>JBBPBT010000556.1:741789-874961 GCA_037974875.1 Cicer bijugum | reverse complement strand
ATATAATTCCATATTATTAATTTTCTACATCATATCTCCATATTATTATATATGCCTTCGAAAAGAAAAATTTATTATACATGAATTTCAAACATGAATGTAATATATAAATATATTAACACTAAATACCTTCTGGTGTCCACCATGAATTTTTCATGTGATTATTTCAAAGCCTTTAATTAATTTTTAATATCCAAACAAGCAAAATACATGCATAAACCATATTAAATTCACATAAATATATTCTAAATCATGCATTTCAATCTAACCAAATGTTAAATTTAACTTAAACAAATATAATCACTTTGGAAAACCACATGTGAATTTAGAACTTCAAATATATTATATATATATATATATATATATTCATATAAATTAAATTTGTACCTTTCACCATGGTCAAGAAAGTCCATCTTCTTTATAAGTTGGAATCATAAATAAATTTGATAATTGAAAAATCAAACCTAAAGATTGTTGGATCTTTTGTTGGGGGTATGCTGCAAATCTTGAGTAAGAAGATGATGAAATTGATGATGATGAAGGTTGCACAAATAAATTTCAAAGCGTATGTATCACGTTAAGCTTTAGGTTTGATTCGCCCCCATCAATCTATATATATTGGATGCAAACGGATTAACCGGCGAATTCCTTTCAGGATACTTTAGAATCCTTGAAGTGAATTGTACATTCACATCAAGCCTATCAATCAATGATAGTTTACAGAATAAAGTTTCTTCATTTACTCTCGTGCACTAGAGAAAAGAAGAAATGACTTAGAAATATTTTTGACATCAATTTGATTCATATAACAGGAACTTTTTCTTGTTTATCTTGTGTTCTTTCTGCCTCTAAAGTATTTCTATTTATAAAGATACTCATACCAATTGGTGAAAGAAAACAACTCTTCAACTCATACCAATTGGTGAAAGAAAACAACTCTTGAGAAATATTGTAACTTTTGATAACTTAATATAGATGCATTGGTTTGAATTAAACTCAAGCATTGCAACCACTTGATCAAGTGATACATTAAGTTATTTAATTTTGCTACATTAATATAGCTATTAGAGAATTTCCAATATATTTTGGAAATTTCCCTCACAGTGTTTGTGGATAATTTTTTGTTAATGTTCTCAAAATATTTGTATTGTTGTAATTCTTAGTGTTGATATTTTGTTATTAAGTTTAGTTTTGATCTTATTCAAAGTGTTATTCAATTTGTATATTATTTGTTGATTGATTTTTATTATTAATTATCTAATTAGGTTTTGTTTAATTAGAGAATTAACTAATTAAACTATTGTTATTAAAGTATGGTGTTTTGCAATAAATCTCCTAGTTTCTATCGATAGTTCTAATGAGCATGACTTTTGTTTTACAAGAAAGGTTTAAAAGTCGTTTAAATCTATTCTATGCGAGAACGGTTGATATCATATTTATTTTTATGGAGTGAAATTATATCTTTTGAACCTAAAGATTGTTGGATCTTTTGTTGGGGGTATGCTGCAAATCATGAGTAAGAAGATGATGAAATTGATGATGATGAAGGTTGCACAAATAAATTTCAAAGCGTATGTATCACGTTAAGCTTTAGGTTTGATTCGCCACCATCAATCTATATATATTGGATGCAGACGGATTAACCGACGAATTCCTTTCAGGATACTTTAGAATCCTTGAAGTGAATTGCACATTCACATCAAGCCTATCGATCAATGATAGTTTACAGAATAAAGTTTCTTCATTTACTCTCGTGTACTAGAGAAAAGAAGAAATGACTTAGAAATATTTTTGACATCAATTTGATTCATATAACAAGAATTTTTTCTTGTTTATCTTGTGTTCTTTCTGCCTCTAAAGTATTTCTATTTATAATGATACTCATACCAATTGGTGAAAGAAAACAACTCTTCAACTCATACCAATTGGTGAAAGAAAACAACTCTTGAGAAATATTGTAACTTTTGATAACTTAATATAGATGCATTGGTTTGAATTAAACTCAAGCATTGCAACCACTTGATCAAGTGATACATTAAGTTATTTAATTTTGCTACATTAATATAGCTATTAGAGAATTTTCAATATATTTTGGTAATTTCCCTCACAGTGTTTGTGGATAATTTTTTGTTAATGTTCTCAAAATATTTGTATTGTTGTAATTCTTAGTGTTGATATTTTGTTATTAAGTTTAGTTTTGATCTTATTCAAAGTGTTATTCAATTTGTATATTATTTGTTGATTGATTTTTATTATTAATTATCTAATTAGGTTTTGTTTAATTAGAGAATTAACAAATTAAACTGTTGTTATTAAAGTATGGTGTTTTGCAATAAATCTCCTAGTTTCTATCGATAGTTCTAATGAGCATGACTTTTGTTTTACAAGAAAGGTTTAAAATTCGATTAAATCTATTCTATGCGAGAACGGTTGATATCATATTTATTTTTATGGAGTGAAATTATATCTTTTGAAGTTAAATGTAAGACTCGTAAAAAATAGTCTTTGTGTAAGTTATATGTTGTTCTGTTTTTTTTCTAGAAAGTTGTTGTGACTGTGTGCTCCTTTTTAATACAAATACAAATTCATGGGTTATGTTTTCATGATGGAATTATTTTTATTTAGAGCATGTGAAAAGCTTGTCGAAATTCATAACTGAATTTTGTTTTTGTAGTTAGAATAGTCGGTCAGGTTGCACCGCTGTCAAGTTTTAAAACAATCTAAAATTCGATAGAATTTTAGAATTAAGTTATTGGGTTGGTTACGGATTGATTTTTAATTGAGGTATAATTTTAAGAGGTTCAATTAAAATACATTGCCGAGTAATAATTTAACCAAGTTACAAATAAATTATCATCGACAAATGTTTTATGAATTGTAAATTATAATTAGATTTATCTATTAATTGAGTTATGTCGAGGTAAATATTTTATAGCAAAAATTAATGACTCAACATAAAGTGTATTTTAATTTTTATTAGAGATAAATATTTTAAAATAGAAGTAGTAGTTAGAGATGTAGTTAGAAATTTGATACTCTCTAAAATTTAATGTACAGTGTGACTTACATTAATTGTCTTACTTTTATATGCTGAGCTTAAGTCACAATTTTATTTCTTCTCATTCCTATTACAGCCACGCCAACACACTCTCTCCTCTCTCTCGTTTCAAAATTTTCTCTTCTTCTCCATCTCATTAAAAACACCAAAATCATTACATTTTCCTCCATTTTTTAGCTTCAACCAAGCTTCAAATCAACAAAGCTTATTCTACAAAATTGCTTTACTACTCAAGAGGATCATATTGAGCTAGGAAAACTAAGGTGAGAGAATATAGGGGGAAATGAATATTTTCTTGATGTTTGCTGTTGTTTCTATTTTGAAACAAAATGAAAACACCCCTATCTTCTCTTTCAAAACCGTGACAACCTTTAAATGGGAAGAAAATGTTTTTTCTGTTCTTGTTTACTTTGTTTTAATTGTGAAGTTGGTGTTGTTGTGTTATTTAAGAAGTAAGAAAAAAAATAAAAAAAAACCCTTGTTTATATTTAAAGAGGCTGAACACCTATTACAAAAACAAAAGAGGCCGAACCCTATAAAAAGTGACAATTTGATTTTAAATTGTTTGAGTTATGCAATGAATGGATTTAAGTTTAATGAGTTTGAATTAAAGTTAAAACCTTTTAAAAAAATTGTTTGAGTTATTAAAACTTATGAAAATTTCAAGTTTAACCTATTTGATGTGTTATGAACAAAAAATAAATAAGTTGAGAAATAACGAGCTTCATAAATGAGATTGTTTGATTTTATTCTAAAGTTGTGACTTGTTAAAAGAAAAAAAAAATTTGATTGAGTTGGTCGGGTTCAAAACAAAATTGGACTAGAGCTTTCAAAGGCTGGAACTAGAGTCATTTGTTTTAAACTGCATATGTGATTTATTTTTTTATTTAGAGGATACATCTCACAAAGTCAATAAGAACTAATGTATTTTATGAGAACAATTTGTTTAGACTAATGGCTTCATTAAGTGTGCACCAATTGGAACAAAAAAATCAAATGAAGGTACCAGAGGAAGTCACTAAAGGAAGTGACTAGAGGAACACAAAACCATACGCGTTTTCCTTTAACCATATGCATCTCAAAGAAATGTACCTTTGAAGGTTATGAAAATTGCCTCTTATGTTTGGCTCAGAAGTTTGGGTCTGAAGACTGTCTCTAATAATTGGTTCTCAAGGCTGGCTTTGAAACTAGGTCTAAAGACTGAATTTGAAGTGTGTCTCTAAAACCCTTGCGTGTCTCTGATGTGCACAAACTCAACATGCCTCTGAAGCATTTATATCAAGCTATCATTAACTCTGAAAGATTGTTCAAGCCATGCATTCAAAGATCATATTTCGCTAATCAAAAGCTGCAACACGCTCAAAATGTTTGTTTTAATATATAATTAATGAAGTGTATATAAATATTAAATTAAAAAATAATTCAACAAATAAACTCACTCTAAGTAAGGTTGAACTTCAGTGCAATTCATCAATATATGAACATGCATTGAATTGAATTATTTCTCATTTGGCCAATAATTCGACACTCTTTTGTGATGACAACTTGGATGAGCAAATACAAATAAGGCTAATTGATATTTTTTAGAAGTTGACTCAATTTTATTTCTACTATGCCATGGTGAAATTGTGTCAATAAAATTATATGAACAAAAATTAGTTGTTCCTAGGAAGTAAAATTGACATATTGATCATTCAACTACGGGGCTTATGTTTCATCATTTTGAATAACCAATGAATCTATATTACTCTCATAAAGAGAGATTACATTTCTCGCATGAATATATTAAAATGTATGTTTAATCAATTTGTATACAAGTTTATACATTTCAAAGGGATAAATCTATCTGTATCGAACAGGTCCTCTATGTATGGCTTCGTATGCAAGATGAACATGCTCCATAGAATCAAAAGAAATCGAAGGAGAGTATTCTCTCTAACTTGCACAATATCAAAGACATATCATTTTCCATTTTGATCAGATCATCATCTCTCAATGTTGAAGAACACAAATTTTAAAAATATTGACTCACCTCAACATGATGTATGTGTAGGTAGAAAATTAAATGCAATTGGAAGTAAGCATTCCATAAATATGTGACAATTATGACTTTTCATTACATTCATCATTCCATTATCCACATAAGCACATCTTATAAAATTAGAAGAATAATCATACGGAATATTGGGTTATTTTATCCACCTATATACAACTTTTACTTCAATATAAGTTAAAGTGTAATTTGCTCTTGGTTTTAAGGTTTTATTGTATGATTGTTCCACTAACAACAAATAATTTCACATGTAACGAAGAGCTGAGTCTTTTTGAGTTTTGCCGTTATCTTTAGTATTTCCTTTGACATTCGTCACAATGTTAAATATATTGTCAAAAAAGTTTTTCCCAATATGCATAACATCATTTTATCCAACTACGCAATCGAAAATAACCACGAGGTTTCTGTTGAGACAAAATCTCTCAAATGATTTTAATGATAACAAAATTACTTAAGAGATTATGATTATGGTTAATGACTAATATGTGCTTTTGAGTGTATTCATATAAGAAAATAGGTTATTAATCATTAAGGAAAAAAGAAGAAAAATCTGATTCAAATATGAGGATGGAAAATGCTAAAGATGGAAAACGGCGAGGATGGCCTCGCGAGCTGATGAATCTTCAAATCTGTATAATATGTGTCCCCACCAGAACAAATGCTTTTATTCATTAAAGAAATGCACAACAATACCAAAACAATGAATAGATAAAGTATTTGAAATAAAGAAGTTAGAAGGCCAAAGGAAAATGATGAGATTAACCAGATCTAAGTCTAGAGGATGACAGACTAGGCTGAGGATAATTCAGTAAAGTTGAAAGCAACCCATCATGCATGTGCAAAGGCTAAAATCAGACCATTTATTGTGCTTGCACGAACGAATACATGAAGAAGTCAAGTTAAAGAAAGGCAACAACAAACAAGCCAAAAATGGAAGATCACATATTGAAAGTAGATCTGATCCTTGGACTGGAGGATGACAGTCCTATGTAAGAGAGTAGCTCTCTCTCTTGTCAACATCACCCTCAAAAGTTGAAATCAACCTAGTCCTTAATGTTTTTGAAAAGGCTGTAGCTCTCACATGGTCAAAGAAACAACCTTGCACTCTTTGATAAAAGAGAATAGACAAGGACATCTCAAGATCAATTTTCAAGGAAGCTGATTTGCATGCATGAGGATGGCCTCTGCCAGTCCAAGAACAAGATGGATGGCAGTTATGTAATTATGATGAAAAACCTTGGATCTTTTGTAATGAATTCCAACGGTCATCAAAGAGCTTGGACTTCTATAAAAGGAAGCAAGCTCTTCATCATCAAATACACAACACAATTGCACAAAAAGATCAAGCATCTTAAAAGCTATCAAGAGGCATACCCATCCTCACTTCATACTTTCTTTAATCCTACAATATATCTTTGAAAATCCTTTGAGAAAGTATTTATAATCAATCACTCTCATATTACTTTGTAATTTCCATGTGAGATACACTTTGAAATATTTGAAAATTGATTGTAAGCTTGGTGAAGCTAAAAAATACATATTTTGTAATCATCCTCAGCGTGAGGTTGATCTGTTTGAACTTTAGTAAAATCTCACAAGGGTGTGAAGATTGGACGTAGCCATCTTTGGGTGAACCAATATAAAATTGTGTGTGTCTCTCTCATATTCTTCTCTCACTCTTTTGCTCAACTCAAAACTGAAGGTTTGAAAAACCCATCCTTGGACTTACCATCCTCAGCGAGAGGATAGTTTTAAAAACACTTAAAAATTATTTTTAACAACAAATCCCTATTCAACCCCCTTTCTAGTGATATTTAGCTACATCAATTGGCATAAGAGAGAGGTTCTATAAAAAATACACCAAAAGGAAAAATGTCAAGCTAAGTATATTCCTAAAGGAGGATCATCCAGCCGACCTCTCTACTTTGATGGTACAGACTACTACCACTGGAAAGGTAAGATGAGACTATTTCTCATATCACAAGACAACAACATGTGGTCTATGGTTGAAAATGGGGATCACGTCGTCAGAACCAACAAAACAGACGCAACCTCTGATGAGAAACCTCAAGCACAATGGACGACAGATGAAAATGCAAAGGTACTCCTAAACTTTAAAGCTCATTTATTTCTAACGTGTGCTTTGAGTAAGGAAGAGTATGACAGAGTTGAAGAGTGCAAAAATGCTAAGGAGTTCTAGGATATTCTAAGGATCCATTATGAAGGATCAAGACATGTAAAAGAAGTGAGGATAGACATGGGAGTAAGAGATTTCGAACTATTCAAAATGAAGGAGGAGGAAACTATTGATGAAATGTTCTTAAGGTTAACAATCATATTAAATAACTTGAGATCTCTTGGAAAGGTATACTCCGTTCAAGAAAGAATAAGAAAAATCCTAAGAAGTTTACGAAAAGAATGGAGGCCAATGATAACTGCCGTTACAGAAGTAAGAGACTTGACCAACATGAAATTAGAAGATTTAGTTGGAACTCTAAGAGCTCATGAACCATTATTGTTGGCTGACAAACCAAACAAAAAGGGAAGAATGATTGCTCTAAAAACCAGCCAAATAGAAAGTTCATCCTCCAAGAAGAATGAAGAGTTCATAAAAAAGGAAAACACATAGTATCCTCTATCTGAGGATGAGGATGAACTCGCTCTGATTTCCAAAAGAATTCAGAGGAGGATAAACAGAAGAGGACAAAATAGAGGACCTCTGATGAATCTTCATCATATGCATAATTTTTATTGATTTTAGTCTTATTTATCTTTAATCATTAGTTAATTTAATGATTTATTTGATATATTTTTTTTTATTTTAGTTATTTGATTTAATAAAATTTTTATGTTCTTATTTTCATAATTAAGTAGAGATATTTCGTAGTTTTGCGTTGTTACTTTGTTTTAGTGCAGTGCTGAATTTTGGTTAGAAATCAACATGACCTATGCGGAGCAGTTTAGCCATATCTGGAGTTGTAGATGTCCTATTGGATTCAAACCAAGTGCTAATGAAAGATAGGATTCATATCTACAACTTTCATGAAGACATCGGGACAAAATTCAGACTCGAAAGATGAGAAAAATGCAAAGTAAATCAGACAGCAAATGCTGTGCGCTTGGAGCGCGCCCTGTGCGTCTGAGGCGCATTTCCAGCCATTCAGTACTGTCAATACGCGCCCGGAGCGCAAAGACTGCGCCTGGGGCGCGTGACGCGCATCAGCATTCATAAAAACGCAATTAATTTACTGTATAGGGATCTTTCTGACTCTGGGGAAGTTGGGAGACTTGTGCCCTAGCATAGAAACCCAAAGACGGTCGTTTCTAACGCCATTGAAGCAGTTTTATCAAGAATCATCCATGAATCATTCTTGTAATTCTTCTTTAATCCTTATCTTTTGTATCTCTACCATGAGTAACTAAACCCTATTTGTTAGGGATGAGTGTAACTAGATGAAACTCTTATTTTTCAGATTTGATTTTAAGTTATATGAATGAGTTTATTGAATTATTTTTCTCATCTCTGTGTTTAATGTTTTTTATTGCTTGATCAACATTAAAATGTTCTAAGATTTGTATTTTGAAACGGAAGTGGACTTTACGAATGCTTGAGATGTGAAATTCATGAATTTGTAGTCTAGGGATAGATGCAGGTCATGAAACCAATTAAATTAGTTGCAAAACAATAATTTACAAGAGAATTTCTATACGCTAATGGTTAATTCTAATCTAAAATCTACTAAGGAATTAGGGGTTACTTTGGAATTAAAGGTTCTATCACTAAGACATTAGGGCAAGAATAATAAAGAGAATTCAGTAATAATTCAATAAAGAAATTCAGTAACTAGGATTAAATTAGACACCAAGGTTGGATTCGAAGTGAAACTCATCCCTAACGTTTTTCTCATTATAAAAGAACAATTTTATTACTATTGTTAATTTCAAATATCATTTCAATCAACTTGGGAACCTTTTGTTCAATTTTAATAATTAAATATAATTCAATAGTAAAACACAATCCTTGAATTCGACACTCGGTACTACCGTTTTATTATTACTCGCAATGATTCAGTACACTTGCTGAAACGCTATCAAGTTTTTGGCGCCGTTGTCGGGGATTGCCATATCACTATTGAATTTAATTTATTTACTTAATTGAAATTTTTTGCTCTGCAATAAAATTTTTGATTTTATTTTATTTCTATTTTTTATTTTTCTGTAAAAAATTTCTTTTATTTTCTATTTTTATTTGTTGAACTTGCTAATGTCATGTCTAGTGGTTTTTCTCTTCTTTGTTTGAGATAACTATGCGCTGTAGAGCATGGAAGATTATGATGATGATATTCTATTACAATTATATGAAGAGTGTGATACTTGTCTTATATCGGGTATATGTTGCATGATTGAGGGACAAATCTTGAGCTATACATTTTTAAAATATTACCCTCAGATCCCTCCGTGGAAGCCTCTTAGGTGTGACTTTTGCGGAGAAGCACATAAGAATGAACATTGTTTAGATGACCTTGATGAACTTATAGAATATGAAGATTTTTCTCTCAAAGTTACAGAAAACGACAAGCGTTATATTAAAAAGATCTATTGGGAACAAATTCTACCTCCTAAAATTATATCCAAAGAATTAGATGACAAAGACTTTCACATTACAGACGTTTTGGTTGAATTCATGAAGAATAACATGGTTTCAATTGAAAGATTTGAAAGTCAATGTGTGAGGTTATTTGAGCAAGTGGTTAAGTTTGAGATGATGGAGGAGAAGTTGAAGATTGAAGATAATTTCATTGTTGTGGTAGAAGAAGATAAGCAAGAGGAAAATACGAATGAGGAAAAGAAAAAAGAAGAGATTGATAAAGTTCGAGATTCAATCTATGCCTTGTTCATCAATGTCCAATTGAGAAGGACATGGAAGCAACACCTTTTATTTCTTAAGTTCATGGAATTTCTACCAAACAAAAAGAAAAAGAAGGATGATGTGTTCTTCCTGTCATATATGCCACCTTGACAATAGTTAAGGCGTCAAGCTAATGACTTTAAAGAAGCGCTTCGTGGGAGGCAACCCACAGGTAGAGGTAACTTTTAATTTTTGCAATCTTATTTTTGTTATTTGAATTTGTTTATTTCTAATTATTGTGTGTAAATATGCACTATGATGAAGAATTATTAACAACTTGCATTTGATCTTAAGTTTTATGTTTGGGATTTTAAAATTTAAACTATATTTCTTTGCTCATATCATTGCTCAATTCGATAAGTTTCACTAATTCATCCATTGTTGATTACTGCTTGGTTGTTGAAGTCTAACTCGCATTTTAAAAAAAACATTAAATAATTTTGTAGTGGCATGTTTGGCATCATTTAGATAGTTCATACTCTTTCTTATTATCCTAGTTGTGAGCTTTTGAGCCTAAACACTTAAATTCTTTGTTGTGTGATTATCCAGACATGTGTTATCCCTTCAGAGCTTGCACTAATTCTGACCTGCATCACTTGTAAATTATGCATACATTGAGGCAATTTTATTTGGTCGTTTGAGCCTTTCTAACTACCTTATGAAAATGTTATCCTTTGCTAGCCCCTTTGAGCCTTGCCCCTTTATTTCGGTTACTAGTCACATTACAAAACAAAAACCCTACTTCAATTACATCACCTTACTTGGAGTTAGATAGAAATTTTTTGTCTTGTCTTGATCAAATTCAAAGTTTGGGGTTGCTCAAGGGATAACAACCTTTTAAGTTTGCGGTGGTTATTCTCACAAAAAGAAAAAAAAAAGAAAAAAAGAAAAAGAAAAAGAAGAAAAGAAGAAAAAACAAAAGAAAAAAAAATGATAGATAATATCTTGATAAATAATATCTTCTTGGTTCTTTTGTCAATGTTTGAGAATATCCAGAATGAAAAGGTGAAGAAAAAAAATGGTAGAATAATTTGGAAATATATGCCTAACTCCAAGTTGTAAAACCTACTATCCCAAAATGTCCTACCCTTACCTAAGCCCCATTACAACCCGAAAGTCCTCCAAAAATGTATGTGTTTGCTGCATTGTGATTGCTACCTAGAATTTTTTCAAGCCTATGGTAGCGTGATGCATGTTCTAGGATTTGAGTGATAAGTTCATAACCCTTCTAAACACTTGAGAGAAATTTTGGTGAGATTGTGTGAAGAGAGTTGAATTTGATAAATGAATGCCAAGGTGTACAAACCTTGTAATTTTTTGTAAGCAACCACAAAGTATGAAGGATGTTTTGTAGTAGCTGAAACTTTGAAAATTGAGTTTGATTTGAATTGAGAAATGGAGTTTACGTTTGCTTTTAACTGCACCAAATCTGAAATTAATTGTTGCTTGGGGACAAGCAATAGATTAAGTTTGGGGTTGTGATGAATCTTCATCATATGCATAATTTTAATTGATTTTAGTCTTATTTATCTTTAATCATTAGTTAATTTAATGAGTTATTTGATATATTTTTTTTGATTTTAGTTATTTGATTTAATAAAATGTTTATGTTCTTATTTGCTTAATTAAGTAGAGATCTTTCGTAGTTTTGCGTTGTTACTTTGTTTTAGTGTAGTGCTGAATTTTGGTTAGAAATCAACATGACCTATGCGGAGTAGTTTAGCCATATCTGGAGTTCTAGATGTCTTATTGGATTCAAACCAAGTGCTAAGGAAAGCTAAGATTCATATCTACAACTTTCATGAAGACACCGGGACAAAATTCAGACTCGAAAGATGAGAAAATGCAAATTAAGTCAGACAGCAGATGGTGTGCGCCTGGAGCGCGCCCTGTGCGCCTGAGGCGCATTTCCAGCCATTCAGTACTGTCAATACGCGCCCGGAGCGCAAAGACAGCGCCTGGGGCGCGTGACGCGCATTAACATTCATAAAAACGCAATTTTTTTACTGTTTAGGGATCTTTTTGACTCTGGGGAAGTTGGGAGACTTGTGCCTTAGCATAGAAACTCAAAGACGATAGTTTCTAATGCCATTGAAGCATTTTTATCAAGAACCATCCATGAATCATTCTTGTAATTCTTCTTTAATCCTTATCTTTTGTATCTCTACCATGAGTAACTAAACCCTATTTGTTAGGGGTGAGTGTAACCAGATGAAACCCTTATTTTTCTGATTTGATTTCTAGTTATATGAATGAGTTTATTGAATTATTTTTCTCATCTTTGTGCTTAATGCTTTTTATTGCTTGATCAACATTAAAATGTTCAATGATTTGTATTTTGAAACGGAAGTGGACTTTACGAATGCTTGAGATGAGAAATTCATGAATTTGTAGTCTAGGGATAGATGCAGGTCATGAAACCAATTAAATTAGTTGCAAAGCAATAATTTACAAGAGAATTTCTATATGCTAATGCTTAATTCTAATCTTAAATCTACTAAGGAATTAGGGGTTACTTTGGAATTAAAGGTTCTGTCACTAAGACATTAGGGCAAGAATAACAAAGAGAATTCGGTAATAATTCAATAAAGGAATTCAATAACTAGGATCAAATTAGACACCAAGGTTGGATTCGAAGTGAAACTCATCCCTGACATTTTTCTCATTATAAAAGATCAATTTTATTATTGTTCTTAATTTCAAATATCATTTCAATCAATTTGGGAACCTTTTGTTCAATTTTAATAAGTAAATATAATTCAATAGTAAAACACAATCCTTGAGTTCGACACTCGGTACTACCGTTTTATTATTACTTGCAACGATTCAGTACACTTGCTGAAACGCTATCAACCTCCTCAAAAAGAAAAAATTGACAAAAGTCAAATAATTTGTTATGGATGCAACAAGATGGGACACTACAAAACTGAGTGTCCTCTCAACAAAAGGAACTCAAGAAGATTTCCATACAAGAACAAATCCATGATAATTACTTGGGATGACAGTGATGAGTCATCCTATGAGCAAGAAAAGAAAGAAGAGGCTAAGCTTTGTCTCATGGCAACATCCGAAACTGAAAAGGTAAGTATTTTTTATCCATGTTCTACTTGTGAGAAATTAGAAATTGAATTTGATAGCCTCTTAAATGACTCAAACACTCTATTTCAAAAATGTACATTTCAAAAAAACCAACTTGTTGAGATAAAAAAACAAAATGAGGAGCTTCGAAAAAAGAATGATGAGTATTTAAAATCATTCAAGATTTGTTGCAATCTCACTTTCAAATGTTAGAGAAACAAAAAACTCTTAACGAGAGGATAGTTGAAACTCATCCTTAACCTCATGACGAGGATGTAGAAAATGAAATTTTGAAAATAGAGGTTAGGGAACTAAAAAATGATATTTTCAACTTTGTCAAATCTACAGAAACATTTCAAAAGATAATGGGGTCTCAATTTGGAATATTTGACAAGGCTGGTATTGGTTTTAAAAGCTCTCAAAAACAAAAATTATATGAAAATTTTTTCTTGCCTAAAAAACGAGAGGATAGGCCTAAATGCACCTTTTGCAAAAAACTTGGGCACACTTCCAAAATTTGTCATGCTAAGAAGAAAGCTAACAATATAAAGACATCATGTTCATTCTGTGGTAAACATGGGCACCATGATTCTATTTGTAAGAATGCTATATGGGTACCTAAGTCATTTTCAAACTCTAATACAGGTTCATCCTCTAATCAACCAAAGAAAGCCTTGGTACCTGGACAGTGGTTGCTCAAGGCCTATGACAGGGGATAAGAAATGCTTCATGTCATTGGAGATAAAGGATGGAGGATCAGTCACATTTGGTAATAATGATAAAGCTCAAATAAAAGGAACATGAATTATTGGTAAGAATAATTTGCAAAAATTGAAAATGTTCAGTATGCGGATAGCTTAAAACATAACTTGCTAACCATTAGTCAATTAAGTGATAGTGGTTTTGAAGTTATTTTTAAGCCTACTCTATGTGCGGTTAAGCACTCATCCTCGGGTAGAGTTTTCTTTTTCGGGTTTAGAAAAATGAATTTATATGAACTTTATCTTGATGATTTATCTACTGAATCTTGTTTTATTTCCATTGAAAAAGATAAATGGATTTGGTACAAATGAGCTGGTCACACAAGCTTAAACACTATTTCAAAATTAGTAAAAGGTCTTCCAAAAATTAATTTTGAAAAAGACAAAGTTTGTGAAGCTTGTGTAAAAGGAAAACAAGTTAAAAGTAGTTTTCACTCTAGAAACATTGTTTCAACAAATCATCCTCTTGAAGTTATTCACATTGATCTTTTTGGTCATATCAAAACTCCAAGTCTTAGTGGAAAAATATATGGTTTTGTAATTGTTGATGATTTTTCTCGTTTTACTTGGGTTCTATTTTTAAAACATAAAGATGAAGCCTTTGAGGCATTCCACCTTTTTTGCAAAAAGATTCAAAACGAAAAAGGATCAAAAATTGTCTCGGTGAGAATTGACCATGGAGGTGAATTTGAAAATGAATCCTTTAAAAATCTTTGTGAAGAAAATGGTATTTCTCACAACTTTTCTTGTCCAAGAACTCCCCAACAAAATAGGGTTGTTGAAAGGAAAAATAGAACTTCACAAGAAATGGCTAGAACTATTTTAAATGAAGCCAACATTGAAAAATACTTTTGGGCCGAAGCCATCAACACTACTTGTTATGTTTCTAATTGTGCATCCATTAGAAAAAATTTAGACAAAACTCCATACGAATTATGGAAAGGGAGAAAACCAAATATTTCCTATTTTCATATATTTGGGTGTTATTGCTACATTCTAAATAATAAAGAAAATTTGGGAAAGTTTGATCCAAAATCTGATAATGGTATTTTTCTAGGATATTCCACACCGTCAAAAGGTTATAGAATATTTAATCCTAGGACTCAAACTGTGGAGGAATCCATGCATGTTGTTTTTGATGAGTTTGATGACTTGCATTTCGAAAAATTGGATAAAAATGAAGAAGAAGGACAATCATCCTCTCAAGTGCCCGGTTCTCACGAAGAGGATGAGTCTGACCCAACCTCTCACCAACTTCCAAGAGGATGGAAAACAATCACACATCATCCTCCAGATCTAATCATTGGGAATACTGAGGATGGTGTTAGAACTAGAAATTCTCTAAGGGAAAGCACTACCAGCATGGCCATGATATCACAAGTTGAACCCAAAATGATTGATCAAGCTATTGGTGACAAATCATGGGTTGAAGCTATGATGGAAGAACTCTCACAGTTTGAAAGAAACAAGGTATGGAATCTTGTACCCCATCCTCTAGACAAATCTATTATTGGGAATAAATCGATATTTAGAAACAAACTAAATATGGATGGAGAAGTCATTAGAAATAAAGAAAGACTAGTGGCACAAGGGTATAATCAACAAGAAGGAATTGATTATGATGAAACGTTTGCACCCGTAGCAAGACTTGAAGCAATAAGAATCCTCTTAGCTTATGCTACTCATAAAGGTATAAAACTATTTCAAATGGATGTCAAAAGTGCCTTTTTGAATGGGTTCTTAAATGAGGAAGTGTATGTTCTTCAACCTCCTGGGTTTGAGGATGAGAAGAGGCCGAACCATGTGTTCAAACTCTCAAAAGCTCTTTATGGTTTAAAGCAAGCTCCTCGAGCTTGGTGTGAGAGGTTAAGCTCTTTTCTATAAGAAAATGGATTCATTCGAGGACAGATTGATACTACTCTTTTCAAGAAGACACTTGAGAAGGATTTATTGATTGTTCAAATATATGTCGATGACATAATCTTTGGATCCACAAATGAAAAGATGTGTAAAGATTTCTCCAACCTCATGCAAAGTGAGTTTGAGATGAGTATGATGGGGGAATTAAAATTCTTCATTGGTTTGCAAATCGAACAACGAGAGGATGGTATTTTTATATCACAAGAAAAATACATTGAGGATTTGCTCAACAAATATAACATGAGTTCATCCAAGAGTATGGGAACTCCTATACACCCATCCTCCATACTCAACAAAGATGATGAAGGAACTCTAATATCTGAAAAAGAGTACAGAGGGATGATAGGAACCTTGTTGTATTTAACAGCCAACAGACTGGACATAGTATTTGCAGTCGGTCTTTGTGCAAGATTTCAATCCTCTCCTAAAGAATCCCATCTTACTGCAGTAAAAAGGATTTTTAGATATGTTGTTGGCACTATAAATCTGGGAATTTGGTACAAGAAATGTTCCAATCTTGACCTCATAGCTTATTATGATGCCGACTACGTGGGAGACAAAGTTGAAAGAAAAAGCACAAGTGGTGCTTGCCAATTTCTTGGTAAATCCCTAATAAGTTGGTCATGCAAAAAACAAACTAACATTGCTCTTGCAACTACTGAGGCAGAATATGTATCAGCCGCTCAATGTTGCTCATAATTACTTTGGATAAAAAATCAACTTGAGGATTACTTACTAAGGTATGCAAAAATTCTCATCCTATTGATAATACAAGTGCAATAAATCTGTTTAAGAATCCCATTCAACATTCTAGATCTAAGCACATTGAAATTAAACATCATTTTATAAAAGATCATGTGCAAAAAGGGGATTTAGAACTGATTTTTATTGACACTGAAAATCAATTAGCATATATTTTTACCAAACCTCTCCAAGAGGATAGGTTCAAAAAGATCTTGGAGGAACTCTCAATCCTTAATTTGTCTAAAATTAATTGATTTATCATTTTTATGTTCCTTTACTATATTTATCTTATTATTTTGTATTAAATAAAAATCTAAAAATTTCTGCTATTTTATTTTAAATGTATATATATTTTTAGTATAAAACTGTGAGGATGGGAAAAACTACCAGATGACGAAATGTCCTTAATTGGTGTAACTACCCTTGACACGGCAACCTAGAAAAACTGCACACGCCTCCTCTTTCATTGGCCAACACGCGTGGCGCCTGCCTCCATGTTTCACGTCGTGCATTTAATGCATTAACAACTACGTGTCACAGCTGCCTCATCCATCATCACACTAGGTTCCTAGGCAAACGACACATTAATTTCTTTCTTTCTCTCACATTTTCTCCCACGCTCTTCCTGTACATCTTTCGTCCTCATCTATATTTTTTCTCGTCCTTCATCACTCTCACTTTCAATCATCTGTCAAAAAACTTCTCTTTACTCATCAGTTGCTTTCCACTCTATGTTTTTTCCAATGGCTCGAACCAAAGTCATTGCAAAACACTAAATCACTTATCAAGAACCAGAAGAGAATCAAGATGTATACTCAAGCACTGAGTTAGATTACCATGAGGAAACCCAATCTGAAGGAAATTCTTTGAACACCATTCCTTATTCTCAACCTTCAAAAAGTTCCTCTTCTCCTTCTTTCACTCCCAAAATTTCAAAAAACTCATCCTCCTCAGCTCCCATCAGGCGCTCCTCCATAATCATGTCTGGAGCCGTTTCATCAAAAAGGGTGTTCCCTCAGGACAATACGGTTCATGTCATTCACTCTAATGATTCAAAGACCAATCTACCTTCAAAACCTTCATAACAGCCTCCTCCAGCGAAATCTTCCTCCAAAGCTTCAACTCCTAAAAAGGTTAAACCTTCCTCACCAAAACCCTCATCCTCGTCTCCAAAAATTTCAAATATTACCCCACTGTTTGATTCGGTTGATTTAGAAACCAATTATGTCTCAAAATGGCAAAACAAATTTGTGGTCAATGGTAAAATCATTGATCTTGCTGATATAAAACAAGGAGGATTTAATGTGGAACAAATGTTTGACCAACTCGGATGGACTTCGTTTTTCAAAATCAATGAGCCCCAGTATCCTCGCCTTGTAAGAGCATTCTATGCTTTTTCAAATGCTTCAAGAGACACCACTAGTTTTAGTATGGTACTAAAAGGGGTTCATATGGAGATAAATCCTACTACACTATCCTTAAAAACATTCTTATCAAACCTCCAAAACCTTTAGTGGCCTCCAATCTCCTTCCAATATGTCGTATCCTCCACAATATTTGTGTTCACTCCATTGCGCCCCGAGCTGGCAGCTTTGAGAAGGTCACGGAGCTTGACCTCATGATCATTCATCATTTGATGACTAGCTCTCCTCTTCGCTTAGGACATGTGATTTTCTAATTTATGTTGAATGTTGTTATGATGGGAAGATCTACTCCTTGTGGGATGATACTAACTAAGATTTTTTCAAATTCTTCAAACTACCACTCTAAGATGAACCCTCCATCCAATTCAACAACACTTTTTCTATAAAGAATATCAAACAAATGAAGTTTAAACTTGATAACCTCCTTGCCTCTAAGAAACAGAAAGCACGTGATTCCTCTTCTCCCTCTCAAAAATCTAAAGAAGAAACCATTCAACCACCACCTGAGGATATACCATCACCACTTATTCAAGAACCCACCTCTCCACTGCGTAACTCTCTTGATCGTACTCCATCTTCATTCCGTGACTCTTCTACTCTTAACTCACTTATCCAACCATCTCCTCAATCTTCACCAATCAACAATCTAACTCCCCTTCATGAAGTCAATCCTCTCACCGAGGATACCTTCACACCAACTCCTCTTCAAAATATGGAAGACGGTGAGGAGTTATATTTTGATCTTAATCTGTCTTATCCTCCCTCACCTACGGATGTGCGTCTGACCTCTCCTCCAATTGTGCCAATGGAAGCGGATGTGCTCCCACAATCAGATTTTTCACAATCAATGCCCATGCCTCCTACTGCAACTCTTGAAGAACCTGCCCAACCTCTCCCTAAGGTCACAAGTTTGTTTAGTTCCCTTGACTCCTTCTTTACTGCCATGACTCATAACTGTTCAAAAGACAAAACTAGAAGCTCTCAGAAAACAGTTCCAGTGTAAATGATCAGCCTAAGGACTCGGTTACTAGCACAAGGACTGAGGAATCAAGGAACAGAAGCAAATGAAACTTCTCAAATTAATTAGGAAGGATCAGAAGAAAATCCTTCACAGCTTCACTCACTTTCAGAACTCCTTGGTTCAATTTGGTCTTATTCTAGAGTGGGTTACCAAACACTTGGCTCTTACTACTGTTCCTGGAGATCATCCTCCTGAGCTACCAGCCTAGCCTTCCTATGCTGTTCCATCTCCCTCATCCTCATCAGACAAGCCATCCTTATTTGACTAAATATGTGGTTATTTCTTTTTGATGCTGCCAAATTCAAGGGGAGAACGATTATGCTTATCCAATAGTTGTTTTGTGTTAAACTGTTTGTTAAGTTGAATTGTTGTGTTGCCTATGTATCCTGTTTGATAGTTATGCTATGTTGAACAAATATTTGAATTATTGTCCATCTCCGTGTTGAACTTTCGAGTGTTTTTATTTTGTACAATTTTATTATGGTGCAATAATTGTAAAATTTGTTCGAAGAAACTTTTAAGTATTTGTATTTGTATTTTTTACGATTTTTGTAATAAGCAATTTATTGAACAAATATGAATCAGAATTGGTGGTCTTAATGAAGTTAATAATAAATTGATTTTAATCAGAAGTTATTTTATAAGCAATTGAACATATTCAAATTTAATCACAAGAGAAAAGTAATTGTATGACTGATGTATGTTTTTTTATTGAGCTTTCATTTTGTAAAATTAATTAATTTTTTTAAAATAGTTAATTTTTAAACAATGAATAAATGATTTTTTAAAAACTAAATATTTAAATATAATCACATTTTAACCAATTTTCAGATAAAAATCGATTTTAAAATAAATATTTTCAAAACCGATGATTTAACCATAACTAATTTTACAATTGATTTTATAACTGAGTGTAAACTAAATAATAGATTTGATTATAAATCTAAATTTATATATTAATTTTAAAATAAATATATTTTAAGTTTTGAAAAATATCAATATGCACCGTCCTATTTGGGAGGGTGAAGTGGTTGGACACAATTCCATTCTCAGTCCAACTCGATTCATGTTTTAAAGTAGGGATGTGAATAAAAAGGTCTAAAATTTTTCCACAGTAAAAAAAAAACTTATAAAAATAAAAAAAAATATGGGTGCATAAACTGTCTGACCGTCGTCCAAAATATCTTAACTATTTTTCTTATTTATTTATAATTGAAATACTGTTCTTCAATATACTGATAATAAAATGTTAATATTTTCACCAAAATAAATAAATATTATTACAATATGGTTTCCAGTCATCAAGTTTCGCATATATTTTCCAGCATGTGTCTGTAGCGTGGCTAGTTCTTTGACAATGATCATACCAAGGCCTCTTCTTCTTCAACCGATTATCTCTAGAATGATGGGGGACTCCTCAGACAGCAAATGCTGATTGATTTTCCATGGCAGCTATTGTGTAGGACTCTCATAACATCACTTTCTTTCTGCTTTCTTCTCTTCGTACTTTAGAGAAGACTTCTCTGATACTTGGTAAAGGCTTGGTTCCAAGTATCCTTCCTCGTACTTCATCCAAGTTCTTGTTAAGTCTCATCAAGATCTTGAAAATTCTTTTCTTCTCAACAATCTCTTTGTATGTCTTGGAATCAACCAAGCAAGTCTAGATGTGTTCTTCAAACACATCAAGTTGATGCCATTGACGCGTGAGAGAGTTATAAAACTGTGTGACTGTTAGATCCCCTTGTCATAAAATTCCTTTGCATAATTCCAAATTTCATTTGATGTGGTGTACAACAAGAAATTCTCGAATCTATTACATTTGTCATGGAATTTATAAGCCATGACATGACCATGTTGTTATCGATCTTCTAGTTTTTTTAGGTTGGATCTTCTATTTCCTAGGCAATTTTTCCACCACTGATGAACATCAAAACTGATTGTGCCCATTGAAGGTAGTTGTTCCCATTCAGTTTGTGTCCTGTAATGGGTAGATGGGTGGTGGTCTCCAATGTTGCACCATGATTGGCGTTGACTTGAGGTGAGAAGGATCCATTGTTGTCCTCCTTAACTATGTTGGTTTCTATTTATGTAGCCATGTCGTATTTGGTCATGAGAAGGATCGATTTGCTACCGATACCATGTAGTAAATCATATAATAGAAATGTTATATTCTCATGTCTCAAACAATGGGGTTACATGAAGGAATATATAGAGGAGGTAAGCACTCAACCCACCTCATCAGAAAAAGAAATACAATTAACACAATAACTACTCATAAACAAGAATAAACTGAAAATGAAATAAACTAATGAGGAGAGATGGCAACATAATAACCAAATCCTACTTATTCTAGGAAAGAAATAATGCTTAATCAACTGTATTAAAGTGGCAGATTTCCATAGAAAACAACTTCATTAGAAAACGAAGAACATGAAAAACAAACAAGAGAAATATAAAACCAAAAGGAATTGCATGTTAAAAAAAAACCTCTTGTAACACAAGCTAAAAAAAATGAGCATTGATGGGTAAGGAAATCATAAGCCTTAACCTTTCAGTTATAACACTTACTCCACAACAACAGAAATGGAAATCGTGACGTAGAAAGAGAATTTCAATATTGAAGACATTAATACTCTTGACAACTGTAACACCCCGTTTTTCAAAGCGAGGGTGTATTTTTTTTCAAAAGAAATTAAAATAAAACAGAGAAATAATAATTAAGTCATTATAATACACAAGCAGCGGAAATGTTTCTCGAAATATGAATCCAAAATATTTACAAATAAAAAAAATGGTACATGTAACCCATCGAGAATAACATGTCATGCCGACAATATTAGTATAGGTACAGTCTTCCAGTTTAAAATAAACACAATTCAAAAGAAAGACATATGTTCTCTCTATGTCAACCTAATCTGATCATTCTACAAAACAAACTAAACACCCTGAGTGATCTCCATGCGCCCCGTGAGACCCTCCTAACGTAGCTTCAGTCAAGCATTCCCATCTACATCCCCATCCGCAGGGTATGAACCGGTAGGATAGTCTTGACTCTCATATGAGGGCAAAGCCTAGATTTCCACAATAGTTGTAAAGGGTCACCAACCGAAATTAGCAGTTAACACATAACATTTAAGTTTTTAAATGCACAAAATACGCTTTCCACTAAGCATGCACCTTAAAAGGATTTTCCACATGCTAAAAGTTCATGTCGTACTTGCCAAATAAAAATGAAATCAAAATAAAGTTCTCAATCCATCAAGTAATACATAACTGACCAAAACATTGATAAATCAATTGAGCAATCGATTATCTAACTCAAAATGAGAATTTCCACTAAGCCAATCGATTGGGAAATCGATTTCCTGATGGTTTTTAGTGAAAACTGAACTCTGGGCATAAATCAATCGATTGGGGAAATCAATTGAATGAAAAACTGAGCCCCTGTATTGAAGCCAATCAATTTACCAAATCGATTTTGTCAATTTTGTTGAGCTCCTGTAATGGATCCAATAGATTTGCTAAATCGATTTCTTAAATGGTTTTGAAAAACATATTACAAAATCGATTGGGTAAATCGATTTTGTCAAATTTGCGAAGTCCCTGTAACTCATCAAATCGATTGGGAAATCGATTTCCCTACATATTCTTCCAAAAATTCATAAACTAACTCAATCACATTCATACACAACTCCAAATCTTAACACTTAGCAATTTCAACACAATCACTACAACATCATGAACTTCGAAATAGTTTTGCAATCAACATGCTATCACACAATTCCAAATCATAACACTTAACACATATAACACAATCACTACACGGACAAGATGAACCAACAAATCACATGGAATCATCTTGAAGCGACAATCCCTACACAGACAAAATGAACCAACAAATCACCATTTACCAGGGTGTAGTCTCTCACGGACAAACACCTGTGCAGTCTCTCACGGACAAACACAATTTACCAGGGTGTAGTCTCTCACGGACAAACACCTGTGCAGTCTCTCACGGACAAACACAATTTACCAAGGTGTAGTCTCTCACGGACAAACACCTGTGCAGTCTCTCACGGACAAACACCTGTGCAGTCTCTCACGAACAAACACAATTTACCAGGGTGTAGTCTCTCACGGACAAACACCTGTGCAGTCTCTCACGGACAAACACAATTTACCAAGGTGTAGTCTCTCACGGACAAACACCTGTGTAGTCTCTCACGGACAAACACAATTTACCAGGGTGTAGTCTCTCATAGACAAACACCTGTGCAGTCTCTCACGGACAAACACAATTTACCAGGGTGTAGTGTCTCATAGACAAACACCTGTGCAGTCTCTCACGGACAAACAAAATTTACCAATGTGTAGTCTCTCACGGACAAACACCTGTGCAGTCTCTCATGGATAAACACAATTTACCAGGGTGTAGTCTCTCACGGACAAACACCTGTGCAGTCTCTCACGGACAAACACAATTTACCAAGGTGTAGTCTCTCACGGACAAACACCTGTGCAGTCTCTCACGGACAAACACAATTTACCAAGGTGCAGTCTCTCACGGACAAACACAATTTACCAGGGTGTAGTCTCTCACGGACAAACACCTGTGCAATCTCTCACGGACAAACACACATTAAGTAAACGTAGATATTAAGAGATTCCCCATTCTTAATACTCATTTAACTTAAACGATTTTCACTACAAACATTAAGTAAACCGAGGTATTAAAAGATTCCCCATTTTTAATACTCGTTTAACTCTAATGATTTTCACAACAAACATTAAGTAAATATAGATATTAAGAGATTCCTCATTCTTAATACTCATTTAACTTAAAACGATTTTCACAACAACCATTAGTAAACAGAGATATTAAGAGATTCCCCATTCTTAATACTCATTTAACTCAAAACGATTTTCCAACAAACATTAGTAAACAGAGATATTAAGAGATTCCCCATTCTTAATACTCATTTAACTCAAAACGATTTTCCAATAAACATTAGTAAACAGAGATATTAAGAGATTCCTCATTCTTAATACTCATTTAACTCAAAACGACTTTCCAACAAACATTAGTAAACAGAGATATTAAGAGATTCCCCATTCTTAATACTTATTTAACTCAAAATGATTTTCCAACAAACATTATTAAACATAGATATTAAGAGATTCCCCATTCTTAATACTCATTTAACTCAAAACGATTTTCACAACAAACATTAGTAAACAAAGATATTAAGAGGTTCCCCATTGTTAATACTCATTTAACTCAAAACAATTTTCTAACAAACATTAGTAAATAGAGATATTAAGAGATTCCCCATTCTTAAAACTCATTTAACTCAAAACGATTTTCACAACAAACATTAGTAAACAGAGATATTAAGAGATTCCCCATTCTTAATACTCTTTTAACTTAAACGATTTTCAAAACAACATTAAGTAACCAAGACATTAAGAGATTCCCCATTCTTAATACCCAGTTAACTTGAACGATTTTCAAAACAATATTAAGTAACCAAGACATTAGGAGATTCCCCATTCTTAATACCCAGTTAACTTAAATGATTTTCCCAAACACACATTAAGTAAACAAGACATTAAGAGATTCCCCATTCTTAATACTCATTTAACTTAATGGTTTTCAAATTCCACACAAAACAAACTCAAACATATTATCAACCCACATCAAAACACATCAATTCATTTACTCAGAATCATACACCAATGAGTTAAAATTCATTTTCCACGAAACATTCATCAATATAACCAAAACCTAACTCTAAGATTTTACCCATAAAGCCTTAGATTCATTTTCCCCAAAACAACACTTCAACCCTAACAAATTCTTTTCCACACAACCACAGATAAGTCCCTAAATGCAAACTAGAAGTTTGGAAGGAGCCCTTACCTTCACGTTAGCTTTAACGTGCGATTACGGTACTGCGAGTAAATCCGGCAAAATCTCCGCTCGCAACGTCGCTTCCAAAGTCGGTTCCCTAGCACCGTAGCATGGTTGTGAGCAACCTTCCCTTCTATCTCTTCGCGAAACGAAGCTTAGATCAAGATGAAACGGGGATATTTGTGTTTGGCAGTTTTGAAATCCCTAACTCCATTTTCGAATCCGGAAGGAAGGAAGAAGCTGGGAACTTGATCTTTCTCACCCACTAGCCTTGGGTTTCAATTTTCGAACTCAAAGGAAATCAAAGAAAGCAAAAATGAACAACAATGGAGGAAGGCGAAATAAGCTCGCGAGGCAGGGATAGAGAGGAAGGATTTCTCTTTTCTTTCCTTTGTTTTTCTCTTCTTTCTTTTTCCTTCATTTCTATTTCTTTTCTTTCTTTTTTATCTCATTCCTTTTTCCCTCCACACAAACATATATATATATATATATATATATATGTTTATATATATTAATTATAATTAACAAATATCTCAAAACTAGATATTTATTAAAATTACCATTTCACCCATAACGCATTAAATTCCTCGTAAAGGATTCACTGTACTTAATTTAACTTATTTATCGACGAGTAATTTTAATCGAGCGTCAAAATATCTTTTTGATCATATATTATTAATGATAAGGATCTCAAGAGCATGAAGATGATTCATATTTTAATAAATTAGCATAAACTTTATTTATTTTAATTAATTAGCATAAACTTTATTTATTTTAATTTGGTTTGTATTAATTCTTAGTTTGCTTTGATTTGGAATTGTAACAGTTTTATTATTGATTTAGTTTTTGTTATGTGTAAGTGAAGATACTTTACTTACATTAAGTTTATTTTAGATAAAAAATAAGATGTAAGACCAATATGGGCCTAGAGAATGGTGTCACTTATGACCCATTTAGGTTTAGAGATAAACTTAGTATAAATAAGGGTTTGTAACCTCATGGAAGGCAGATTTTTGAATATTATTTTTGTGAGGCTTTTCTCTCTAGAGTTCTTGAAAGAATTCATCTAGAACTTATCAAGGTTGTTAACCCTAGTGGCGTTCTTCTTGGTTTATCAATCCTTAGATTGTGGCACCATTTTGTTCTTGGTTTATTTGCTGAATAATAATATTGAGTTTCCTTTACATCAAACCCTAATACCCCAATTCTTCCAATTTTCGTGATCAGTAACTTACGTTCATATCTCGAGTTCTATATACTATTTTTGGGTGATTCAAAAGTCTAACTTGCGTTTCAGAAAGTCATCTTTCACCTCATTTTGGAATCGGCCGAATCGGAGTTTCGCAGCGCCGTTTATCACATTCTGCAGCTTTACGGGATTTTCATTCAAATTTGTAAGTTTCCGACCTAGAACGATCCTTAAAGTGAACTATGACTATTAGAATCATATCATGTGGTACCAGAGCTTGTCTCTAGGTTTGGAATTGAAAAAAAAAATGATTGCACACTACATGTTTGACAAAATTCCTAAGTATGTCATATCCTCAATATATTCGAGATTTTGTATTGGATCCAGAGTATGTGAAATATTTGTATGACAATGGATATGCAAAACAAGCTAGAAAAGTAGAGAAGCTTGCCCTGAGAGAGATAGATAAAATCAAAGAAAAGAAAGAAGAAGAGGAGAAACATTTGAGAGACAAAGGGCAAGAAATTGACGTCAACTATTTGTCTAATTGTGATAATTCTCTATTGCAAGTGCTTGAAGAAGTGTCTCCAAAGGAGAAATGTCATCCATATGTTGACATTGAAAGAAAAGTGAGTAAAATTGAAAGTCTCTTCAAACAAGAAAGTGAGGTAAATGAAGCAATGTTAGTGCTTGAAGGTGATTATTCAAAGGTTCCTCAAAAGGATGCTTACAAGGAAATTATTGAGTCGCCATTTTTTTGTGATGAAGAGATTGTCTGTGTAACTCAACTTGCTTTGAAGGCTTTGCAAATACAAAGTAACATATTGTTTGCCAAATATTTCAATCCCAAGAAGGTAAAGTTGGTCTTAAATATCAATTTCAAAAGGTATAACTTTATCCCCATCTTTAGAATTTCTTACCTTCACTATAAATGTGATAAGATGTTAGTTGTTAAAGATGGAAGTGCGTTTCACCGACTTATCACATTTGGTGACTTTTCTAATTTCCCGTTTGACCCTGGTGGATATGATGAGCTTGTGGTTTGTTTGGATTATTTCTTCATGTACGATATAATGGAGCTTAAATTCGTGGTCGAATTTCTTCAAGAAAGAGGGAAGGATAAGGATCTCAAGAGCATGAAGATGATTCATATTTTAATAAATTAGCATAAACTTTATTTATTTTAATTAATTAGCATAAACTTTATTTATTTTAATTTGGTTTGTATTAATTCTTAGTTTGCTTTGATTTGGAATTGTAACAGTTTTATTATTGATTTTGTTTTTGTTATGTGTAAGTGAAGATACTTTACTTACATTAAGTTTATTTTAGAGAAAAAATAAGATGTAAGACCAATATGGGCCTAGAGAATGGTGTCACTTATGACCCATTTAGGTTTAGAGATAGACTTAGTATAAATAAGGGTTTGTAACCTCATGGAAGGCAGATTTTTGAATATTATTTTTGTGAGGCTTTTCTCTCTAGAGTTCTTGAAAGAATTCATCTAGAACTTATCAAGGTTGTTAACCCTTGTGGCGTTTTTCTTGGTTTATCAATCCTTAGATTGTGGCACCATTTTGTTCTTGGTTTATTTGCTGAATAATAATATTGAGTTTCCTTAACATCAAACCCTAATACCCCAATTCTTCCAATTTTCGTGATCAGTAACTTACGTTCATATCTCGAGTTCTATATACTATTTTTGGGTGATTCAAAAGCCTAACTTGCGTTTCAGAACGTCATCTTTCACCTCGTTTTGGAATCGGCCGAATCGGAGTTTCGCAGCGCCGTTTATCACATTCTGCAGCTTTACGGGATTTTCATTCAAATTTGTAAGTTTCCGACCTAGAACGATCCTTAAAGTGAACTATGACTATTAGAATCATATCATGTGGTACCAGAGCTTGTCTCTAGGTTTGGAATTGAAAAAAAAAATGATTGCACACTACATGTTTGACAAAATTCCTAAGTATGTTTGACAAGAATACACTACTTGGAATTGGTCATTTCCCTAACTAGACTGCCTTCAGCTAATGACTGTGCAATTTGAATATTTAGACCTTTCAAAACTAGTTATTCCTGTAATGAAACCCAATATACATAACAAATATGACTTTGAGTTATTTGGTATGTCGATTACTTAAATAAAGTGGAACCAAGAGCTCGGCTTACCAATTTTTTAGAAAACAGTTAAACAATTTTGGTAAGACAAATATTTTTCTAATTTACTGAATTAATTAATTTAGAACAGAAGAAAGGAAAAGAAAACTTCATTAAAAAATCAAGAACATGAAAAACAAATAAGAGAAAGATATAATCAAAAGGAATTGTGTGTTCAAAAATATCCTCCTGTAACACAAGCTAAAAAAAACTAATCATTTATCGGTAAAGAAACTCAAAGCCTAAACCTTTCAGTTTTAACATGTACTCCACATCAACAGAAATTGTGACAGTGAAAGAGGAATTTGGTGTTGAAACATTCATATTCTTGGCAACAATAAAAGAAAGTATAGTTGTCCACAAAGCTACAAAATATACTCCAAAATCGGTGTCGCATCACCTAATAGCTCCACAATTTGGATATTTAGACTACTCAAGACGGAAGCAAAAAAGTAAAAAAAGACTATTTAGGAATTGCATGTTAAAAAATCCTGCTGCGACACAAGCAAAAAAGTAGTAAAAAAATGAAACCACTGAAAATCTGGGTAAAAATTGAAAGGAAAATATTTCATTAAAGATAAAAAAACGAAATCACACGGCATCAATGCATTGAAGAACTTTGTTAGACACTACAAGACTAAAAAAAAAGGGTTATTAGCAATTTTAATAAAAATTAATCAAATATAAATAAATTCTAAAGGAAATTTTATTTTTGGAAATTGTGATGAAGAAAGAGGATCACGGTGTTCTAAACATTAATATTGTTGGCATCACTAAACAAAGTAAAGCACAATTGTCCCCAAATGTTAAGAAGTATACAACAAAGTTGATATCCCTTAACCTAATAGCTTTGCAATTTGGAAACTTATACCTTTTATGCTTAGTTAAACCAATAAAAGAAATGGAAAGATTTAACAAATACAACAGTGAAAATATACCAAGCAATACATTATTTCGAATTTGTCATTTCCATCACTAGAATAACAGTGCAATTTGAATATTTAAACCTTTCAAAACTGGTTATTCCTGTAATGGAAGACAATATATATAACAAATATGACTTTGAGTTATTTGGCATGTCGATAATTTAAATTAACTAGAACCAAGAGCTCAGCTTACCAATTATTTAAAAAACAGTTAATCAAATTTGATAATAATTTGTAGAATTAATTAATTAAGAACAAAAGAAAGGAAAACAATTTCGCTAGAAAATCAAGAACATCAAAAACAAACAAGAGAATGATAAAACCACCAGGAATTGCGTGTTCAAAAAAAACCTATTGTAACACAAGCTAAAAAAAGTAAGAATTGATGGGTAACAAAACCATAAGCCTAAACCTTTCAGTTGTAAAACTTCACATCAATAGAAACGGAAATCGTGACCAAGAAAAGGGATTTCAGTATTCAAGACATTCATATTCTTGACAACAATAAAAGAAAGTAAAGTGTAGTTGTCACCATAACTAAGAAATATACTCCAAAATCGACATCCCTTCACCTAATAGCTTTGCAATTTGGAAATTAAGACCTGTTATAACTAGTTAAACCAATAAAGAATTGACAAGATTTAACAAATACAACTTTGAAAACATACGAAGCAATATATTACTTCAAAATTGTCATTTTCGTAACTAGACTGCCTTCAACTAATCACTGTGCAATTTGAATATTTAGACCTTTCAAGACTTGTTCGTCCTGTAATGAAAGACAATATATATAACGAATATGACTTTGAGTTATTTGGCATGTCGATAATTTAAATTAAGTGGAATCAAGAGCTCGACTTACCAATAATTTCAAAAAAATAGTTAAAGGAATTTGGTAAGACAAATATGTTTCTAATTTGTTGAAATAATTAATTAAGAACATAAGAAAGGAAAACAACTTCGTTAGAAAATCAAGAACATAAAAAACAAAAAAGATAAATATAAAATCAAAAGGAATTGCGTGTTAAAAAAGAACCTCCTGTAACACAAGCTAAAAAAACGAGCATTGATGGGTAAGGAAACCATATGCTTAAACCTTTTAGTTGAAACAATTACTTCGCATCAATAGAAATGGAAACCATGATGAAGAAAGAGGATGACATTCATATTCTTGTAACCAGTAAAAGAAAGTAAAGTATAGTTGTCACCCTAACCAAGAAATATACTTCAAAATCGACATCCCTTCACCTAATAGCTTCGCAATTTGGAAATGTAGACATGTTATAACTTGTTAAACTAATAAAGAAATAACAAGATTTAACAAATACAACTTTGAAAACATACCAAGCAATACATTACTTGGAATTGGTCATTTCCGTAACTAAACTGCCTTCAACTAATTAATGACTGTGCCATTTGAATATTTAGACCTTTCAAGACTGGTTATTCTTGTAATGAAAGACAGTATACGTAACAAATATGACTTTGAGTTATTTGGCATGTCGATAATTTAAATAAAGTGGAACCAAGAGCTCGGCTTATAAGTTATTTTATAAAACAGTTAACCGATTTTGCTCAGACAAATATTTTTCTAATTTACTTAATTAATTAAGAACAGAAGAAAGGAAAACAACTTCATTAAAAAATCAAGAAGATGAAAAACATACAAGAGAAAGATAAAACCAAAAGGAATTGCTTGTTCAAAAAAATCCTCCTGTAACACAAGCTAAAAAAAAATAAGCATTGATACGTAAATAAACTTTAAGCCTAAACCTTTCAGTTGTAATACCTACTCCACATCAACTGAAATTGTGATGGTGAAAAAGGATTTTGGTGTTGAAGACATTCATATTCTTTGCAACAGTAAAAGAAAGTAAAGTATAGTTGTCCTGAAAGCTACGAAATATACTCCGAATTTGATATCGCATCACCTAATAGCTTCGCAATTTGGATATTTTGACCTCAAGACGGGTTATTCCAATAAAGAAATTAAAATTTAACAAATACAACTTTGTAAACATACCATACAATACAGTATTTGAAATTGGTCATCTTCATAACTAGACTGTCTTCAATTAATGGTTGCGCAATTTGAGTATTTAGATCTCTCAAAACTGGTTATGCCAGTAACAAAATGACAACATATTACAAATACGATTTTGAGTTATTTGGCACGCCAATGATTCAAATAAGTGAAACCAAAACCTTGGCTTACTAGTTATTTCAGAAAATAGTTAATGGATTTTGTAAGTCAAGTGTTTCTAATTTATCAAGTTAATTTATTAAGAACAAAAGAAAAGAAAACAACTTCAATAAGAATATTTAGACTCTGCAATTTGAATATTTAGACCTTTCAAGACTGGTTATTCCAGTAATGAAAGACATTATATATAACAAATATGACTTTGAGTTATTTAGCATGTCAATAATTTAAATAAAGTGGAACCAAGAGCTCGACTAACTATTTTTTTTAGAAAATATTTTTTCGAATTTGGTAAGACATATATATTTCTAATGTACTGAATTAATAAATTAATTAAGAACAGAAGAAAGGAAAACAACTTCATTAAAAAATCAAGAACATGAAAAACAAACAAGAGAAAGATAAAACCAAAAGGAATTGCGTGTTAAAAAAAAACCTCATGTAACACAAGGTAAAAAAAATTAGCATTGATGGGTAAGGAAACCCTAAGCCTAAACCTTTCAGTTGTAACACTTACTCCACAACAACAAAAACAGAAACCGTGACGAAGAAAGAGGATTTCAGTGTTGAAGACTTTCATATTCTTGGCAACAGGAAATGAAAGTAAAGTATAGTTGTCCCCGTAGATAAGTAATGTACTCCAAAATCAATATCCCATCACCTAATAGCTTTACAATTTGGATATTTAGACCTCTTAAGATTGGTTATTCTAATAAAAAAATGGCAATTTAACAAATACAACTTTGTAAACATACAATGCAATACAATACTTAAAATTGATCATCTTTGTAACTACACTGTCTAATATTAATGGCTACGAAATTTGAATATTTAGATCTCTCAAAACTGGTTATGCCAGTAACAAAATGACAGCATATAATTTTGAGTTATTTCGCACATCAATGATTCAAGTAAGTGAAATCAAAAGCTCGACTTACAAATAATTTCATAAAATAGTTCATGGATTTTGTAAGACAATGTGTTTCTAATTTAACGAGTTAATTAATTAAGAACAAAATAAAAGAAAACATCTTCATTAAGAATTTCATAACATGAAAAATAAAACAGAGGGAGATAGAACCTGAAGGAATCGTGTGTTATAAATTTGGGTGTAAATTGAAAGAAAAATATTTCATTAGAGATAAAGAAATCAAATCACAAGGCATCATGTTTTGATTTGAAGAACTTTGTTAGACACTCATAACCATTTTGAAAAAAATGAATTAAATATAAATAAATTTTAAAAGAAATTTTTTTTGGAAATCGTGATGAAGAAAAAGGATTTCGGTGTTGTAGACATTAATATTATTGGCAACAGTTGATAATGACCTAAAAAGAGCTAAGTAGGAGGAAAAACAAAGAATATTTCAAGTCAAGATTTTATAATAGTTTTTAGTTTTATTTGTATTTAATTTGAATTGTAATAATTTTGGTTAAGTGGTGTAAGCCCAATATGGGTCTAGAGATTTGGCCTTTGGCCTATTTTAGGAATAAGGCAAATCCTTCTTAAATACTTTGTAAGAGTCTCATTTGAGATAACTTTGAAATGAATTACAATTAGTGAGATATGTCTCCTCTTTGAGTTCTTGGATTAGAACTTGAATCTTATCAATGGATTTCTTTATCATTGTGGCGATTCCACATTGGCTTATCAATCATCCTTGATTGTGGCGCCTTATTCATCTTCTCCATCTAATTCATCTTTATTTGTTTCTTTTCCCTTTTATTTTACCACTTTATCTCAAGAAATCACTTGGTTAGATCTTCAATCTCATGTGGAAGCACTCAAATCCACAACATTAATCACATAGCTCAGGCCATCCAAGAACCTAGCTATTATGGCATCGTCATCCTCTCTAATGTTGGAGCGAATTATCAAAATCTTAAAGTCCTTATAATAATCCTCCACACTCTTGGAGCCTTGTTTCAACCTTTGTAGTTTTTGATGTAGCTCCCTTTGGTAATGCGATGGTACATACCTCTTCCTCAAAAGTTCTTTTAATTCATCCCAATCATCTAGTTGCCTAGCACCACATCTCCTTATTTCCTTGACATTTTGGTCCCACCAAAGTAAAGCATGATCCTTAAACTCTAATGTAGCCGACTTAACTCTCATATCTTCTCTAATATCATGAGCTTCAAACAATTGATCTATCTTAAGCTCCCAATCAAGATATGCTTCCGAATCACTTTTTCCATGAAATGAAAGGAACTTAATTTTGCCACCGACATATGTATCATCATGTATTTGGTTCCTCCTCTCATTTCCATGAAAATCTCTACGATTACTCTCATGATTCCTATGATTCCCTATCTCATAATAGTCTCTATGGTTCCTCACAAGTTTGCAAACTAATGTTTCTTAAGAATCCCAACATATTCTTCAAATTTTTTGTCATGAACCAAAGTTGCTTTAGAAAGCACAACAACACAGTTATCAAGAAAATTATTCAAGTTTTGGCTCATAATTCTCAAATCAAGTTTAGAAGAATAGCATGGATCAAATAGTTGATGCATCATGGTTTCAACTTTCAAATGAGACTTATGAAAATAACACAAGTTAGGCATTTCAACATGAATATTAGAAAACCTATCAAGCATAGGAGGAAGAAATTTTTCAAACAATTTAAGAGAAACATTAATTAAAGTAGTAGTAGAAGAATTAAAGTTGCTAGGATTCAAACCAATATTTTTCTTGCAAGGATCATTTTGAGAAACATTTGGCTAATCACCTTTAACTTCAATGGATTGTGGGTATTCTTCTTTTGGAGACCCATTTTCAAGTTTTTGAACATAAGAATCAACAAAGTTAGGAAAATAGTTAGACTCAATTTCTTGCTCTTTGTCTCTCAAATTTTGTTCCACTTCACCTTTCTTTTCTTTAATTTTTATTTTCTCTCTCAATGCTGACTTTTTTTCTCTCTTTCTTTTCTTTGATTTTCTCTTTTTCTCTCAAGACTAGTTTCTCTACTTTTCTTGCCTCTTTTGTATATCCATTTGCATAAAGATATTTCACATACTCCGGAACCAATACAAAATCTCGAATATATTCTTTAGTGATACATTATATACTTTCCTTTTTTTTTTCTTGTTCTTCCTTTTTATATTCTTTTTTTGCAACATTAAGAACAACTCTTGAAAGCCTAAGACTTTCACTTGCAACAATTACTCCACATAAACAAAAATGGAAACTGTGACGAAGAAAAAGGATTTCGGTATTGAAGACATTCATATTCTTGACAACAGTAAAAGAAAGTGAAGTATAGTTGTCACCGTAGCTAAGAAATATACTCCAAAATTGATATCCCTTCATCTAATAGCTTCACAATTTGGAAATTTAGACCTATTATAACTAGTTAAACCAATAAATAAATGACAAGATTTGACAAATACAATGTTGAAAACATACCAAGCAATACATTACTTGGAATTGGTCATTTACGTAACTAGATTGCCTGCAACTAATGACAGTGCGATTTGAATATTTAGACCTTTCAAGACAAGTTATTCCGTTAATAAAAGAATATATATATATATATATATAACAAATATTACTTAGTTATTTGGCATGTCGATAATTTAAATATAGTGAAAACAAGAGTCCAGCTTACGAGTTATTGCACAAAATAGTTAATCGAATTTGGTAAGATAAATATGTTTCTAATTTGTTGAATTAATTAATTAAGAAGGAAAAGAAACTTCATTAGATAATAAAGTACATGAAAAAAAACAAGAGAAAGATAAATCCAAAAGGAATTGTGTCCAAAAAAATCCTCGTGTAACACAACCTGAAAAAAAATGAGCATTTATGGGTAAGGAAACCCTAAGCCTAAATCTTTTAGTTGTAACACTTACTCCACACATCAACAAAAACGGAAATCGTGACGAAGAAAGAGGATTTCAATGTTGAATACATTCATACTTGAAATTGGTCATCTTTGTAACTAATGACTGTGCAATTTGAATATTTAGACCTTTCAAGACTAAAAAAATCGATATTAAGAAAGAAAAGCACAATTTTCCCCAAATATTAAGAAGTTAAGAAGTATACAACAAAATTGATATCCCTTAACCTAATAGCTTCACAATTTTGAAACTTAGACCTCTTATGACTAGTTAAACCAATAAAGAAATGACAAAATTTAACAAATTCAACTTTGAAAACATACCAGGTAATACATTACTTGGAATTAGTCATTTCCGTGACTAGATTGCCTTCAATTAATGACTGTGCAATTTGAATATTTAGACCTTTCAAGACTGGTTATTCTTGTAATGAAAGACTATGACTTTGAGTTTTTTTGAATGTCGTTAATTTAAATTAAGTGGAACTAAGAGTTAGGCTTAGAAGTTATTTAAGAAAACAATTATTCTAATTTGGTAAGACATATATGTTTCTTATGTGTTGAATTAATTAATTAAAAAAAAAGCAAGGAAAACAAGTTCATTAGAAAATTAAGAACATGAAAAACAAACAAGAGAAATATAAAACCAAAAGGAATAGCGTGTTAAAAAACACATAATGTAACACAAGCTAAAAAAAATGAGCATTGATGGGTAAGGAAACCATAAGCCTTAATCGTTCAGTTGTAACACTGACTCCACATCAACAGAAAAGGAAAGTGTGATGTAAAAAGAGGATTTCGATATTGAAGGCATTCATTTTCTTGGCAATAGTAAAAGAAAGTAAAGCATAATTATCACCATAGCTAAGAAATATACTCCAAAATCGATATCGCTTCACCTAATAGCTTCGCAATTTGGAAATTTACACCTATTATAACTAGTTAAACCAATAAATAAATGACAAGATTTAACAAATACAACTTTGAAAATATACCAAGCAATACATTACTTGGAATTGGTCATTTTTGTAACTAGACTGCCTTCAACTACTGACTATGCAATTTGAATATTTAGACCTTTCCATACTGATTTTTCCTGTAATGCAAGACAATATATATAACAAATATGACTTTGAGTTATTTGGCATGTCGATAATTTATACATAGTGGAAACAAGAACTCGGCTTACTAGTTATTGCACAGAACAATTAATCGAATTTAGTAAGACAAATATGTTTCTAATTTGTTGAATTAATTAATTAAGAACAGAAGAAAGGAAAAAAAAACTTCATTAGAAAATAAAGAACATGAAAGAAAAAAAAAATACAAGAGAAAGATAAATCCAAAAGGAATTGTATAATAAGTTCCAAATTTTGTTTTTAAACTTAATTAAATACAAATTTTACAAAAAAAACGTTAAATGGAAACCAGGATGAAGATAGAAGATTTCATATTAAAGACATTCATTTTGTTGGCAACAATAAAATAAAGCAAAGTTATTCTCAAAGCTAAGAAATATACTCCAAATTCAATGTTCTTTCAAATAATTGTTTTGTAATTTGGATATCTAGACCTCTCAGGACTCGTTATTCCAATAAAGAAATGACAAGATTTATCAAATACAATTTTGAAAACTTACAAGGTAATATATTACTAGCAACTGGTCATTTCCGTAACTAGACTGCCTTCAACAAATGAAGATTGATTATGACAATAATGAAATGACAACATATAACAAATACGATTTTGAGTTATTTGACATGTTAGTAATTCAAATAAATTGGAACCCATAGCTCGACTTACCAATCATTTCATAAAATAGTTAAACTTGTAATAAAAAACACATAATCAATATTGCCACATTAAAATATCAGGATACCCATTCCAGATTAATAAATGCAAGGAGAAAAATCACCCACTAAATCCAAAGGCTTTTAAATGACCATAAAATGTCTGCAACAGATTTCACATCCTATGGTTCATTCGTAGACTCTTTTCGATAATCTCTGCCAATTGAAGATTCTAGTCTTCCTATACAAAATTTGACTTCACCCCTACACCAAAGTTCTTGTACAACTAGAGGGATGGTATTATTATTTTTGTCCTTGTTAACAATAAAAAGAGGAAGAAGATAGACAACCAAGAGACAACCACTCTAGGGTTTCATAACATAGAATGAACCAAAACTGTTGTTAATAGGGTTACAATGAGTATATATAAAAAGGAATAGAAATATCTAAAATACCCTTACTACTAATATATAATAATATTATCTAACATCTCCCCTCAAACTCACGATGCATTAACATGGAGCATCGAGAGTTTGTCAACTAAAAAAAAACGAAAATCTTTAATGGAATGCATCTTTGTCAACAAAACAACACTCCTGAAACAGCTGAAGTGCCTATGCCAAACAACACCCTTGAAACACCAAACAACACCCTTGAAACAACTGAAGTGCTTCCGCCAAACAAAACCCTTGAAACATTAAACAACACTCCTGAAACAGCTGAAGTGCCTATGCCAAACAACACCATTGAAACACCAAACAACACTCCTGAAACAGTTGAAGTGACTCCGCCAAACAACACTCCTGAAACACCAAATAACACCCGCGAAACAGCTAAAGTGCCTCCGCCAAACAATACTACTTAAGCACCAAACCACACCCCTGAAACAGCAGAAAGTGCCTCCCCCAAACAGGATCAAGAACAACCTTTTTATAGTAAGAGAGTTCAGACAAAGTTGACGAGAGGGGTAACGAAGAGGATCAACAATCGCAGGAGGTGGTTGGACAGTCTGGGGGACAAGAGGGATGTCACCAAAGAAGAAACAACAATCAAAGAGAAGAACCAACAAAGAGAGAAGCAGAAGCCAAAGGGAGGATCATTAGCTATACCAAACAATCACAATAAAGAGGGAAACCAAACCAACATGAAGTCATATCAAATAGTCACAATCAAGAGAAGAACCAAGCCAACAAAAAATCAAACTGAAACCAAATCAAACCAAACAAAACTAAATCAAACCAAACTAAACAACACCAAACCTAACTAACCAAAGAGAGAAGCAACCAATAACAAAAGAGTGTTGATTTAGAGAGAAGCAACCAAAGAGAACAATCAATATGGAGAGAAGCAACAAAACAAATCACTAGAGAGAGGAGCAATCAAACAGAAGAAGCAACAGAGAGATAGGAGAGACGAACAATTAAATTACCAACCAAATCAGTAAAGAACCACAACAATTGAAATCATGTGAACAAAACCAAAATCAGAACTAGAGTCAATGGTAGGAGGAACAGAAGCAACAACATTGGAGGATGGTCCCCTAAAATTCTTCTTATGTGCTCTCCCCAATTTCGGACAATGTGTTTTCCAATGTGCTTGAAGAGAATCATCCTTAGCACCAGCCATAACAAATAATGACAGGAAAATACGACAAACACAATCACTGAGACAAAATAAATTAGGGATAATCTGCTGCTGTGCGAGCACGATTTCTCCCCCTCCATACTTCGTTTCGCCGATCCGACCGTTGAAGACGAAGACCTGGATGTTGTGAACCTACTGTCCAAAAATCAGCCCGATCCAACGGTTAACGAATGCGCAATTGATGTTTTTATAACACTGATTTAACAAAATCGGGAATAAGGTTACTCTTCTCTTTTCTCTTTTGGTGGTTGTCTTTTCTATCAAAACAGTCTCTATCTTCTTTACAATAGATCCCAAACTGTTGGGAACTCAGCAGCGGAATAGAGGCGGAATCGTTCAAGGAGGATCGAAATAGGCTCTAGATACCATGTTAACAATGAAAAGAGGAAGAAGATAGACAACCAAGAGACAACTAAGAGACAACCACTCTAGGGTTTCATAACATAGAACGAACCAAAACTGTTGTTAATAGGGTTACAATGAGTCTATATAAAAAGGAATAGAAATATCTAAAATACCCTTACTACTAATATATAATAATATTATCTAACAGTCCTTACTTTTATATATCACAATTGACAAGAATATATAAGAAACAAAATATAACAAAAGGAATGGCAAATTGACAGAACAAAAAAGTGCCAAACCAAGTTATCCTGAATTCCACATCCTAGAGGAAGGCAAAGGTACAATCTAGAATCTTGCTGAAACAGAAACGCAAAAAGTCCAACACCAGCAGGACACTCCTAACAACTATCCCAAATTAATAAGATATTAGATATGTAAAGAAAAAAAAATGACCGTTTTTATCTGAAGGGTATGTGAACTGAACTTCTTCATGCCACAGGTTCCACATAGCAAACCACACAATCATAGGCTATCTGAACTGTAACTTCCACACAGAAACCTCAAATGAACTGACAAAATTATGAGTATCAAACAAATGTGAAGATTTTTAGTAGAGCTGACCAAATATGAAGTCTAGCAGCAGTAGAAAGTATACAATACAGCCTGCAAAAGATGATGAATCGTAGGAACAAATAACAACAAAACAGTAAAAGAATATTATCTTTTCCCATCCAAGTTGTCCCCAAAATATACACACCACCTAACCAAATCGTCGAAAATTGCTTGTAATGGGAAAGGAAGTGTTACTCCAGAATCTTGTATGCTAAACCAGAGAAAAACTATGCAGACAGACACCAAAACATCAACTTTCGATTGTACACAGTCAGAGGCCAACAATCCAGAATAAAACCTTAGTAGGAAGTATATGACTAAAAAATTGTCATTTATCTCCAAAATTTGAATGGGGTTGATAATCTCACCCCCTAAGCTTTCACAAAAGAATCGAGAAGTGTGGATGCTGAAATTAATGCCTATGAAATATATGAACAGCCAGCATAACATTATGGTTCATGTGTCCCTGTTAATTTGTTCACAAAAGATTAGTTGTACAAAGCAAGAAAAGCATAAGTGCACTCATCTCCAATTTCTCTACTTCAGATAGTGAACTAAAAGGTGCATTCACAACAAGCCATGATACAGGTACAGAAAATTTTGCAGTGACAAATAGATGCACAAAAAACCAAGAAAAAAGATAGATGAGTAGCATAATTATGCAAACCATGTCTCATATCATGTTCTCCTAATTTTTCCAGAATCATGTAAACTTTTGCACTGTAAGAATACAGATCAAAAACCCAAATGTAGAACAAACATTTGTAAGAAAAAAGAAGTATTAATGATAAGAACTAAGAAAACCCCTAAGGCTCAACTTTTCAATTATAATCACCAAATCTTACCACACATCAATAGACTCATCTTACTTGAAACAGTGGAAATCGTAAAAGAGTAAATCGAGAAAACTGGTCTGGTCGACAGGAATTGACAGAGAAGAAATGAAATGAACATCATTTATAATAATAGTAGAGGGTACCTAATAAAAACTGAGGCTTGGTACTCAACACGAAACGTTAATGTGTCGAAACAATACTGCAAAAACAAAGTTCATATTTCAACTCCACATGTACGGCGATAAAAGCTAGAGCCAAATCAAACCTCAGAATCAAGAAAACAGAAAATAATCAAAATGCAATACATGAAAGATCATAAAAAGCAAGATAAAAACAAAAGGAATAACATATTCATAGATTAACTATCTTGCAACACCAAAAAGGAAATAACAAATCAACCAAAATACGCTTTCAGAATTGATTGATAGAGAGTTATTGAAAACGAAAATAATTTACTATAGATTACCAAATCAAACATCAAGGCACACTCCGTGTAGAACGTTATTAGTTTTGACAAATCACGCTGTAGAAAACCATGCTCACAATTATATTCTTTTCTCTTTTGATCAAAGCCTTAAATTAAAAAATGAAGAACGACTAATTGAAGAAATTTGATTATTATATCTGGAGCAGTTCTCCGTCTTATCCATTAAGAATCATAAATGTCTTCCTTTTTAAGAGCATACCTTGATTATTCTTATATATACAATTGACATTGACATAAAAGAAGAATTAGAAGAGCAAACAAATAAAGCTCTAAGTTAATAATAGCCCTAGATATAATTAAAATAAGAACAACAAACTCCGAATATAACCTCAATCAGGAAACCAAAATAACCAAGGAGAAAAGAGTGAAATAGAAAATATCAACCAGTAAGATAGAACAAGAAGGAATTGTGTGTTTCACATATTACCTCCACTGCAAAATCAAAACGGGAATAACAATTAGAAATAAATGCTCTTAGAATCGATAAGGAAATACTGAAACAAAAAGATAATACTAGAGATCACCCAATCAAATCTCAAGGCTCGATGTTTCGAAGAACGTTATCATTTTGACAAATCACGCTGGAGAAAAATAAGTTCACAATTCATTTGTATGTTTTGCGATCATAGTCCGGAAATAACAATAATAATGACTCAGTAAAGAAATTTGATTTATCTAGGTATTTCCAACAAATCACAACGTTCTAGATATCTAAACTTCAACTTGCTGCAAAACAGCAAAACAGATAAATGCATATCTTAAATTATCAATGAAATAGATGTACATGCACTCTAGAACCTCTCTTACAACTCTGAGTAAAAAACACAAAAATCAACGTTGCCACATTACAATATCATACAATACTAGAATTCCAGAATAAACACATTCAAGGAGAAACATGCCCCATTAAATTTAAATCCAAAGACATAAGACATGTCCTTGATATTGTCTCTCCATAGCAAAATGATGTCCTTGATAATCTCTGCCATGTCTTTCACTGTCTATATCACCGTGACACCCACACATACCTCTCAAAAAATCGAGAAAACAAGTCTTCAAAAGACAGAAATATGGAAATTACATAGTCAAATTAGAGATCATCAAATGAAAGAACAACAATCGTGAGAACATAGGACACAACCAATTGTAGATTCCAGAGCTCCTATCCAAGTTTAGGCTTTAACCCTATACAAGAAGGAGTTCATGTACCAATTGTAGATTCAAGTGCTCCAATGCAAAATTAGATTTTACCCCAATACCAGAAGCAATTCATGTACAACTAGAGATAATTCTATTATTCTTAACCTAAATCCTAAGTATCACAATTGACAAGAAAAAAATATAACAAAGGAAGTGGCAAATCAACATAGAACAAAAAAATGCCAAACCAAGTTATCTTTAGTTACACATCCTCGGTGAGGGAAAAGGTACGCTCTAAAATCTTGTATTCTTCAATACTCTATAATCTTTCTGAAACAGCAACACAAAAAATCCAAAACCAGCAGGGCTCATCAAAGGACAGATATCCCAAAACAATAAGATATATGTTAGACATAAGTCCATTTTTGATATTATTGACAAACATACATTATGTGACAAATCTAACATTTTAAACTGAGTAAAATTTCAGGAACCACAACTCAACCCTACAAACTTGAGACAATTGCTTGGAGCTCAAGGAATCAACAAAATTGGAAAAATGACTTAGTAAATCGATTTGCAAAATCGATTTTGTAATAGGGTTGTTTCAATTTGTAAAGTCTGTGATTAGGAAATCGATTGGACAAATCGATTTGCAAAATTATTGAAATTAAAGTGTGCAAGTCAGTAGCATACCGTTTTGCAGGCTAATCGATTTGACAAATCGATTGTTCCAAATCACAAGTTCACTCTGTGTGTTTAAATCGATTAACACAATCGACTGTGAGAGTTCCATAGCCAAGTTATGTTGACAAATCGATTAGGGAAATCGATTTCATAAAACAATCTTGAAAATGAACTTGGCCTGAGACAAACACAATCAATTGGGACAATCCATTGAACCATTTCTTTCATTACAAGTGTGGCATCAATCGACTTGGTAAGTCGATTGGATGAACCAACTGTTAAACTGATTCTTCAGACCAATTTCCATAATCGATTAGGCACATCGATTAACATGACTTAAGCTCTCTGAGATATGGCCAAATCGATTAGGCAAATCGATTTGTTAAAACCACTGAGTTCAAATGATCAGTGAAATCAATTGGCACAATCGATTGGAACAAAAGTTTTAGTAACAGAGAAGACTTAGAATATGGCCAAATCGATTATGTAAAGGTTTGAATCGAATGAGTAAATCGATTGTTTTGATCTCGTTGTTGGAACAAAACATGACAAATCGATTATGCAAATCGATTCAACTATGAACTGATTTAATTTCTGGAGAATTCTTTAAAATAATCAATTGGGTAAATTGATTAGTTTATGCAATTTCAAGATTCAAGAAAAACAAGATTCGCGAAATCGATTGGGTCAATCGATTAGCATGCTTTATAACTTTTATGAATCGATTGGGCAAATAGATTCATGTGTTGTTTTTCCTGAAACTATATAAACTGTTTTCTAGCTATTCTTCTCAACAACCTATAACACAACAATCATAATATTCACAGCAATACACATTAATTCTGATATCACTTTCTCTTATCGAAATTACTTTGTACATTGCTTTTTCAGACTTGAACCTTTATCTTTCATGATCAACAAAGGCTGAAAAAGATTGCAAAGAGAAAGACCTTTTGAGAAGAAGACAACAAAACAAATTATGTATATTTTCTGTTTTAGAACATCTGTAAATGAATTTTGTAATCAAATAACTTTGAGAAATCCAGTTGTTACTGGTGGTGATCTTTTGTGGTTGAGGGATCTCATCAAGAAGACACCGCACTGAAATCTTGGAAGAGTTTATGGGATTTAAACTCTGGGATTCAGGGAGATAAGAATAGAATAGAGAGGATAGTTTAAGATTGATAGGCGAGGAGCTGGAACATCTGTAAACTGATTCTGCTACATTCTATTGGAAAGGCTAAGATCAAAGTTGATCTTAGGACTGGATGTAGGCTACCTTACAGGTGGCTGAACCAGTATAAAATTACTGTGTACTTTTATTCCCTTATCTCCTTTAAATTCTGCATTGATTACTTGATTAATATTGACTGCATGCTATGATAAAATTATGTGTTAATTGATAGTACATGAATTGTTATTCTTGGCATGTTCGTATATGAAACTTTATGTTAAATCATAACGTGTGTTTACTGCATCCTATTATCCAATTATCGTTCTTGTTTATCTCACTGTAGGATTGATCGTTTTGGGACCTTAGTATATCTTTGTTTGATAAATTTTTCAATTTAGTGAACTGTTTAGCACTTTGTTAGAATAGGCATTATTCTTTCATATATTCTGCTAAATCTGAGGCCATACCCCCTTTCAATTGGCATCAAGAGCCTACTTTTTGTTAGAGTAACTCTCATAAAAAGACCATGACCTCAGAATTCCTTAGTGAGGGTGCTTCATTAGCTAGGCCCCCTGCCTTTAACGGGGCCGCATATATGTACTGGAAACATAGAATGTTGATCTTCTTAGAGGCTGCTAGCATAGACATTTTAGATGTTGTTTTAGAAGGACCTTTTGTGCCGAAAATTGCAGGAACCGATAATTCTTTCATTCCTAATCCCAGGGCAGACTGGTCTGAGGATGACAAGAAGAAGGTAGGTTATAATGCTAAGGCTAAGAATATTATTACTTCTGCATTGTCAGCTGATGAATTTTTCAGGGTTTCGAACTGTAAATCTGCAAAAGAAATGTGGGACACTTTGCAGCAGACGCATGAGGGAACCACTGATGTGAAAAGAGCTCGTGTAAACACCTTGATGCGTGAATACGAATTATTCAGCATGAAGAAAGACGAATCAATAAATGACATGCAAACCAGATTTACACACATTGTCAACAATTTGAATGCATTAGGCTAGGAGATAGACAATGACCAACAAATCAGCAAAGTCATGCGATGCCTAACTAGAGAATGGCAATCAAAAATCACTGCCATTGCAGAATCAAAAGATCTTGGAAGCATGGCTATAGCTACACTGTTTGGTAAACTGCGGGAGCATGAAATGGAATTACACAGGCTCAATGAAGCTGAACAAACTGACAGAAAGAGGAAAGGATTGTCATTAAAAGCTCAAACACATCATTCTAAATCTGAACAAGAGAGCTGCTCAGATGAATCAAGCAGTAAGGATGATGAAGAGCCTGAAATTGGGTTACTTGTCAAGAAGTTTAAGAAATTTCTGAAAAAGAAAGACAGCAAGTTCAGAAAACCATCCATTTCTAAGCCTAATGACACTAAGACAATCACTTGCTATGAATGTGGAAAAACAGGCCACATAAAGTCTGAATGTTACAAGCTGCAAAATAAGAACAGAACTGCGAAAAACAAAGGCAAGGAACCAACCCCCAAATCCCGAAAAGCGTATGTTGCTTGGAACGATAATGACAATGAATCCTCTTCATTTTCTGAAGAAGAACAAGCCAATTTATTTCTTATGGCTAATACAGATTCTGATTCAGATAGCTAAGTAAGTTCATCTAATCCTTCTTATGATGAGTTGCAAAATGCATTTACTGAATTACATGATGAATATGTTAGTACAATTAAACAGTTAATTAGTACTAAGAAATTGTTAGAAGAAAAATGCATATTGTATGATGAAATCAAAACTGTGCATGCATCTTTTAAAGTCATGTATGATGAAATCAAAACTGAGCATGCATCATTTAAAGTCATGAATGATGATCTAAAAAAGGAAAATCATGCACTGCATTGTGATATTGAAAAGTTCAACAGTGGCAAAACCAAGTTAGATATGCTTCTTGAAAACCAAAGAAATTTAAATGAGAGATCTAGACTTGGTTATAGGCCCAATGTGAATGTTAAACATAATCACAATAGACATGGCATTGGATATAGAAATGTGAAGCATAACCAGAAGTTTGGTAAAACTAGTCACATGCATAATGTCTTTGTCAAACCAAGACAGTATGCATCCTCTGCTGTTACTTGTCATTTTTGTTGCAGAAAAGGGCATTTTGTTTACAATTGCAAATTTAAAAAACTTGCCGACAGAGGGTGTAAACAGATTTGGAAGGTCAAGACACCTAATTTTGAAACTGACCACCCAGGACCCAATTTATTTTGGGTACCTAAAATGAAATTTTGATTTTGTTGTAGGTATGCTTGAGATCCACAAGGCACAAATGGTACCTTGATAGTGGGTGCTCAAAGCATATGATAGGGGACAAGTCGATGTTCCTGTCCCTAAGCCTAAAAGAAGGAGGATTTGTTAAATACGATGATAACAATAAGGGTAAGATGTGCGGAATTGGTGACATTGACAGTGAATCAACTGTTGTTATCAAAAATGTCTTATACGTGGAAGGGCTAAAACACAACCTTCTAAGTATAAGTCAGTTGTGTGACAATGGCTTTCAAGTAAGCTTTTCACCAATTTCTTGCATAATTGAGAGTAATCATGATAATAGTGTCAAACTGATTGGTGATAGAATTAACAATATTTACATGCTTGACTTACATGTTGTGCCTGCTGATTCTGTTTGTTGCTTATTATCAAATGCTGATGAAACATGGTTATGGCATAAACATGTTGCACATATTCATATAGATCATTTGAATAGACTTGTTAGTAAACAGCTAGTTATAGGACTCCCTGACAAGAAGTTTACTAAGGACAGATTATGTGACTCTTGTGAGCAAAGTAAACTTGTCAAATCTTCTTTTCTCCCAATAGACATGGTCAAAACCAATAGGGTTTTGCAGCTGGTTCATATGGACCTCTTTGGTCCATCCCAAGTGAGAAGCTTTGGAGGTAATACGTATGGCTTTGTGTTAATTGATGACTATTCTAGATTCACTTGGACTTACTTTCTGACTCATAAAAGTGAAGCTTTTTCTGTTTTCAAAAAGTTTGCAAATTTAGTACAAAATGAAACAAGTCAGAAAATAATGTCCATCAAAAGCGATCATGGAGGTGAATTCCAAAATGATTCTTTTGATACTTACTGTGAACAGAATGGTATACATCATATGTATTCAGCCCCTAGGACACCACAGCAAAATGGTGTAGTGGAAAGGAAAAATCGGTCTTTAGAGGAGTTAGCTAGAACTATGCTTAAAGACTCAAATGTTCCTAAGTATTTCTGGGCTGATGCAATTAACACTGCCACACATGTTGTCAACAGAGTTTTGATTAGGCCAATCCTTAGGAAAACTCCTTATGAGTTGTACAAGGGTAGAAAGCCAAACATCTCCTACTTTAGGGTCTTTGGTTATAAGTGCTTTGTGTTGAACAATGGCAAAGAACACCTAGGTAAGTTTGATCCCAAGGCAGATGAGGGTATCTTTCTAGGTTATTCCTAAACTAGCAAAGCATATAGAATCTACAACAAAAGGACAAAGACCATAGAAGAGTCAATTCATGTTAAGTTTGATGAACTTTTTAAAGAAAACTTGAACAACACTCCTTCTATGGTTGATGCCTCTTTAGATGTTGTTGTGGAATCTAAACCTATAGAGCCAAAGGAAACTGCCCCTCCGAACAATAGTGACTGTGTTGAGCCTATTAGAGTAGATGAGTTACCTAGAGAGTGGAAGTTTAGTAGAAACCATCCCATAGATAACATCATAGGTGACATCTCTAAAGTAGTGGCAACTAGGAGGAACCTTAGGCATTTCTGCAACCTTACAGCCTTTGTGTCTCAGATTGAACCTAAGAACAATAAGGAAGCCTTATTAGATAGTGAGTGGATACTTGCTATGTGTAAGACCCGTAATTATAAAGTATACTTTATGTATTTTAATGGATTTTGGTATTGAACTCAGGGGCTTTTTAGCCAAGTTATTAATATTTTGGAGTTTATATGATCAAAAAGATATTTTGATGCCCGATTAGAATTACCCGTCGATAAATAAATTAAATTAACTGCGGTGAATCATTTATGAAGAATTTAATGCGTTATGGGTAAAATGGTAATTTTAATAAATATCTAGTTTTGAGATATTTGTTAATTATAATTAATATATATAATCATATATATATGTTTGTGTGGAGGGAAAAAGGAAAGAGATAGAAAAGAAAGGAAAACCAAAGGAAAACAGAAAACACATTTTCCTCTCCCTGTCTCGCGCACTCATTCTTCTCCCTTCCTCCATTGTTGATCGTTTTTGCTTTCTTTTCTTTCCTTTGAGTCCGAAATTGATAGTGGGTGATAGGACAAGGATTTCTCAACTTCACTCTTCCTCTTTGATCCAAAAACGAAGAAAAACAGTTTAGGGATTCAAACACAAACCATCCCGTTTCATCTAGATCTAAGCCTCCTTTCAAGAAGTGATAGAAGGGAAGGTTGCTCACCTCCGTGCTACGGTGCTAGTGGACCAACTTTGGAAGCAACGTTGCGAACGGAGATTTTGCCGGACTTACTCACGGTACCGAAATCAAACGAAAAGCTAAAGTGAAGGTAAGGGCTCCTTCCAAACTTTTAGGTTGCATTTAGGGCCTTATCTGTGGTCGTGTGGAAAAGAATTTTGTTAGGGTTGGAGTATTGATTTGGGAAAATGTATCTAAGGCTTTATGCGTAAAATCTTAGAGTTAGGTTTTGGTTATATTGATGAATGTTTCGTGGAAAATGAATTTAAACTTATTTATGTTGATTTTGAGTAAATGAAACTTGTGTGTTTGAGTGGTGGATTGTGTTGATTTGTGTTCGTTGTTTTGACGTGTTCTTAATTGATACTGATGAAATTTGAGATGTGTTTTGTGTGGTTTGTTTGGAAAAATGATTTGGTGTGAATTATGGATTGAATGTGAAAGTATGTTTGAGTTTGTTTTGTGGGGAATTTGAAAACCATTAAGTTAAACGAGTATTAAGAATGGGGAATCTCTTAATGTCTTGTTTACTTAATGTGTGTTTGGAAAAGCGTTTAAGTTAAATGAGAATTAAGAATGGGGAATCTCTTAATGTCTCGTTTACATAATGTTGTTTTGAAAATCGTTTGAGTTAACTGAGCGTTAAGAATGAGGAATCTCTTAATGTCTTTGTTACTTAATGTTTGTTTTTGAAAATCGTTTCAGTTAAATGAGTATTAAGAATGGGGAATCTCTTAATGACTTGTTTACTGAATGCTTTGTTGTGGAAATCGTTTAAGTCAAAAGTATATTAAGAATGGGGAATCTCTTAATATGTATGTTTGCTTAATGTTTTGGTGTGAAAATCGGTTAAGTAAATGAGTATTAAAAATGGGGAATCTTTTAATATCTGCATTTACTTAACGATTGTTGTGAATGGAGTTAGTGTATGCTCATGCATTTCATTTGATAAATTATGCTGACCCGTGATAGGTGGCACCTCGGTAAACTGTACTGACCCGTGATAGGTGGTACGTTTACGATTTACTTTGTGGTAAGTTGTGCTGACCCGTGATAGGCGGTACCTCAGTAAGTAGTACTTTGGCCTGTGATAGGCGGTACCCTTACGACTTATGCTTTTTCTTTTGGTAAATCGTGTTGACCCGTGATAGGTGGCACCTCGGTAAACAGTACTGACCCGTGATAGGTGGTACGTTTATGATTTACGCTTTTTAGTAAATCGTGCTGACCCGTGATAGGTGGCACCTCGGTAATTGGTACTTTGGTCTGCGATAGGCGGTAAAATTATGATTTACTGCCCTTCGAGGAGGGTTTTGGTTTGGAATTCCGAGTCCATGCATTTTGGCATATACGCATTGCATTAGGGTGCTTGGCACACGAGTCGTGGTTGATTCAAATTATGACTGTGTTGATTTTGCTAAGTGTTTTGTTTTGAAACTATGTGTAAGTGTGTTTGATTCAAATTGTGATTGTGTTGATTGTACTAAGAGTTATGTTTTGAAATTGTGTGATAGTATGTTAGATTGTAAAACGATTTCGAAACTCATAACGTCGTGGTGATTGTATGGGTATTGCTAAGTGTTAAGGTTTGGAGTGGTGTTTGAATATGATTGAGTTAGTTTATGTATTTTTGAAAGAATATACAGGGAAATCGATTTACCCAATCGATTTGATGAGTTACCGGGACCTTCCCTTGCAAAAAAACGATTTACCCAATCGATTTTGTAATATGTTTTTCAAAACCACTTAAGAAATCGATTTGGTAAATCGATTGGATTCAATACAGGGGCTCTGTCTTTCCCAAAAATCGATTTGCCCAATCGATTGGATTCAATATAGGGGCTCTGTCTTTCACGAAATCGATTTGCCCAATCGATTGGATTCAATACAGGGGCTATGTCTTTCACGAAATCGATTTGCCCAATCGATTGGCCAATACAGGGGCTCAGTCCTTCTCGAAATCGATTGCCCCAATCGATTGATGCAAGTCCAGAGTTCAATTTTTACTAAAAACTTTCAGGAAATCGATTTGCCCAATCGATTGGCTCAGTAGGAAATCTTATTTTGAGTTAGATAATGGATTTCTCAATTGATTATCAATGTATTGGTCAGTTATGTATTACTTGATGGATTGAGAACTTTCTTTGATTTCATTTACATTTGGCAAGCATTATATGCACTTTTAGCATATGGAAAACCCTTCTAAGATGCATGATAAGTTGAAAAGGTTATTTGTGAATTTAAAAGCTTAAATGTTATGTGTTAACTGTTAATTTCGGTTGGTGACCCTTTACAACTATTGTGGAAATCTAGGCTTTGCCCTCAGATGAGAGCCAGGATGATCCTACCGGTTCGTACCCTACGGATGGGAATGTAGATGGGAATGCTTGATTGAAGCTACTTTAGGAGGATCTCACGGGGCGCGTGGAGATCACTCAGGGTGTTTAGTTGTTTTGTAAAGTGATCAGACTAGGTTGAGACAGAGGGAACAAATGTCTTTCTTTTTGGTTGCCTTTACTTTAAACTGGAAGATTGTACCACTTTTGTTATGTAAATATTTTGAATTCATATTTTGAGAACTTTTTCCGCTGCTTGTAAATTATAATGACTTAATTAATTATCCAAAGGTGTTACCTTATTTATTTTTCTGTTTTATTTTAATTTCTTTTGAAAAAAAAAAAATACACCCTCGCTTTGAATAACGAGGTGTTACACTATGCAAGAGGAGTTGAACCAGCTTGAGAGGAACAAAGTGTGGCATCTAGTACCTAAACCAGAAAATAAGCACATCATAGGAACCAGATGGGTGTTTAGGAACAAACCAGATGAGAATGGAGTGATCACAAGGAACAAAGCTAGATTAGTAGCCAAGGGTTATAATCAGGAAGAAGGGATAGACTTCGACGAAACCTACGCCCCTGTAGCTAGGTTAGAGGCTATTAGGATACTTCTTGCTTATGCTAGTATCATGGACTTTAGGCTATTCCAAATGGATGTGAAAAGTGCATTTTTAAATGGTGACATCCATGAGGAGGTATTTGTTACCGAAACACCTGGATTTGAGAATCCAGATTTTCCTAACCATGTGTTTAAGCTAAGAAAAGCCCTCTATGGATTGAAACAAGCTCCAAGAGCTTGGTATGAAAAACTCAACAACTTTCTCATTGATCAAAACTTTTTAAGAGGAAATGTTGACAAGACACTTTTCATAAAAACTAATGGAAATGACATCTTGCTGGTCCAAGTTTATGTTGATGACATAATCTTTGGATCTACTAACAATAAATTGTGCAAAGACTTTGAAAATTTAATGAAAGGTAAATTTGAAATGTCAATGATGGGTGAACTATCATATTTCTTGGGATTTCAAATTAACCAAAGCAAGCAAGGCATTTTCATTAGTCAAACAAAATATTGCAATGATTTGGTAAAGAAATTCGGTTTTGATAACCTTAAGTCCATTGATACTCCCATGAGTCAAGGTAACCACTTAGATAGAGATGAGAAAGGCAAACCAATAGATGTTACTAAGTATAGAGGTATGATAGGATCATTACTCTATTTCACAGCAAGCAGGCCTGACATCATGTTCAGCGTTTGCATGTGTGCGAGATACCAATCCAATCCTAAAGTGTCTCACCTTAGTGCAGTGAAGAGGATCTTTAGATATCTAGTTGGGACTAGGAGTCTAGGCTTATGGTATCCTAAAGGGTCAACCTGCACTTTAGTTGGTTATTCAGATTCTGACTTTGCTGGATGCAAACTGGATAGGAAAAGTACCTCAGGTACTTGTCACCTACTAGGGAACTCTCTTGTGTCTTGGTTCAACAAGAAACAAACAAGTATTGCACTTTCTACAGCTGAAGCCGAATACATTGCAGCCGAAAGCTGTTGTGCACAGATCATTTGGATGAAGCAACACTTATCGGATTTTGGTGTTGATTTCGGAACAGTGCCTATCATGTGTGATAGCACAAGTGCAATTTGCATCACCAAGAACCCAGTGATGCACTCAAGAACCAAACACATTGAGATAAGGCATCATTTCATTCGGGACCAATTTCAAAGTGGAAATATCAAGCTGGAATATGTCAACACTGCTGATCAGTTGGCTGACATATTTACTAAAGCATTGCCAAGGGAAAGCTTCCTTCACATCAGAATGAAACTAGGCATCTTAGATCCTAGTGAGATCTGATTTATGTGTCAAATCGATTGGTTAAATCGATTGTCCTGTGGATACACAGGGAAATGGCTTTATACAATCGACTGCCCAAGTCGATTTAAGCCATAATGTGTCTATTTTCTCAAAATAGAAACTCGAAATCGATTTGGTAAATCGATTTGTCATTCCCAGCAAGCTTCAGATGCTTTTACTTTCCCATTTCAATCGATTAGGGAATTCAATTGACTGCTTGATATAGTGTTTAAAGAATCAATTTGGGAAATCGATTAATTTGGCCCCAGACTTCAAAGTTGAAGAATTTTTTTCCAGACTCTGACTCGAAATTGATTTGGGAAATCGATTGTTTAAATGTGTTTGAGATTTTCATTCTAAAGAATCGATTTGGGAAATCGATGCTGAGACGAAAACCTTTCTGGACTGATATGAAAGCTGCTAAACTGATACGAAATCGACTAGGGAAATTGATTGAGTAACTAAGGCAATCGATTGGTAATATGACCGTTGAGGAATTTTTACTAGCCGTTACTGACATTGATTGACGCAGTTGATTTATGTTCCCCAGCAACGGTAACTAAATCAATTGGACCAAACGATTGACACACCCAGCAGTATAAAAGGAACAGTGGCAATCGATTTCATTCACCAGTTTTCAAACCCTAACATCGATTTGTTCATCAATCCAGCTTCTTATCCTCTGCAAATCCTTGTGGTTTCACGTTTTTCATCAATTCAAACACCTCATCTTACTGTTTCTAGCTCAGATTACTTCTCTAACTACTCAAAATGGCAAGAGTCAAAAGAACATCACCCACTACTCCTTCCTCTTCATCTTCTTCAAGTGGTAGAACCCCTTCACCTCCGCCTACTCTTTCCAAACGAGTTTCGGTGCCTACCCACAAAATCTTGGCAAAAGATAAAGGCGAAGGCATTGCAATAGACCAAGGAAAATCTAAGAAAAGGAAAGAACCTCCAACGGAGAAACTGCTGGCTGACGCGACGAAGGAAATATCGCAAAAGAAAAAGAAGAAAAAGAGTGTTTTTTCAACACCGCAGAAGAAGGCGACACCACAAAAGAAAGCAGCAGCAGCTCAGGATAAACCAACTGACGAATTTAAGCTGCCTCCTGCTTTCGTAAAGAGGAAGATTCACGAATCTCGTACTCTGGACTTCCCCTACTTCGACAACAATGGTTTTACCTTTCAAAACCATCTTCGGTTTCATGGGTTGGAAGATTTCCTATCCTGCTCCCTCAACTCGTATCCGAACTTGATTCGAGCCTTCTACTCTATGTTCAAGATGACAGATACAGGTTTTAAGGCAACAGTCAAAGGAAAGAAAATTTCCATGTCATTTGAGGAGTTCTCGAACCTATCGGGACTGTCTTATCATGGAAACTCAGTGGATGGCAGCTCCAACGTCGAAGCAGCTGATGAAGGTTGGGAAGCGTCCCTTGAGAGGCAAACAGCAGTCCAAGACCTGATGGTTGACGGGTTTGTGGAGTCTGTTTCACTCCCGATCGGCCAGATGAAGGTTCAGCAAAGGATGTTGATGTATGCGCTCACACGGATGCTTGTCCCAAGGTCCGGAAATCATGCTGTTGTCCAGAGGTTGGACATCACACTGTTGTGGGGTCTGTGCGAAGAGCTCAAAATGAGCTGGGCATGAATTGTCCTGCGACATATGTTGGAAGCAGCACAGGGAAAGCTGGTGCTTCCATACCCTTAGCTGATCACGAAGATTCTTGAGCACTTTAAGGTGTCATTCAAGAATGAAGAGTCGTCCAAGACCGTTCTTACATTTGGTGAATCAATCGTGAACCAAATGCAGCTGCGGAGAGTGAACGACATTTGGAGGCGACCTCAAACCAATGCTGAACAAACACAGCAAAACACTGAACCACCAGCAGTTGAGTCAGTTACAGCAGGTTCTGAAGTGCTTGCCAAACTGCTTGAACTCATGGCAGCACAGGCGGCTCACAACGCCAAAATGGAGGCGGCAATGCAAAAGCTTCAATCTGACCTGAACCTGGTTGCACAAGATGTGGCAGCAATCCAGGAATATCTAGGCATTAAGTTGTCTTTCAGTGATGTTGCTGAGATTGGGAGACAAGCGATTGAAGATCCACTTCCGACACAAGTAGATAGAGCTGAACCTCATGTTGAGGAGACACCTGCTGAGGGTAATACAGCGGTCTCAGCCTCTTCCCTAGATAATAATGAGGGCCAGCAAAATCTAGATGTTTAGGATTTTAGATTCTTAGTTGTTTTGTGCTTTTTATGCTCTTTCTATGTAATGATCTAGTTGGATGTATCTCCTGTTGAATGAATATAAATAGTTGTTTTCATGATCAAGTTGTCTATTCCAGTTTTTTTTATGATCTCATATGTGCCATAATCCATCTTTTTTTTGCTCTGATACGATTTTTTTTAAACTGCATTTGTTACTAATCTGTTCAATATTGAGTTATAGTGATCAGCAGTATTCAGGTTTGCTACCAACACAGGGGGAGCAAACTTCAGAGTCTCTCTTTTGATTCTCTCCTTTTTACTCCTTTTTAGATTAACTGACAAAGGGGGAGAAAATTTATAAACTTGTTCTTGTATTGCTTATATGACATAATCTGATATTTGCGACTTGCTCTAATTCTTTGCTATGATTCAGTACTGCTTATCTTATATGCATATATGCTCTGATATAAGTTTATCTGCTCTGATATGCATATTGCTTCTGCTACACAACTACTAATATTTGCTCAATATTTTCTATGATAGCTCTGATATTAGTTGATACTTATTGACGGCTCAAATATTGATGTTAATATTTACTTACTCTGCTATATTTGATCAGTTTGATTTGCCCTGCTCTGATTCTGACAAACTGATTCTATATTCTTCTCACTGACACAATTTTTTTGTATGTTATCAAATGCTTTGATAAATTCTCTGATATCATATTGTTGTGGCATTGATAATACATGATATATGTTAGATATGTTTTGGTGTATAGCTCTAACCTAAAATGAACAGCATGACTGCTCAAATTTAGGGGGAGCTTCTGTTTTTACATATTCTATGTCATTCCTTGAAATGTTTTCACAAGTTAAAATTGCATGTTTGTCACTTAATCAAAAAGGGGGAGATTGTTAGACATAAGTCCATTTTTGATATTATTGACAAACATACATTATGTGACAAATCTAACATTTTAAACTGAGTAAAATTTCAGGAACCACAACTCAACCCTACAAACTTGAGACAATTGCTTGGAGCTCAAGGAATCAACAAAATTGGAAAAATGACTTAGTAAATCGATTTGCAAAATCGATTTTGTAATAGGGTTGTTTCAATTTGTAAAGTCTGTGATTAGGAAATCGATTGGACAAATCGATTTGCAAAATTATTGAAATTAAAGTGTGCAAGTCAGTAGCATACCGTTTTGCAGGCTAATCGATTTGACAAATCGATTGTTCCAAATCACAAGTTCACTCTGTGTGTTTAAATCGATTAACACAATCGACTGTGAGAGTTCCATAGCCAAGTTATGTTGACAAATCGATTAGGGAAATCGATTTCATAAAACAATCTTGAAAATGAACTTGGCCTGAGACAAACACAATCAATTGGGACAATCCATTGAACCATTTCTTTCATTACAAGTGTGGCATCAATCGACTTGGTAAGTCGATTGGATGAACCAACTGTTAAACTGATTCTTCAGACCAATTTCCATAATCGATTAGGCACATCGATTAACATGACTTAAGCTCTCTGAGATATGGCCAAATCGATTAGGCAAATCGATTTGTTAAAACCACTGAGTTCAAATGATCAGTGAAATCAATTGGCACAATCGATTGGAACAAAAGTTTTAGTAACAGAGAAGACTTAGAATATGGCCAAATCGATTATGTAAAGGTTTGAATCGAATGAGTAAATCGATTGTTTTGATCTCGTTGTTGGAACAAAACATGACAAATCGATTATGCAAATCGATTCAACTATGAACTGATTTAATTTCTGGAGAATACTTTAAAATAATCGATTGGGTAAATCGATTAGTTTATGCAGTTTCAAGATTCAAGAAAAACAAGATTCGTGAAATCGATTGGGTCAATCGATTAGCATGCTTTATAACTTTAATGAATCGATTGGGCAAATAGATTCATGTGTTGTTTTTCCTGAAACTATATAAACTGTTTTCTAGCTATTCTTCTCAACAACCTATAACACAACAATCATAATATTCACAGCAATACACATTAATTCTGATATCACTTCTTCTTATCGAAATTACTTTGTACATTGTTTTTTCAGACTTGAACCTTTATCTTTCATGATCAACAAAGGCTGAAAAAGATTGCAAAGAGAAAGACCTTTTGAGAAGAAGACAGCAAAACAAATTCTGTATATTTTCTGTTTTAGAACATCTGTAAACGAATTCTGTAATCAAATAACTTTGAGAAATCCAGTTGTTACTGGTGGTGATCTTTTGTGGTTGAGGGATCTCATCAAGAAGACACTGCACTGAAATCTTGGAAGAGTTTATGGGATTTAAACTCTGGGATTCAGGGAGATAAGAATAGAATAGAGAGGATAGTTTAAGATTGATAGGCGAGGAGCTGGAACATCTGTAAACTGATTCTGCTACATTCTATTGGAAAGGCTAAGATCAAAGTTGATCTTAGGACTGGATGTAGGCTACCTTACAGGTGGTTGAACCAATATAAAATTACTGTGTACTTTTCTTCCCTTATCTCCTTTAAATTCTGCATTGATTACTTGATTAATATTGACTGCATGCTATGATAAAATTCTGTGTTAATTGATAGTACATGAATTGTTATTCTTGGCATGTTCGTATATGAATCTTTATGTTAAATCATAACGTGTGTTTACTGCATCCTATTATCCAATTATCGTTCTTGTTTATCTCACTGTAGGATTGATCGTTTTGGGACCTTAGTATATCTTTGTTTGATAAATTTTTCAATTTAGTGAACTGTTTAGCACTTTGTTAGAATAGGCATTATTCTTTCATATATTCTGCTAAATTTGAGGCCATACCCCCTTTCAATATATGTATGTACAAAATGACCATTTTAATCCTAAGGGTATGTGAGAACTGAACCTCTTCCTGCCACAGGTTCCACCGCAAACTACATAATCATAGGCTATATCCCCTGTAACTTCCACACAGAAAACTCTAAGGAACTTACAAAAGTATATGGCGAGTACCAAACAAATAATGAAATGTGAAGATACTTAGTAGAGCTGGCCGAATTAAAATCGATAGTGTATTTTTTTTTTTCAAAACAAATACATAAAACCAAGAAATAAATAAGTGAAATACCTTTGGATAAATGTTTAAGTCATAACGCGACGACATTTAAGTCAATATAATTTACAAGCAGCGGAATAGTTTTTGAAATATGAATCCAAAGTATTTCCACATCAAAAAGTGGTACATGGAACTCATCGAAAATACAATGTCTTGCTCACAATATTAGCATAGGTACAATCTTCCAATCTAAAATAACCACAATCCAAAAGAAAGGCATCTAGTCCCTATACGTCAACCTAATCTGATCATTCTACAAAAACTATACACCCTGAGTGATCTTCACGGGCCCCACAAGATCCTCCTAACATAGCTCCAGTCAGGTGTTTCCATCTACATCCCCATCCACAGGGTACGAACTGGTAGGATTATCATGGCTCTCATCTGAGGGCAAAGCCCAGATTTCCACAGTAGTTGTAAAGGGTCACCAACCGAAATTAACAATTAACACATAACATTTAAGTTTTTAAATGCACAAAATAACCTTTCAACTTAGCATGCACCTTAAAAGGGTTTTCCATATGCTAAAAGTTCATATAATACTTGCCAAGTAAAATGAAATCAAATAAGGTTTTTAATCAATCAAGTAATGAATCAACCGACCAATCTATTGATGAATCAATTTGGGCAATCAATTGTATGTCTCAGAATAAAAATTTCTACTGAACAAATCGATTAGGAAATCGATTTTCTTAAAGTTTTTCAGTGAAACTTGTATTCTGGGTTTAAATCAATCGATTGGGAAATCGATTTTCTTAAGTTGTTGAGCCCCTATAACTTGCCAAATCGATTGGCAAATCGATTGTGTGCAATATCTTTTAACAGAATCGATTGGGAAATCGATTTTTCTGAAGTATTTCTAAAACTACATAACTGAATCGATCCCCATTACACACAATTCCAAAACATAACACTTAGCACTTATAACACAATCACTATGACATCATGAGCTTCGTAATAGTTTTGCAATCAAACATACTATCACACAATTACAAAACATGCATACTTGACAATTACAACACAATTACCATGACACTTGAGTTTCGAGATAGTTTTGCAATCAATCACACTTACACACAATTTCAAAATATAACACTTAGCAATTACAACACAATAACCACAACATCTCAAGTTCAAACACTCAATCATAATCTTGAATCAAACACGACTCGTGTGCCAAGCACCCTAATGCAATGCGTATATGCTAAAATGCATGGACTCGGAATTCCAAACCAAAACCCTCCTTGAAGGGCCGTAAATCATAATTGTACTGCCTATCACAGGCCGAAGTACTAATTACTGAGGTGCCACCTATCACAGGCCAAAATACTATTTACCAAGGTGCCACCTATAACGGGTCTGCACAATTTACAAAAAACCGTAAATCGTAAATGTACCGCCTATCACAGGCCAAGGTACTATTTACCAAGGTGCCACCTATAACGGGTCTGCACAATTTACAAAAAACGTAAATTGTAAATGTACCGCCTATCACAGGCCAAAGTACTATTTACCAAGGTGCCACCTATCACGGGTCTGCACGATTTACAAAATAAAAATGAAATGCATGAGCATACTCTGACTCCATCCACGATAATCGTTAAGCAAATGCAGATATTAAAAGATTCCTCATTTTTAATACTCACTTAACTCTAACAATTTTCACAACAATCGTTAAGTAAACAGAGAGATTAAAAGATTCCTCATTTCTAATACTCGCTTAACTCTAACGATTTTCACTGCAAACATTAAGTAAACAGAGATATTAAAAGATTCCCCATTTTTAATACTCGTTTAACTCTAATGATTTTCACGACAAACATTAAGTAAACAAGTATATTAAAAGATTCTCCATTTTTAATACTCATTTAACTTAAACGATTTTCACTGCAAACATTAAGTAAACAGAGATAATAAAAGATTCCCCATTTTTAATACTCGTTTAACTCTAATGGTTTTCAAATTCCACACAGAACATAGCCAGACCTATTGTCAAATTCAATCCACAATTCACACCAAATCACATCAATTCATTTTTCCATAAAGTCCACACAACCCCATCTCAGATTTCATAAGTATCAATTATGAACACATCGAATACGACGACACAAATCAACACAACCCACCACTCAAACACAACAAATTTCATATACTCAAAATCATACATAAATGAGTGAAATTCATTTTCCACGAAACATTTATCAATATCACCCAAAACCCCACATTAGAATTTCACCCATAAAAGCATTAAATTCATTTTCCCCAAATCAACACTTCAACCCTAACCAATTCTTTTCCACATAACCTCAGATAAGTCCCTAAATGCAACTAAAAGTTTGGAAGGAGCCCTTACCTTAACGTTAGCTTTTAACGTGCGATTAGGGTACCGCGAGTAAATCCGGTAAAATCTCCGCTCACGACGTCGCTTCCAAAATTGGTTCCCTAGCACCGTAGCGTGGTAGTGAGAAACTTGTCGTTCTATCTCTTCGTGAAACGAAGCTTAGATCTAGATGAAACATGGAGGTTTGTGTTTGACGGCTTTGAAATCCCTAACTCCGTTTTCGAATCCGGGAAGAAGGAAGAAAATGGGAATTTGATATTTCTCACCCACTAAGCCTTGGGTTTCTTTTCTTGAACTAAAAGGAAGCCAAGAAAACAAATATGAAAGAAGAAGGGAGGGAGTTTCACGCGAGGCAGAGGAAGAAGGATTATGTTTTCTTTCTCGTTTCCTTTCTTCCTTTTTCCTTCCTTTCTATTTCTTTTCTTTCTATTTTCTTTTCTTTTTCCTCCATACAAACATATATATATATATATATATATATATATATATATTAATTACTTTTAACAAATATCTCCAAATATCTAGATATTTATTAAAATTACCATTTCACATTAAATTCTTCGTAAAAGATTCACCGCGGTTAATTTAATTTATTTATCGACGAGTAATCCAAATCGGGCATCAAAATATCTTTTTGGTCATTTAAACTCCCAAAATATTAATAACTTGGCTAAAAAAACCCTTGAGTTCAATACCAAAATCCACTAAAATACATAAAGTATAATTTAAAATTAGGGGTCTTACATCACTCATCATGAATCATAATCATTCAAAATTCACATCACTTACTCATAACTTACATCTCCTAAGTCTCCTCTTCATAGTATGGTTAAAGTCACCCAATAAGTTATGTTTATGGATATGTGTTTGAGCTTTTTTTTTAAATATGTGGATTTTACGTACGTTGTAAATATTTCAAAATTTGAGAATTTTACGTGAACTTCGCTTACGTACGGGGTATTCAATGGGGTTTAAGAACTCACAAGCAATACGTGAATTAAATTTGACGAACTCCTACGTGAACTCAATTCACATTTACTTACATAAATTCAATTCACATAAACGTACATGAATTTAGTTCACATATACATGATCTCAGTTAAATAAAGGAGACATACGTAAATTGAGTTCACATAGGTACACAAGAATTGAGTTTATGTAAGTTTACATGAATTGAGTTCATGTAGGCGTTCATGAATTTAGTTAACATAGCCGTTCACAAATTTAGTTCACGTAAACGTTCGTTATCTCAATTCTGTTCAGATATTTCTGAATTTTTTATATGTTCTTTTTGAATGTAGATAAATGGACCAAATGAGAGGTAATAGTGACGAAATGTATGATGGTTAGGACCCTGATTTTGATGAAATGTATGATGGTTTGGAACCTGATTTTGATGCAATGAATGATAATGTTGAATCTATTATGGTGGATTCGACTTATGTTTTTACCACTGACATGATATTTGATATGCGTTATGATTTATTAAGAGGGGGCTAGAAATGTTGGAAGAGAAAATGAAATTGTCATTTTTGCATTTGAAATTGCGACAGTACGACCAATAACAAAAAAAAAATTAAATTATTGGCTATGAAATAAGTTACAAATATAGGCATTGGAAGAATCATAAACCTACGAGGAGTACATGGACTAAAAAATGGGAATGTCCATTTAGATTAAGAGGAACAACATCAAGTGTTGGTGAGAGATGATATATGTATTTATCATGTGGTCTTCATAACCATAAATTGACCAAAATACTAACTGGTCATTCTTTCTTAGGTTGATTATCTCAAGGAGAGAAAGTTGTACTTCGTGATATGAAAAAGAACATGGTCAAACCAAGAAATATATTGATGACATTAAAGGATCATAATGTTGAAAGTTCAACCACAATCAACAAGTTTACAACGCACGTCAAGCATATCGTTCATCACTTAGAGGTAATAGAACATAAATGCAACATCTAATGACATTGATGAAACATGACAAATATGTGTATCGATATAGTAAGGTAGAGATTTCAGATGAGTTGAGGGACATATTATGGACTCATCTAGATGTTATCACTCTTGTAAATAATTTTCACATAGTATTGATTATGGATAGCACGTACAAGACTTGTAAGTATCAAATGCCATCATTACTTAATATTATTGGTGTTACTTCTACTGAAATGATATTTTGTATGGGATTTGCATATCTATAGTATGAGTGTGCTGATAAATTCGTGTAGACACTACAAATATTTAAAGAATAAATTACAAGTAGTGAAGTTCAAGTCATCGTTATTGAGAGAGACCTTTCTTTGATAAACGTAGTTTAATATTTTTTACCAAAAGCAGTTAATTTATTGTGTTAGTTTCATGTATGTAAGAATGTCAAAGCCAAATGCAAGATGGTTGTGTTTCCAAAAAAGAAGTAGATGCACATAATGGAGGCATGAGAGGCTTTTGTTTATTGTTATGATGAGGTTCAGTATTACATGAAGTTGGTTATGTTTGAAGGAATTTGTAGTAGCTATTATAATTTTTATGATTATGTACACAAGCAGTGGTAAATTCCTCACAAGAAAAGATTTGTTGAGGTGTGGACAAATAGAGTTATGCACTTTGGGAACACGACAACACGAAGGGTTGAGTCAGCGCATTGGAGTTTGAAAAGAATATTACAAGACAATATGGGTAATATATGTAGTGTTTGGGAAACTATTTCTAGCATTATTGTATTACAACACAGTGAGATAAAAGCATCATTTGAAAAGAGCATCATCCAAAAGGTGCATCGACATAGTAATAGATTGTACACCTATTTGCACGATGTTGTGTCTAAAAATACGATAGATCGCATTGCGGCAGAGTATGATCGCATTTAGTATGTAGGTATTGATAAGGCTGAGTGTCGTTGCACTATTAGGATGACATATGGTCTACCTTGTACATGTGAAACAACCAGGTATAATATGATCTCAAGTTCTATTATGTTAGACGTTATTCATATTTGGTGGAGTAAATTAACTTTTTATGATGATGGATCGAGTAAACCTTCAAAGTTATCTGTTAAACATGAAATAGATGTCATAGTGAAAAGATTTGATAAACTTGAAGTACTTGGAAAAATTGCACTTAAAGGTAAATTACGAAAGATCGTGTATCAGTCCACTACATCGATGTGTCCACCTATTGATAAGGTTAAAAGTGATAAATCAACCAAGCGTGAGCCATCTTGGTGGGAGTTTGTGGATGCAAATGTTAAATGTAGTGGCACAAATGCATGTAGCACCATAACATCTAGTAAAGTGCAGCAACCTCGATCATCAGTCAAAAAGCTCACACCTCGACCATCAATTAGCAAAGTTCAATCTAGAGTTTTGCCCTTCAACGATTGGTTGCCGGTTGAAATTCATAGATGACACTATTGACATCGACGATGATGGTACTTGATATATCGTACAGTTGCATATTTACTTGAAATGTGTGAGAATTTTTGGGCATTTATTCATCAATAGTGTGTGGTCGAGCTTAAAGAGTTCGTGTCTCATTATAAGAGAATATTTGGTGGAGAAATTTTTGTTCAAAAACTTATATATAATGTATATGTTGAAGAAGTTACAATTGTGGATAAATGGATGACACTTCCAAAAATGAGACATGTGATTGCTTCAAAGTTTAACTTGGTTTTCGTCTCATTATCACTGAACCAATCGCAAACATTTTTTCCACTTAAAAGTCCACCACCAATATCTATGTCAGATCATCGTATGATTGTTATTGCATTTGTTAAGAACTGTCTTTTCGTGCAAGTATTAATTGTGATATTTAATTAAATTATATCAAATTTTTATAGTTTAATAAATTATTGATTTTAACAGGTTTACTTGAAGTCAGATTCTCCTATACCACTGGCAAGTAATTTGTGGAAACAAAATAGTACTAAAAAAGCACGAAAATGAAAGTTTATTTACAATGGTCACATGCAAGATTGGTTGCAGATATTTCCATGCACTAGATATGAATCTATTGTAAGCTAAATGATATTTAATATTGTTATGAATTCAAATATAATGGTTGTTATAAATATTCAAAATACTTAACAATTCTAAAATATAATACTTCACAAATCCAAAATATTATAAACATCCAAAATCAGTATTATCCAAATATTGTTTACATGTCTCCTACGATAAGGTACTACATTTTTTAATCTCTACCACCACCCATCTGATTCACCAACACCACAATTGACTCATTAATGAGTTCGATTTCATCAGGTAATGCCAATTAACGACCAAGAATCTCTTCTATAATTTGTAATGGTTGACACTGCATTAAAAAATACATTAAATAAATTAAAAAAAATTAAATAATTTAGTTAAAACAATAGATGACTAATTAATTTAGTAATGTCATAAATTTGAATACATTTACCATTATATCAACAGTAGATAGACCATCGTACGTAGGTTTTGCAACCGAATGACCAACATGAACTAACTCTAGACGAATGATGTATGGATGATAAATCCTAAGAAACCACTCCATGTAATTGTATGTGTAGTCTATAGGTCCATGTACAATTGCGTCAGCATCAACTACATGAACAACGTATTGCGTAAACATTACATCCATTTCCTCTAGAGTGGTCGTCTAACTTACTATTTCTAATGGTGAACCATAAATGATTTTGACATGATTGTATTGATGCAATACCCTGTCAGGCAAATGTATATACATCTTTGGACCCCATTGTATCCACTTTCTAAATCAACAAACATGCTCAAATAGTCACCTCACTTGATGCTCTTTGTATGGTGTCAAACATATTTGATCAACATCAATCTCATCAAGGGCTTTCCTAAATGGAAGAAGCAAGCCCATATCCCTCTTTAGCTTCCATCAAAGTGCTCTAGGGTTTTATGAAGTAGCAATGTCAATTTACAAAAAATGGGGTTTGAATTGTAAATCTCTCTATTTAAAAATTTTCTGAATATACTTCAGAATTTCACTCAAGAATTATCTTGGTTGAGTATACATAAAACGAAGAACGTTTTTGGTTAGTTAAAATCAGAAATTTAGTTTATATTTTTAACTTAATAATTAATCAGACTTAATATATATGGAGATAAAAGAAAGAATACCACACAAGGATGTATCCTAGTTCACCCAACTCGGGCTACATACAAACCTCACAACTGTGAGATTTTCACTAAATGTTCAAAACAAAGAATAATCTTGGTTTAGACCACTTCTCCATATCAACCTTGATATGTTACACAACAAGTCTTTTCCACCGATAAAGGCTTTTGAAACAATCTCCTATCAGTCTCTAGATAGGAGTTTACACTTTACCTTTTAACCCAAAAAAGATTTCTTACAATTTACTCAAACTATACTCAACTCTTGTAGTTGGAGTATTACACAATAATGATAAGATTATTTTAACAGAATCTGAGTTGTCTCAACTCTTGTTTGAGATTAGATTCTTTATAAAAGATTCAATACAAATATAACAAAAGATTGCAATATAATCAAAATGGATTCTTCTTTAGAAAGTTAGAATTTCAAGTATGTCAATGTGAATGATTTAATGAGACTTGTTATCGATTGAACTTCTCCATTTTCCTTGAGCATTGGTCTTCCTTTTATATGCATTTAATGATGGACAAGAAAAGTTGTTGGTAAGACTTGTTGTGTTGAGTCAAGGAGTAGATTCAATATGTGGTTTTCAAGTTGTGTTGAGAAGACTTGACTTATAGGATCAAGGTGTTTGTTTGCCTCAAAAAGTCTGTAGGTGTCAGATTTTTTGAAAAAGGCTAACTTGTAGGGTTAAGTGTTGTGTAATTCAAGGATTTGAATTAGTGTTTAAATCCTTCTAAGTAAAACGATTGGATTTAGCTGCCATGTTGATGGTGAACCAGGATAAATTTGTTTTTGTCGCTTTACTTCTGCATTTGTTACTTTATTGTTGTCTCTGATTACTTAAGCTTGATTGTTATTACCTCTGTTTTAGTTAAAATCACCAATTTGAATTAGTTCTTGAATAAATAATTAAAAAGAATCCAAATTAGAAAAACACAATTCAAACCCTTCTTATATTTGTAACTTCGTCAATTACCTTGGATAAGTTAGTAAAAAGGTTGTGTAAGACCCATAATTTTAAATCCTAAATTATACAATTTTAGGATATTTTGTGTTGAATTTCTTGGGCTTTTAGCCCAGTTTTCAGTTTTTAGTGAGTTAATATATTTTTGGAAATTGGATTAAAATTATTTGTCGGAGAATAATTTAATTACGTTACAAAGAATTTAATACCAGACAATTTTGTTAAAAATATCTCAGGTTGTTGAAAATTTTATCTGTCAATAGAGTTGCAACGAGAGTAAATATTTTTATCAAAATAGTTTGAGATGTGAGTGAAGTGATGTATGGAAGAGTTGTTAGATATTCATTTGGGTTTGGTTTTAAGTATAATATATATATATATGTATATATATATATATTATAAGTATATATATATATATAGTTATATATATATATAGTTATATATATATATATGTGTGTGTGTGTGTGTGTGTGTGTGTGTTAGAAAGGAAAAGAAAAAAAAAGAAAAGAAACAGAGCAAGAGAATCGTCCCCTGCCTCGCGCATTCAAGATTCCCTCTCCTTCTTCCGTCTCCCTTCTTTTCTTTTGGTTGCTTTCTTTTGATTCAAGAAAAGGAACTAAGGCTTTGTGGGTGAGAAATCAAAGATTTCGCAGCTTCATTCTTCCTCGTTGATTCGAAAATGAAGAAAAACGGTGTTAGGGATTTTAAAACCGTCAAACACAATCTCCCACGTTTCATCTAGATCTAAGCTTCGTTTCGCGAAGGGGTAGAAGGGAAAGTTGCTCACCACCATGCTACGGTGCTAGTGAACTGACTTTGGAAGCGACGTCGCGAGCGGAGATTTTACGGGATTTACTTGTGGTACCGTAATCGCACGTTAAAGCTAACGTTAAGGTAAGGGCTCCTTCCAAACTATCAGTTTGCATTTAGGGACTTATCTGTGGTTGTGTGGAAAAGAATTTTGTTAGGGTTGAAGTGTTGATTTGGGGGAAAATTAATCTAAGGCTTTTATGGGAAAAATCTTAGAGTTGGGTTATGGTGATATTGATGAGTGTTTTGTGGAAAATGAATTTAACTCATTTATGTATGATTTTGAGGAAATGAAATTTGATGTGTTTTGAGTGGTGGGTCGTGATGATTTGTGTTTGTCGTATTTGACGTGTTCATAATTGATAGCTATAAATTCTGAGATGTGTTTTGTGTGGATCTTGTGGAAAAATGAATTGATGTGAATTGGTGTGAATTGTGGATTGAATTTGAGAATATGTTTGATTATGTTCTGTGTGGAATTTGAAAATCATTAGAGCTAAACGAGTATTAAAAATGGGGAATCATTTAATATCTCTGTTTACTTAATGTTTGTCGTGAAAATCATTAGAGTCAAACGAGTATTAAAAATGGGGAATTTTTAATACCTTTGCTAACTTAATGTTTGCAGTGAAAATCATTAGAGTTAAACGAGTATTAAGAATGGGGAATCTCTTGATATCTACGTTTACTTAATGATTGTCGTGAAAAATTGTTAGAGTTAAATGAGTATTAAAAATGGGGAATCTTTTAATATCTGCATTTACTTAACGATTTTCGTGGATAGAGTCAGAGTATGCTCATGCATTTCATAGTACATGGCAAGTGGATGGGCCATGGTGATAGTGGTGACTGGATGGGCCACGAGATGATTCCATGTGATTTGTTGGTTCATCTTATCCTTGCGGAGATTGTCGCATCGTGTAAGGTCTGCAACAGACTGCACATTTTTGGTAAATCGTGTAGACTCGTGATAGGTGGCACCTCGGTAAATAGTACTTCGGGCTGTGATATACGGTACATTTACGATATACATTTTTCATTTAGTAAATCGTGCAATCCCATGATAGGTGGCACCTCGGTAAATAGTACCGGTCTATGATAGGCAGTACGTTTATGGTTTACGCTTTTTAGTAAATCGTGCAGACCCTTGATATGTGGCGCCTCGGTAATTTAGTACTTGGCCTGTGATAGGCGGTACAATTATGATTTACGGCCCTTCGAGGAGGGTTTTGGTTTGGAATTCTGAGTCCATGCATTTTGGCATATACGCATTGCATTAGGGTGTTTGGCACACGAGTCGTGTTTGATTCAAGATTACGATTGAGTGTTTGAACTTGAGATGTCGTGGTAATTGCGTTGTAATTGCTAAGTGTTATGTTTTGAAATATTGTGTAAGTGTGAATGATTGCAAAACTATTTCGAAACTCAAGTTGTCATGGTGATTGTGTTGAAATTGCTAAGTGTTATGTTTTGAAATTGTGTGTAAGTGTGATTGATTTCTTCGAGACTCAAGATGTCGTGACGATTGTGTTGTAATTGCTAAGTGTTACGTTTTGGAATTGTGTGTTGTGTGTAATTATGATTGATTCAGTTTATGTAGTTTAGAAATACTTCAGAAAAATCGATTTCTCAATCGATTCTGTTAAAAGATATTGAACAAAATCGGTTTTCCAATTGATTTGGCAAGTTACAGGGGCTCAACCATTTATCAAAATCGATTTGGCAACTTATAGGGGCTCAGCTATTTATCAAAATCGATTTGCCAATCTATTTGGCAAGTTACAGGGGATCAGCTACTTAAGAAAATCGATTTCCCAATCGATTTCCCAATCGATTGATTTAAACCCAGAATACAGGTTTCACTAAAAACCTTTAAGAAATCGATTTCCCAATCGATTTACTTAGTAAAAACTTGTATTCTAAGTCAGACAATCGATTGCTCAGATGATTCATCAATTGGTTGGTCAGTTGATTTATTACTTGATTGTTTAAAACCCTATTTTGATTTCATTTTACTTGGCAAGTATTATATGAACGTTTAGCATATGGAAAACCCTTTTAAGGTGCATGCTAAGTTGAAAGGTTATTTTGTGCATTTAAAAACTTAAATGTTATGTGTTAATTGTTAATTTTGGTTGGTGACCCTTTACAACTATTGCAAAAATCTGGGCTTTGCCCTCAGATGAGAGCCAGGACAATCCTACTGGTTCGTACCTTGTGGATGGAGATGTAGTTGGGAACACCTGACTGGAGCTATGTTAGGAGGATCTTGCGGGGCGCGTGAAGATCACTCAGGATGTATAGTTTTTGTAGAATGATCAGATTAGGTTGACGTATAGGGACTAGATGTCTTTCTTTTGGACTGTGTTTATTTTAAATTGGAAGACTGTACCTATACTAATATTGTCAGCATGACATTTTACTTTCGATGGGTTCCACTTTTGACATGTAAATACATTGGATTCGTATTTCAAAAAAACTATTCCGCTGTTTGTAAATTGTAAGACCCATAATTTTAAAAGTGTACTTTATGTATTTTAGTGTATTTTTGGTATTAAACTCAGAGGCTTTTAAGCCAAAGTTATTAATATTTTGGAGTTTATATGACCAAAAAGATATTTTGATGCCCGATTAGAATTACTCGTCGATAAATAAATTAAATTAACTGTGGTGAATCTTTAACGAAGAATTTAATGCGTTATGGGTAAACTGGTAAATTTAATAAATATCTAGATTTGGAGATATTTGTTAAAAGTAGTTAATATATATATATATATATATATATATATGTATATATATAGAAAAGGAAAGGAAGGAATTGAAAAAGAAAAGGAAAAGAAAGGAAAGAAAAAGGAAGAAAGGAAAAGCAAAGGAAAGAAATAGAAACTTCATCTTCTTCCTCTGCCTCGCGTGACCGTTCTTCTCCCTTCCTCCATTGTTGCTCGTTTTTGCTTTCTTTGCTTTCCTTTGAATTCGAAAATTGATAGTGGATGATAGAACAAGGATTTCTCAACTTCACTCTTCACCTTTGATTCGAAAACGAAGAAAAACGGTATTAGGGATTCAAACACAAACCCTCCCATTTCATCTAGATCTAAGCCTCCTTTCAAGAAGTGATAGAAGGGAAGGTTGCTCACCTTCGTGCTACGGTGCCGTAATCGAACGAAAAAGCTAACGTGAAGGTAAGGGCTCCTTCCAAACTTTTAGTTTGCATTTAGGGCCTTATCTGTGGTTGTATAGAAAAGAATTTTGTTAGGGTTGGAGTATTGATTTGGGGAAAATGTATCTAAGACTTTATGGGTAAAATCTTAGAGTTAGGTTTTGGTTATCTTGATGAATGTATCGTGGAAAATGAATTTAAACTCATTTATGTATGATTTTGAGTAAATGAAATTGTGTGTTTGAGTGGTGGATTGTGTTGATTTGTGTTCGTTGTTTTTGACGTGTTCTTAATTGATACTGATGAAATTTGATATGTGTATGGTTGGATTTTGTTGAAAAATGAATTGATGTGTTTTGATGTGGATTGATAATATGTTTGAGTTGTTTTGCGTGGAATTTGAAAACCATTAAGTTAAATGAGTATTAAGAATGAGGAATCTCTTAATGTCTTGTTTACTTAATGTGTGTTTGGGAAAATCGTTTAAGTTAACTGGACATTAAGAATGGGGAATCTCTTAATGTCTTGGTTACATAATGTTTGTTTTGAAAATCATTTAAGTTAACTGGACGTTAAGAATGGGGAATCTCTTAATGTCTTGGTTACTTAAATGTTGTTTTGAAAATCGTTTAAGTTAAATGCGAATTAAGAATGGGGAAACTCTTAATGTCTTGTTTACTTAATGTTTGTTTTTGAAAATCGTTTCAGTTAAATGAGTATTAAGAATGGGGAATCTCTTAATGTCTTGTTTACTGAAAGTTTTGTTGTGGAAATCGTTTAAGTCAAAAGTATATTAAGAATGGGGAATCTCTTAATATGTCTGTTTGCTTAACGTTTGGCGTGAAAATCGTTTAAGTTAAATGAGTATTAAAAATGGGGAATCTTTTAATATCTGCATTTACTTAACGATTGTTGTGAATGGAGTCAGTATACGCTCATGTATTTTCATGCTTTTTGTAAATCATGCAGACCCGTGATAGGTGGCACCTTGATATATAGTACTTTGGCCTGTGATAGGCGGTACATTTATGATTTACGTTTTTGTAAATTGTGCGGACCCGTGATAGGTGGCACCTTGGTAAATAGTACTTTGGCCCGTGATAGGCGGTACATTTACGATTTACGGTTTTTTTGTAAATTGTGCAGACCCGTGATAGGTGGCACCTTGGTAAAGAGTACTTTGGCCTGTGATTGCCGGTACATTTACAATTTATGTTCTTTTTAGTAAACCGTGCAGACCCGTGATAGGTGGCACATTGGTAAACGATACGGGCCCGTGATAGGCAGTACGTTTATGGTTTACGCTTTTTAGTAAATCGTGCAGACCCGTGATAGGTGGCACCTCGGTAATTGGTACTTTGGCCTGCAATAGGCGGTACAATTATGATTTACGGCCCTTCGAGGAGGGTTTTGGTTTGGAATTCCGAGTCCATGCATTTTGGCATATACGCATTGCATTAGGGTGCTTGGCACACGAGTCGTGTTTGATTCCAATTTATGATTTTGTTGATTTTGCTAAGTGTTATGTTTTGAAATTATGTGTAAGTGTGTTTGATTTAAATTTATGATTGTGATGATTTTACTAAGTGTTATGTATTGAATATCGTGTGAAAGTATGATGGATTGTAAAACTACTTCGAAGCCCATTTTTTCGTAGTGATCGTGTGAGAATTGCTAAGTGTTAAGATTTGATATTATGTATGAATGTGATTGAGTTAGTTTATGAATTTTTGGAAGAATATGCAGGGGAATCGATTTCCCAAATCGATTTACTGAGTTACAGGGGCTCTGTCTCTCACGAAATCGATTTGCCCAATCGATTGGATTCATTACAAGGGCTCTGTCTTTCACGAAATCGATTTCCCCAATCGATTTGCTGAGTTACAGGGGCTCTGTCTTTCAGGAAATCGATTTGCCCAATCGATTGGATTCATTACAGGGGCTCTGTCTTTCACGAAATCGATTTGCCCAATCGATTGGCCAATACAGGGGCTCAGTCTTTCACAAAATTGATTTACCCAATCGATTGATGTAAGTTCAGAGTTCAATTTTCACTAAAAACTTTTAGGAAATCGATTTGCCCAATCGATTGGCCCAATGGAAAATCTTATTTTGAGTTAGATAATTGATTGCTCAATTGATTTATCAATGCTTTGGTCAGTTATATATTACTTGATGGATTGAGAACTTTATTTGATTTTATTTACATTTGGCAAGCATTATATGAACTTTTCGCATATGGAAAATCCTTTTAAGGTGCATGCTTAGTTGAGAGGATATTTTATGCATTTAAAAACTTTAATGTTATGTGTTAACTATTAATTTCGGTGGGTGACCCTTTACAACTATTGTGGAAATCTGGGCTTTGCCCTCATATGAGAGTCAGGATGATCCTACCGGTTTGTACCCTACGGATGGGAATGTAGATGGGAATGCTTGATTGGAGCTACGTTAGGAGGATCTCACGGGGCGCGTGGAGATCACCGATGACTCTTCCTCATATGCATAATTTTTATTGATTTTAGTCTTATTTATCTTTAATCATTAGTTAATTTAATGAGTTATTTAATATATTTTGTTGATTTTAGTTATTTGATTTAATGAAATGTTTTTGTTCTTATTTGCTTAATTAAGTAGAGATTTTTCGTAGTTTTGCGTTGTTACTTTGTTTTAGTGCAGTGCTGAATTTTGGTGAGAAATCAATATGACATATATGGAGTATTTCAGCCATATCTAGAGTTCTAGATGTCCAATTGGAGTCAATCCAAGTGCTAATGAACGCTAAGATCCATATCTACAACCTTCATGAAGCCACCGGGACCAAATTCAGATTCGGAAGATGAGAAAAATGCTAAATACGTCAGACAACAGATGTTGTGCGCCTGGAGCGCGCCCTACGCGCCTGGTGCGCGTAACGCGCATCAGCAATCATAAAAACCCAATTTTTTACTGTTTAGGGATCTTTTTGACTCTTGGGAATTTGGGAGACTTGTGCCCTAGCATAGAAACTCAAAGACGGCCGTTTCTAACGCCATTGAAGCAGTTTTATCAAGAATCATCCATGAATCATTCTTGTAATTCTTCTTTAATCCTTATCTTTTGTATCTCTGTCATGAGTAACTAAACCCTATTTGTTAGGGATGAGTGTAACCAGATGAAACCCTTATTTTTCTGATTTGATTTCTAGTTATATGAATGAGTTTATTGAATTGTTTTTCTCATCTCTGTGCTTAATGCTTTTTATTACTTGATCAACATTAAAATGTTCTACGATTTGTATTTTGAAACGGAAGTGGACTTTACGACTTTACGAATGCTTGAGATGAGAAATTCATGAATTTGTAGTCTAGGGATAGATGCAGGTCATGAAACCAATTAAATTAGTTGCAAAGCAATAATTTAAAAGAGAATTTCTATACGCTAATGCTTAATTCTAATCTTAAATCTACTAAGGAATTAGGGGTTACTTTGGAATTAAAGGTTCTGTCACTAAGACATTAGGGCAAGAATAATAAAGAGAATTCGGTAATAATTCAATAAAGGAATTCAGTAACTAGGATCAAATTAGACACCAAGGTTGGATTCGAAGTGAAACTCATCCCTGACATTTTTCTCATTATAAAAGATCAATTTTATTACTATTGTTAATTTCAAATATTATTTCAATCAACTTGGGAACCTTTTGTTCAATTTTAGTAATTAAATATAATTCAATAGTAAAACGCAATCCTTGAGTTCGACACTCGGTACTACTGTTTTATTATTACTTGCAACGATTCAATACACTTGCTGAAACGCTATCAAGTTTTTGGCGCCGTTGCCGGGGATTGCCATATCACTATTGAATTTAATTTATTTACTTAATTGAAATTTTTTGCTCTGCAATAAATTTTTTTTTTTTTTTTAAATTACAATTTTTTTTCTATTTTTATTTGTTGAACTTGCTAATGTCATGTCTAGTGGTTTTTCTCTTCTTTGTTTGAGATAACTATGCGCTGTAGAGCATGGAAGATTATGATGATGATATTCTACTACAATTATATGAAGAGTGTGATACTTGTCTTATATCGGGTATATGTCGAATGATCGAGGGGCAAATCTTGAGCCATACATTTTTAAAATATCACCCTCAGATCCCTCCGTGGAAGCCTCTTAGATGCGACTTTTGTGGAAAAGCACATAATAATGGACGTTGTTTAGATGACCTTGATGAACTAATAGAATATGAAGACTTTTTTCTCAAAGTTACAGAAAACATCGAGTGTTACATTCAAAAGATAAATTGGGAACAAATTCTACCTCCTAAAATTCTATACAAAGAATCGGATGATAAACACTTTCACGTTACGAATGTTTTGGTTGAATTCATGAAGAATAACATGGTTTCAATTGACAAATTTGAAAATCAATGTGAGAGGTTATTTGAGCAAGTGGCTAAGTTTGAGAAGATGGAGGAGAAGTTGAAGATTGAAGATAATTTCATTGTTGTGGTAGAAGAAGATAAGCAAGAGGAAAATATGAACAAGGAAAAGAAAAAAGAAGAGATTGATAAAGTTCAAGATTCAATCTATGCCTTGTTCATCAATGTCCAATTGAGAAGGACATGGAAACAACATCTTTTATTTCTTAAGTTCATGGAATTTCTACCAAACAAAAAGAAAAAGAAGGATGATGTGTTCTTCCTGTCATATATGCCACCTTGACAATAGTTGAGGCGTCAAGCTAATGACATTAAAGAAGCGCTTCGTGGGAGGCAACCCACAGGTAGAGGTAACTTTTATTTTTTGCAATCTTATTTTTGTTATTTGGATGTGTTTCTTTCTAATTGTGTATAAGCATGCACTATGATGAAGAATTATTAACAACTTACAATTGGTCTTAAGTTTTATGTTTGACATTTTGAAATTTAAATTATATTTCTTTGCTCATATCATTGCTCAATTCGATAAGTTTCACTAATTCATGCATTGTTGATTACTGCTTGGTTGTTGTAGTCTAACTCGCAATTAAAAAAAAACACTAAATAAATTTTGTAGTAGCATGTTTGGCATCATTTAGATAGTTCATACTCTCTCTTATTATCCTAGCTGTGAGCTTTTGAGCCTAAACTCTTAAATTCTTTGTTGTGTGATTATCCAGACATGTATTATCCCTTCAGAACTTGCACTAATTCTGACTTGCATCACTTGTAATTTATGCATACATTGAGGCAATTTTATTTGGTCGTTTGAGCCTTTCTAACTACCCTATGAAAATGTTATCCTTTGCTAGCCCCTTTGAGCCTTGCCCCCTTTGTTTCGGTTACTAGCCACATTACAAAACAAAAACCCTACTTCAATTACATCACCTTACTTGGAGTTAGGTAGAAAATTTTTGTCTTGTCTTGATCAAATTCTAAGTTTAGGATTGCTCATGGGATAGCAACCTTTTAAGTTTGGGGTGGTGATTCTCACAAAAAAAAAATAAAGAAAAATAAATAGAAAAATAAAAAAGAAGAAAAAAAGAAAAAAAAATGATAAATAATATCTTGATAAATAATATCTTCTTAGTTCTTTTGTTAATGTTTGAGAATCTCCAGAATCAAAAAGTGAAGAAAAAAAATGGTAGAATTATTTGGAAATATATGCCTAACTCCAAGTAGTAAAGCCTACTATCCCAAAATGTCCTACCCTTACCTAAGCCCCATTACAACCCGAAAGTCCTCCAAAAATGTATGTGTTTGCTGCATTGTGATTGCTAACTAGAATTTTTTCAAGCCTATGGTAGCGTGATGCATGCTCTAGGATTTGAGTGATAAATTCATAACCCTTCTAAACACTTGAGAGAAATTTTGGTGAGATTGTGTGAAGAGACAGTTGAATTTGATAAATGAATGCCAAGGTGTACAAACCTCGTTATTTTTGTAAGCAACCATAGAGTATGATGGATGTTTTGTACTAGCTGAAACTTTGAGAATTGGGTTTGATTTAAACTACACCAAATATGAAATTAATTTAAATTGAGTTTAAGTTTTGTACTAGCTGAAACTTTGAGAATTGGGTTTGATTTAAATTGAGTTTAAGTTTTCTTTTGACTACACCAAATATGAAATTAATTGTTGCTTGGGGACAAGCAATAGATTAAGTTTGGGGTTGTGATGACTCTTCATCATATGCATAATTTTTATTGATTTTGGTCTTATTTATCTTTAATCATTAGTTAATTTAATGAGTTATATAATATATTTTGTTGATTTTAGTTATTTGATTTAATGAAATGTTTTTGTTCTTATTTGCTTAATTAAGTAGAGATTTTTCGTAGTTTTGCGTTGTTACTTTGTTTTAGTGGAGTGCTGAATTTTGGTGAGAAATCAATATGACCTATATGGAGTATTTCAGCCATATCTGGAGTTCTAGATGTCCAATTGGAGTCAATCCAAGTGCTAATGAACGCTAAGATCCATATCTACAACCTTCATGAAGACAAAGGGACCAAATTCAGACTCGAAAGATGAGCAAAATGCAAAATAAGTCAGACAGAAGATGTTGTGCGCCTGGAGCGCGCCCTGCGCGCCTGGTGCGCGTAACGCGCATCAGCAATCATAAAAACCCAATTTTTTTACTGTTTAGGGATCTTTTTGACTCTAGGGAATTTGGGAGACTTGTGCCCTAGCATAGAAACTCAAAGACGGCTGTTTCTAACGCCATTGAAGCAGTTTTATCAAGAATCATCCATGAATCATTCTTGTAATTCTTCTTTAATCCTTATCTTTTGTATCTCTGTCATGAGTAACTAAACCCTATTAGTTAGGGATGAGTATAACCAGATGAAACCCTTATTTTTCTGATTTGATTTCTAGTTATATGAATGAGTTTATTGAATTGTTTTTCTCATCTCTGTGCTTAATGCTTTTTATTACTTGATCAACATTAAAATGTTCTATGATTTGTATTTTGAAACGGAAGTGGACTTTACGACTTTACGAATGCTTGAGATGAGAAATTCATGAATTTGTAGTCTAGGGATAGATGCAGGTCATGAAACCAATTAAATTAGTTGCAAAGCAATAATTTAAAAGAGAATTTCTATACGCTAATGCTTAATTCTAATCTTAAATCTACTAAGGAATTAGGGGTTACTTTGGAATTAAAGGTTCTGTCACTAAGACATTAGGGCAAGAATAATAAAGAGAATTCGGTAATAATTCAATAAAGGAATTCAGTAACTAGGATCAAATTAGACACCAAGGTTGGATTCGAAGTGAAACTCATCCCTGACATTTTTCTCATTATAAAAGATCAATTTTATTACTATTGTTAATTTCAAATATTATTTCAATCAACTTGGGAACCTTTTGTTCAATTTTAGTAATTAAATATAATTCAATAGTAAAACGCAATCCTTGAGTTCGACACTCGGTACTACCGTTTTATTATTACTTGCAACGATTCAGTACACTTGCTGAAACGCTATCAATCACTCGGGGTGTCTAGTTGTTTTCTAGAATGATCAGACTAGGTTGACACAGAGGGAACATATGTCTTTCTTTTGGGCTTGCTTTTATTTTTAAACTAGATGACTGTACCACTTTTGATATGTAAATATTTTGAATTCATATTTTGAGAAACTTTTCCGCTGCTTGTAAATTATAATGACTTATTTATTTATCCAAATGTGTTACCTTATTTATTTCTCTGTTTTATTTTAATTTCTTTTGAAAAAACAAATACACCCTCGCTTTGAAAAACGGGGTGTTACATAAATTATGTCGACTTAATTGTCGTTGTGTTATGACTTGATTATTTATCCAAAGGTATTTCCTTATTTATTTCTTTGTTTTATTTTAATTTCTTTTGAAAAAAAAAATTCACTCTCGCTGTTAAAAATTGAGGTGTTACAATGTGGTATCAGAGCTTTGGTTTAGATTTGCTTGGGGATGTGGAGTTTTGGTTATAGATTGTAGGTCAACCTGTAGTTTTGGAGTCGTTATTTGATCATGCATCAAGGTAATTGGTCTGAGTTGTCAGACCAGGGATAGTTATTATGTGTTGATATATTCGAAAGTTAGTTTTGGAATTATCCGAAGTGGTGTTAACACCCTTCTTGATGTTGGTTTTGGGGAAACACTACCTCCAAGAAGGAACGACATGGCCAGAATGAACGTCAATAGGGATGATCAAATGGTTGAAGCTACGAATAATATTAATGTTTCCGTTGTTGCACAGACAGCTGCAAAGACTCTACGGGATCTGGAGAAGAGGGAAAGAGAGATTTGTGCCATTAAGTCAAGAGGATTGAAAGATTTTCGTCGTTACCATCCTCCAAAGTTCAAGGGTGATGAGAACTCAGGAAAAAGCTGATTAGTGGATTCAAGGAATGGAAAAGATCTTCGAGATGACAGGTTGTCAGGCAGTGTTGAAGCAAATTATGACGGCATGGAATTTATGAAATGGTTCCAAGGACACAAAAGCTATGTGTTGGTGTTAACTGGAAGATGATAAGTATGGACGGATTAACATTAGAATAATAAGGGATTTCAAGAAAAGATCTAAGTGGAAGACTTTTATTAAGAAAAGTATTAGATGTATTCCTGGTAGATTTCAAGATGAAACTGGATGAAGTTTGACAACTGTCAAAGAGATATGAACATCATGGAATTGTTGAGAAGATGAGGCTTCCATTTGGAATAGCATTTGGTGCTTAGATGTCAATGAAAGAGACTGGTATTGAAGTTAAGGGAGCGCTGCACATTAGGAGTAAATACTCCTTTGGTTAGATAAAATACGCGTTGAGGAATAGTCGATACCTTGAGGGATAAAGTCGAGCATTCGAGTTAGACTAGATTCACAACTTGGATTATGAAGTATGCACCTCATGACGAGTATAGGAGTGAGACTATATATTTTGTTGATAAATGACAAATCTCCTTGTGGTTTAAGTGATAGTAAATATGGATAGTGATATTGGATGAATCTATAGACACGTAAATGTGAATTTTAAGCGGTGTTCGGAAAAACATAATGAGTTAAGCCTTGATGTATTGAACTCTGTAACACCCCGTTTTTCAAAGCGATGGTGTATTTTTTTTTTTTTTAAAAGAAGTTAAAATAAAACAGAGAGATAAATAAGATAACACCTTTTGATAAATAATTAAGTCATTATAAATTTACAAGCAGCGGAAGAAGTTCTCAAAATATGAATTCAAAATGTTTACATAACGAAAGTGGTACAGTCTTCCAGTTTAAAAATAAAAGCTACCCATAAGAGAGACATATGTTCCCTCTGTGTCAACCTAGTCTGATCATTTTACAAAACAACTAAACACCCTGAATGATCTCCACGCGCCCCGTGAGATCCTCCTAACGTAGCTCCAATCAAGCATTCCCATCTACATTCCCATCCGTAGGGTACGAACCGGTAGGATCATCCTGGCTCTCATCTGAGGGCAAAGCCCAGATTTCCACAATAGTTGTAAAGGGTCACCAACCGAAATTAACAGTTAACACATAACATTTAAGTTTTTAAATGCACAAAATATCCTCTCAACTAAGCATGCACCTTAAAAGGATTTTCCATATGCTAAAAGCTCATATAATGCTTGCCAAATGTAAATGAAATCAAATAGAGTTATCAATCCATCAAGTAATACATAACTCACCAAAACATTGATAAATCAATTGAGCAATAAATTATCTAACTCAAAATAAGATTCTCCACTAAGCCAATCGATCGGGGAAATCAATTTCCTAAAAGTTTTTAGTGAAAACTGAACTCTGGGCTTAAATCAATCGATTGGGTAAATCGATTGACTCAATCGATTGGGTAAATCGATTGACTCAATCGATTGGGTAAATCGATTGACAGACAGAGCCCCTGTATTGAATCCAATCGATTAGGCAAATCGATTTCGTGAAAGACAGAGCCCCTGTAATGAATCCAATCGATTTGGCAAATCGATTTCTTAAATGATTTTGAAAAACATATTACAAAATCGATTGGGTAAATCGATTTTGTGGAAGACAGGGCCCTTGTAACTCATCAAATCGATTGGGTAAATCGATTTCCCTGTGTATTCTTTCAAAAATTCATAAACTAACTCAATCACATTCATACATAATCCCAAATCTTAACACTTAGCACTGATAACGCAATCGCTACAACAACATGACTTTCGAAATAGTATTGCAATTAAACATGCTATCACCAAATTCCAAAAACATAACATTTTAACACTTATGACACAATTACTACAACATCAGGAGTTTCGAAATGGTATTGCAATCAAACATGTTATCACCAAATTCCAAAACATAACACTTAACACTTATAACACAATTACTACAACATCATGAATTTCGAAATGGTATTGCAATCAACAATTCACAATTTAACAGGGTGTAGTCTCTCACGGACAAACACCTGTGCAGTCTCTCACGGACAAACACAATTCACCAAGAAACGTAAGTCGTAAACGTACCACCTATCACGGGTCAGTACTATTTACCGAGGTGCCACCTATCACGGGTCAGCACAACTTACCAAACGTAAATCGTAAACGTACCACCTATCACGGGTCAGTACTGTTTACCGAGGTGCCACCTATCCCGGGTCAGCACGATTTACCAAACGAAAAAGCGTAAGTCGTAAGGGTACCACCTATCACGGGTCAGCACTACTTACCGAGGTGACACCTATCATGGGTCAGCACAACTTACCAAACGTAAATCGTAAACGTACCACCTATCCCGGGCCAGTACTGTTTACCGAGGTGCCACCTATCACGGGTCAACACGATTTACCAAACGAAAAAGCGTAAGTCGTAAGGGTACCACCTATCACGGGTCAGCACTACTTACCGAGGTGCCACCTATCACGGGTCAGCACAACTTACCAAATGTAAATCATAAACGTACCACCTATCCCGGGTCAGTACAGTTTACCGAGGTGCCACCTATCACGGGTCAGCACGATTTACCATAACAACCAATAAGTAACCAAGACATTAAGAGATTCCCCATTCTTAACGCCCAGTTAACTTAAACAATTTTCAAGACAACATTAAGTAAATAAGTCATTAAGAGATTCCCCATTCTTAATACTTATTTAACTTAAACGATTTTCAAAACAAATATCAAGTAAACGAGACATTAAGAGATTCCCCATTCTTAATTCTCATTTAACTTAAACGATTTTCCAAAAACAAACATTAAGTGAACGAGACATTAAGAGATTCCCCGTTCTTAATTCTCATTTAACTTAAACGATTTTTCAAAACAAACATTAAGTAACCAAGACATTAAGAGATTCCCCATTCTTAACGCCCAGTTAACTTAAACAATTTTCAAACAAACAAACACACATTAAGTAAACAAGATATTAAGAGATTCTCCATTCTTAATACTTATTTAACTTAATGGTTTTCAAATCCCACACAGAACAAACTCAAACATATTCACGAATTTAATACACAATTCACGCCAAAACACAACAATTCATTTCCCCATGAAAATCATTTTTACGACGACATTAAGTAAACGCAGATATCAAGAGATTCCCCATTCTCAATACTCATTTAACTTAACGATTTTCACAACAAAACATTCAGTAAACAAGTCATTAAGAGATTCCCCATTCTTAATACTCATTTCACTGAAACCATTTTCAAAAACAAACATTAAGTAACTAAGACATTAAGAGATTCTCCATTCTTAACGCTCAGTTAACTTAAACGATTTCCAACAACTTTAAGTAACTAAGACATTAAGAGATTCCCCATTCTTAACGCTCAGTTAACTTAAACGATTTTTCAACAACATTAAGTAACTAAGACATTAAGAGATTCCCCATTCTTAACGCCCAGTTAACTTAATGATTTTCACAAACTCACATTAAGTAAACAAGACATTAAGAGATTCCCCATTCTTAATACTCGTTTAACTTAATGGTTTTCAAACTCCACACAAAACCAACTTTCACATTCAATCCAAAATTCACTCCAAAACATTTTCCACACAAACCACACGAAACAAACTCACACATACTTTCACATTCAATCCATACTTCATTCCAAATCATTTTCCACACAAACCACACAAAACCAACTCAAACATACTTTCACATTCAATCCATACTTCATTCCAAATCATTTTCCACACAAACCACACAAAACCAACTCAAACATACTTTCACATTCAATCCCTACTTCGTTCCAAATCATTTTCCACACAAACCACACAAAACCAACTCAAACATACTTTCACATTCAATCCCTACTTCATTCCAAATCATTTTCCACACAAACCACACAAAACAAACTCAAATTTCATCAGTTATCAATTTAGAATACGTCAAAACAACGAACACAAATCAACATAAACCATCACTCAAACACAGCAAGTTTCATATACTCAAAATCATACATAAATGGGTTTAAAATTCATTCTCCATAAAACCTTACTTTAACCCTAACCAAATTCTTTTCCACACAACCACAAGTAAGTCCCTAAATGCAAACTAAAAGTTTGGAAGGAGCCCTTACCTTCACTTTAGCTTTTACGTCCGATTACGGTACCGTGAGCAAATCCGGTAAAAACCTCCGCTCGCAACGCCGTTTCCAAAGTTAGCTCACTAGCACCGTAGTGTAGTGGTGATCAACTTTCCCTTCTATCACTTCTTGAAACGACGCTTAGATCTAGATGAAATGGGGAGATTTGAGTTCGAATCCCTAATATCGTTTTTCTCCGTTTTCGAATCAAAGAGGAAGAGTGAAGTTGAGAAATCCTTGTCCTATAACCCACTATCAATTTCGAACTCTATGGAAAGAAAAGGAAGCAAAAACGAGCAACAATGGAGGAAGGAAGAAATTTGGTGCTCGCGAGGCAGTGAGGAAGAAGGAAATTCTGATTTTCCTTCCTTTGTTTTTCCTTTCTCTCTTTTTCTTTCCTTTCTACTTCTCTTCTCCTTATTTCTTTCTTTTCCTTTTCTATATATATATATATATATATATATATATATTAATAATAATTAACAAATATCTCCAACTTTATAGATATTTATTAAATTACTCTTTTACCCAAATCGCATAAAACTATTCGTAAAAGATTCACCGCAGTTAATTAACTTATTTATCGACGAGTAATTTTAATCAAGCATCAAAATATCTTTTGATCATATAAACTCCAAAATATTAATAACTTGGCTAAAAAGCCCCTGAGTTCAAAACCAAAATCCATTAAAATATATAAAGTACACTTTAAAAATTATGGGTCTTACAAACTCTATGTTACCATTAAGTGGAATTTGAAGTATCGAGTACGAGAATACTTCGAGATTGTGGTAATATAAGTTTTGAGAGTCTATTAAAGGATGGAAAATACTAAGAGGATGTTAATATTTTGATAGGTTGGAAGGATTATTCGAGATTTGATTTGGGACCCTAAGATGTTAAGGATTATTCTTTTGAAAAAAAAAATACACTCTCGCCGTTAAAAATCGGGGTGTCACATGTTGTTAGTCATAAAACTTATGCTTTATATGCTCAAGAGATGAGCTTAAAGAATGATATTACTCTTGAGTAATTTGAATTTAGAATTTGGTGATTAAAATCAAATCTACTCTCTCCATCCTTATATATAAACCCCTATTATAAATTCCACTATTATTAAGAAAAATTGGTAGTATAGATAATATGTTCATTTTGAAGTAGCAATATCAATCACAAAAAAAGGGGGTTTGAATTGTGGTCCATTTTCAAAATTTTGATTATGCTTAATTTAAATTAAGTCAAGATCAACTTTGGTTGAAACAAAATTTCTAGAATGTTCTGGATATATTATAAGTAAATAAAACATATTATGTAAGACCCGGAATTTTAAATCCTAAGTTATACAATTTTAGGGTATTTTGTGTTAAATTGCTTAGGCTTTTAACCTAGTTTTCGGTATTTAATGAGTTAAAGGCCGAAAATATATTTTTGGAAATTGGATTAAAATTATTTGTCGAAGAACAATTTATTTAGGTTTCGAAGAATTTAATTATGGGCGGTTTTGTTCAAAATATCTCGGGTTGCTGAAAATTGTACCGGTCAATTGAGTTGCGACGAGAGTAGATATTTTTATTAAATTAGATTAAGAGGGGAATGAAATGATGGGGGTAAGAGTTGTTAGATAATTGTTGTTTTTGTTTTAATTATAATATATTAATATATAAATCTATATATTTATATATTTTAAGTAATAAATATATATATATGGTTGGAGGGAAATAGGAGAAAAGGAAATAGAAAGAAAAGAAAATAGAAGGAAGGAAAAGCAAAGGAAAAACATTTTCATCTCCTTCCTCTCCTCTGCCTCGCGAAAACCTTTCCCTCCTCCCTTTTTCTTCTTCTTGGTTTTGCTTCCTTTTTCGTTCTTTGACTTCAATAATAGAAACCCAAGGATTAGTGGGTAAGAGAGCAAGGTTTTCTCAGCTTCATACTTCCTCGTTGTCTCGAAAACGAAGAAAAACGGTATTAGGGATTCAAACACAAACCTCCCCGTTTCATCTAGATCTAAGCCTCCTTTCAAGAAGTGATAGAAGGGAAGGTTGCTCACCTCCGTGCTACGATGCTAGTGGACCAACTTCGGACGCGACGTTGCAGACGAAGATTTTACCGGATTTACTCGTGGTACCGTAATCGAACGTGAAAGCTAAAGTGAAGGTAAGGGCTCCTTCCAAACTTTTAGTTTGCATTTATGGCCTTATCTGTGGTTGTGTGGAAAAGAATTTTGTTAGGGTTGGAGTATTGATTTGGGAAAATGTATCTAAGGCTTTATGGGTAAAATCTTAGAGTTAGGTTTTGGTTATATTGATGAATGTTTCGTGGAAAATGAATTTAAACTCATTTATGTATGATTTTGAGTAAATGAAACTTGTGTGTTTGAGTGATGGATTGTGTTGATTTGTGTTTGTTGTTTTTGACGTGTTCTTAATTGATACTGATGTTGAGATGTGTTTTGTGTGGTTTGTGTGGAAAAATGATTTGGTGTGAATTATGGATTGAATGTGATAATATGTTTGAGTTCGTTTTGTGTGGAATTTGAAAACCATTAAGTTAAATGAGTATTAAGAATGGGGAATCTCTTAAATTCTTGTTTACTTAATGTGTGTTCGGAAAATCGTTTAAGTTAACTGGGCGTTAAGAATAGGGAATCTCTTAATATCTTAGTTTCTTAATGTTGTTTGAAAATCGTTTAAGTTAACTGAGCATTAAGAATGGGGAATCTCTTAATGTCTTGGTTACTTAATGTTTATTTTTGAAAATCGTTTCAGTTAAAAGAGTATTAAGAATGGGGAATCTCTTAATGACTTGTTTACTGAATGTTTTGTTGTGGAAATCATTTAAGTCAAAAGCATATTAAGAATGGGGAATCTCTTAATATGTATGTTTGCTTAATGTTTTGGTGTGAAAATCAGTTAAGTAAATGAGTATTAAAAATGGGGAATCTTTCAATATCTGCATTTACTTAACGATTGTTGTGAATGGAGTTAGTGTATGCTCGTGCATTTCATTTGGTAAACTGTGCTGACCCGTGATAGGTGGCACCTCGGTAAGTAGTATGTTGGCCTATGATAGGCGGTACACTTATGACTTACGCTTTTTCTTTTGGTAAATCGTGCTGACCCGTGATAGGTGGCACCTCGGTAATTGGTACTTTGGCCTGCGATAGGCGGTACAATTATGATTTACGGCCCTTCGAGGAGGGTTTTGGTTTGGAATTCCGAGTCCATGCATTTTGGCATATACGCATCGCATTAGGGTGCTTGGCACGCGAGTCGTGTTTGATTCAAGTTATGTTTGAGTGTTTTGAACTTGAGATGTTATTGTGAATTGTTGGTTCTTTTTGTCTTTGTTGGGATTGTCGAGTCAAGGTGATGCCATGTGATTTGTTGGTTCATCTTGTCCGTGTGGGTATTGCGTTGCAACTGTTAAGGTGTTATGTATTTGATTATGGTGTGTAAGTGTGATGGATTGTAAAACTATTTTTGAAACCCAAGTTGTCGTGGTAATTGTGTTGAAATTGCTAAGTACTATGTATTGATTATCGTGTGTGATGTGATGGATTATAAAACTATTTCGAAACCCAAATTGTCGTGGTGTTTGTGTGGAAATTGCTAAGTGTTAAGATTTGGAGCTGTGTTTGAATATGATTGAGTTAGTTTATGTATTTTTGGAAGAATTTACAGGGTAATCGATTTACCCAATCGATTTGGTAATGTGTTTCTTCAAAACCACTTAAGAAATCGATTTAGCAAATCGATTGGATTCATTACAGGGGCTCTGTCTTTCACGAAATCGATTTGCCCAATCGATTGGCTTTAATACAGGGGCTCTGTCTTTCACGAAATCAATTTGTCCAATCGATTGGCCAATACAGGGGCTCAGTCTTTCACGAAATCGATTTCCCCAATCGATTGATGTAAGTCCAGAGTTCAATTTTCACTAAAAACTTTCAGGAAATCGATTTGCCCAATCGATTGGCTCAGTGGAAAATCTTATTTTGAGTTAGATAATTGATTGCTCAATTGATTTATCAATATTTTGGTCAGTTATGTATTACTTGATGGATTGAGAACCTTATTTTGATTTCATTTACATTTGGCAAGCATTATATGAACTTTTAGCATATGGAAAATCCTTTTAAGGTGCATGCTTAGTTGAGAGGATATTTTGTGCATTTAAAAGCTTAAATGTTATGTGTTAACTTTTAATTTCGGTTGGTGACCCTTTACAACTATTGTGAAATCTGGGATTTGCCCTCAGATGAGAGCCAGGACAACCCTACCGGTTCGTACCCTACGGATGGGAATGTAGATGGGAATGCTTGACTGGAGCTATGTTAGGAGGATCCTACGGGGCGTGTGGTGATTACTCAGGGTGTATAGCTTTTTGGTAGAATGATCAGATTAGGTTGACATAGAGGGAACGTATGTCTCTCTTTTGATTTGTGTTTATTTTTAAACTGGAAAACCGTGCCGCATTTTGATATGTAAATATTTTGGATTCATAATTCGAGAAACTTTTTCCGCTGCTTGTAAATTTTAATGACTTAATTATTTATCCAAATGTATTACCTCATTTATTTCTCTGCTTTATTTTAATTTCTTTTGGAAAAAAAAATACACCCTCGCTTTGAAAAACGGGGTGTTACATATTAAATCCAAGTGAATTGTGATTTGTGTGTGTAAATAATTAAATATAAGGGATTAAAAGATCACATGCAAAAGTTATAGTGGTTCACCCAACTCGAGCCAGTAAAGTTCTTACAACTGTGAGATTTTCACTACATGCTTTGGAACCAGAATGTTTTGTTTCACACATTTGCTCTTGATCACACCTTGATCAAGTACAATCTTCACCATTCAACGTATAAATAATTTTTTACAATCACCTTTCAACTTTGAAATGATTTTCACAATCACTTTTCAACCTAGAACCGATTTTTACAAAAAAACTTCATGTAGCATAAAAGATAAATTTGAGTTATAAATGAAGTGTATGATAAAAGTGTTTGACATCTAATGATTCTCAACTGGTAAATGATGATCCACAAATAAATAAAGATAAACTCAGTAAATGATGATCCATAAATATGGTGAAGAAATATGGAGTTTGCTTGAAGAGTTTTTGATTTGTGTTTACTTGAACAAGTGTTGGTAGATTTCAAATTGAACTCTTGCTTTAATCTATCAATTGATCTTCAATTTAAAGATGATGAGAGACTTTGAATATTCAATTTAAACTGAGTATAGTCGTTATACACATAAGCTAAGTGTCAGATATGTTTTAAAACAATTAAACACATGTTTATATCATTGTCTTAAACGATCTTGACAAACCCATAATGTTCTTGCTTTTGAATATGATGGAAAACATGAATGAGTGTGAGAATGGGTTGTCACATATCGATTGGTATTGTTTCAAAATAAAATTATGCAGAGCTTTTTGCAAAATAATTTGCACACAATTCATCAATATAGAGGTTGTATTCCTCATTTGGACATTCAAATCAAGTTTTGGGATTGATTACTTTTAGGTGGTCCCTTTGTGAATTATATCAATCTAGAACATACTTTTAGTGATCTCAAAACTGATTCATTTGTCTCTTGTCTTTTATTTAAAACAACCAGAATAAACCATAATGTTCTGCAACCATTATGTTACAATCTGGAAATCAATTTGGTATCATTCTATAGAATATTCTACATGTTTGTTTTTACAAGTAGACCTTCAAATCTTTGCTTTTAATTGCTCATTAAATGTTGGAAAGTTCATGTGTGAAATGTCAATTGATTTACTGCATATTGTCCTTCCAAAAAGATCTCTATTGTCAATTATTTTTTAATCGAACAACCAAAATATTTTGGTGAATGATCTTCCATCATTCTTTTAACAAATAATTTAATAAATGATTCAATCTTGAAATGAATTCTTCTTCAAAGTTGATTTTTGTCATTTTGTTGAACTAATATGGATATTTTTGAGTGAAATGAATTTATTCATCATGATAACTTTATTTCTTAACAATTGAGAATGTCGCTTTCCATGTAAGAGGATAAATCTTTTGTTGAAGCAATACTTCCTATAATTTCTCTTGGTGTTTCACATGTTTCTTGTCCATCAAGTATCACTGAGATATTTTAGTATATGTGTGAATTTATTGAACACTTTCTTCATAAAGATGTTATCTTGAAGATGCAATAATTATTCTCTTGAATAATTGATATATAATATATTTCTTTTGAGATTCTTTCATTATTGAGTACATATTTATACACTTGTTGATGTGAATGACTTTTTGTTTGTCCACTTATACAATCCACGTTTCTTAACTAAAACTCAAATGCAATAATTAGTTGATCATAATTTATAAATTTTAATTATTTATTTCATAAGGTTTGTTTCATTAAAACATATATCAAAATGTGTTTACCTCAACACATTTTGTATAGAAAAATGAAGAAAATGTCTTTTGTGTATTGATGTATTCAATAATGACTTTTCATATTACAAGACAAATTAATATTATTAATTAGGGTTATATTTGAAAAAAATAATAAATGAATCTATCTAGTAAATTGAAAAAGACTTATATTTAAGGAATTTTATTTTGTCAATTGTTATTTATAATTATATGGACAGAGATAGGTATTGTACTGTTTATGTTATTAGCTTAGAAAGCCTAGAACAACCTTACCATTTTATTTTATGTTAACTCATTTTATTTTATAACTGTTTTCTAATAAACACGTTTATTGTTTTTAAAATTATGTTATTATGTTTACATATTTTTTATGCTAATTAATTTATCTTTATTAGTCTGGTTGATGACTTTCATATTTGTCTGTATGTCTTATGAACATAAAGCAAAGTTCAAAGAAATCAATTGATCCATCTGCTTGCTTTCGTCTGCTTACCCTGCTTGTTTACTTAGTCTGTTGGTTTTGTGTGCTTATTTTGGTTGTTTAGAAACTTAAGTTGATTATCTGTTTCATTTGGTCATTTTATGCGTTATTATTAGTAGTTTTACATTTTATTATTTAATATTAACTTATTATTGAGTTTTATTTTGATTAAAAAAAGGTAATCATACCTAGGGCCAAAGGCCTCGCGGCATATTTAGCGCCAAGACCCTTGCAAATATCACATGACAGGGCAGTGGCCCTCGCTGAAAACAGTTAGCAAACTGTTTTCTAAAGCTCCGACCCTTCGATCAATTCCGAGGGCTACGGGACTCACATGTTAAAGGTGTTAGTCATTTTTTTGGATTCTGGCTTTCACATATTAAAATTGTTAGACAATGGCTCTCGCAAACACATAATAAATAAAAAAAATATATAAATTATTTTATTTTATCTTCTTATTAAATTTATCAATTATATAATTTTATTTATTAAAATTAATTATTATGTAATTTAAATTTAATTACTTCATTATTATTAAATAAGTTTATATAAAATTGAATAAATTTTCATTTTCATTAAAATAAAACTTTTATTTAATTATTTAAATCATTTAAAATGTTATTTAAATTTAAATAACTTAAGAGTAGATTTAATATATTTTAATTTGAATTAAATTTTTTAAAATGATTAATGAAACAAAATAAATTTGAAAATAAAAATAAATATAGTAAAAACATTAAATAATATCTAAATATTCAAAACAAATTAGGTCGATTATAATTATTGGCATATCCAATTGATAATGTCCTCGTTGATATTGGGAAGAAGGATATTGAAACGAGGATACGACAAATGAGTAGGCTGCAGTTGTTGCATATATATACTAAGGTGGCGACATCTACTCTGCTGGAATAAAAAGTTCGATTTTATATTTGTTGGGAATTTCGGGAATCATATATCTCTTCCCTTAATCTATTTTCAAACTATCACAACATCTTCAAAATAGTCTCAATAGCTCTTTGCATCAATTCTTCATGTTCCTGTCGCATCAATCGTGGACTTTCCAGATGTTTTTGCATCCTATGTTGCAATTTTAGCTTGAATTATATCATGGTATAATCGATCAGTATTGTTGTAGCTAGATGAAGACGTCTTGGCATACAATTTTGATGGTCCATTTTTCAAAGTTCCAAATAGTATACAAGTACCGTAACTCGACCTCTATTCTTCCCTTCAGTTACCTCAACCCACTTGGTGCACTCAATAGCTCTCATCTCATCTGGATCAGGTTGACTTGAGGGGGAAGATTTGTATGTCTTACATGAACTTCATCAATAGCTTGATTATAAGAATAAGGTGTAGACGAAGCTTAAATATATGGTGCAAAACGATCATAGCATAATCCTAACCGTAAGTGCTTCCATGTTAAATCATGTGACGGATGTCACATTTGATCATTTAAACTGATTCTATTTTCATAATATCATGTCATTTTGACAGCAATTTGCATTAATACAAATATTCTCTACAATCTTGATATGATAGGCAAATAAAATATTGCTTTCTGTTGAATCAATTTCTCCTTGAAGATTGGTGCCACCTGAACTGGCTCTAACATTGCTTTCTGTAGAAGATTGGCGCCACCTAAACTGGCTCTAACATTGAAGCTAAGTCATCATAAGCAGGACCCTTGTGTTTATTAGCTGGAAGCAGAATTGTTTGCAAGATTTGTAGGGGATCTCCATGGCCTTCAACCAAAATTGTACATCTGTAGGATGTGGAACAGAATAAAGTAAAATTCATTGATAGAATATAAATATGGATACTATTAGAAATACACGAGTAAGACATGGAAATAAGTAGTAACCTTGGAGTTCTGATTGAAATTTCCTAAAATTAATAAAAGTTAAACTATAGAACGAGGATGGAACATTATCCACGGAGATCTGCTAATGGAGGATCTAAACTAGATTGAATGTGATTACAATTGGAAATGTGATTGTTTACTACCATATATCATTGTTGGAAAAAAGAATGTTATAGTGTGAATTTAAAAATGTGTTGAAATCCCACATTGCAAAGAAATATTTTTGTAAATTTAAGTGGAAAGAAACTTGTTAAGTCCCACATTGGAAAGAAATAATTTTGAAATCCCACATTAGAAAACTCTAGTATTTTGAGTAGGTTCAAATCTATACATACTAAAGTCCCACATTGCTTAGAAAACAAATGTGAGTTTGCTTCCACCACTATATAATGAGCTTCAAACTATTGTGAGAAGTACACCAAAGTTGAATGTTTTTCTCAACTTTCTCATTTCTCACTCTTATTTTATGCTCGCCTAATTTCGAGGTCATTATGTCATAGTCCCTTTCGGTTTTTTAGTGTGGTCATTATGCCGCAATCCCTTTAGGTTTTTTAGAGTAATCGTTATGCTGCAGTTCCCTTGTTTTTTAGAGCGATTGTTATGCCGCAGTCTCTTCAATTTTTTGAGTGGTCGTTATACCGCAGTCCCTTTGTTTTCTAGAGTGGTTGCAATGTCGTAGTCCATTTGTTTGTAGAGCAGTCGTTATGCCGTAGTTAGGAGTGGTCGTAGTACCATATTGGGAATGAATTTAATCGTCATATTGAGAGTGACTTTAAAATGTCATATTAAGAGTGGCTTTAAGCGCCATATTGAGGGTGTAATTCTAGAACGATTTTCTACAGTGCAGTAGAACTCCGATATAGTGATTTGGGCTGTTTTATCCTGGGGACTTCGTGGTTGATAGTCTGCCTTGCACAATTTGGGCAATGTCGTGAAACGTCTTAAAGAGAGTGACTTAGTCCGCGACTGAACCTAGTAATATCTTCGGTGGCATAAATTGTGAATTTTAAATAGTTTTTGAAACTCAAAATCCAATAATTTTAAGACGTTTCCTTCTGCCATGTCAACCGAATATATTACTGGAATTGGTTATGTTGCCTCTGATTTCAATAAACTGTTTCAGTTTAAAGCAAACAGAAAAGGATAAGAAAGTTGGAGAATTAACCCATCGGAAAATAATGATAAGAATTATATTCTTAATGGACTTGCTGATGATCTGTATAACTACTACAGTTCCAGCAATACTGGTAGAGATATTTGAGATGCTCAAAATGAGTATGTAGTGAGTTACTACCTAGAGTATCAGATGACTGATGACAGATTCGTGGAGGCACACTCCTGTAAAATTCAAAAGATAGCTCATGGAATCATCTATTAAGGTACATTACTCGTGACATATTTAAATTAAGTGTTGAAATTTAATATGTCTCTTTATGTTTGATTATTGAAATCAATAAAATGTATCTTTTTGCTTGCATGTTGTACGATTTTAATTTTTTACATGCTATACTATGTGATGCGAACACATTTGATTTCAAAATTAAGTAACTTAGATTTATTTCCAAAGTTATTGTTAAATGATTTTGAAAAATGTGATTTTTGTAGTCAAGTTAAAATAATAAAGAGTTCACATAAACTTATAGTTAGAGAATCTGAGTCTTTAGATTTATTACACTTTGATATATGTGAACATGATGGGAAAGTTAACAAGAAATGAAAAACAAAAATGAAATGCTTGACATGTTAAGAATATTTGTAACTGAAATTGAAAATCGATTTAGTAGAGAGATTAAAAGGTTCCAAGTATGATTCTAGTTTGTTTAAATAAGTTTCATAAATTGTCTGGAATTATATGTGGAACAACTGCACCATAATTGCTTGGAGTGAATGGTAAAATTAAAAAAAAATAAAATAAAATAAAAGGAATATAACTCTTATTGAACTAGTTGGTGCTAGTATGCTTAACTATATTGTTGCATCTAATTCGTGTGCAGAAAATATATTACTTATTTGTTATGTTTTGAATAGAGTTCTTAAATCTAAAAACAAAACATCTCCTTATGAGATAGTGAAGAAAAGACAATCGAACTTGTCTTATTTTCAAACATGGGTGGTATGACTTATGTCAGAATATCCCCGATCCCGAGCAAATTAAACTCGCCAGTAGAGCCTATGAATGAGAATTGGATATTTTCAAACATTGGATATGCGGTAAAGAACAAAGCATATAGGTTTTATGACCTAAATGCAAAAGTCATCAAAGAGTCAAATGATGTTGACTTCTAAAAAAATAAATTCCCTGTAAAATGGAGAAATAGTGGGGGCAGCCAACCAAGTTACGTTCTTGTTACAAGAAGCACTGAAAGCAACAAACAAGGTGAAACAAAAATTCGAAGTAAGAGAGTCAAAGTTGCTAAAGATTATGGACCTAAATATATGGTCTATAATTTAGAAGAGGATCCTGCAAATCTTAAAGAAGCTCTGTCATCTTTGGATGCAGATCTATGGCAAGAAGCTATAAACGATGAAATGGATTCTCTAGAGTCTAACAAGACCTGACATTTAGTAGACTTGTCTCCTAGTTGCAAACTAATAGGTTGTAAATGGATTTTGAAAAAGAAACTAAAACCCGATGGATGTATTGATAAGTACAAGGCACACCTTGCAGCCAAGGGTTTTAGACAAAGAGAAAATATAGATTTCTTCGACACTTTCTTACCAGTCACTAGACTAACATCCATTAGGGTGCTTATATCACTTGCGGCTATTCATAACCTGGTGATACACCAAATGGATGTTAAATGGTGACCTAGAAGAAGAAATTTACATGGAATAACCTGAAAGTTTTGTAATTCATGGACAAGAAGACAAGGTCTGTAAGTTAGATAAATCTCTATATGGTCTTAAACAAGCTCATAAGAAATGGCATGAAAAGTTTGATAACTTGATTAAATCGAATGAGTTTAAATTGAATGAAAGTGACAAATGTATTTACAACAAATTTGAAAATGGCATTTGCACTATCATATGTCTCTATGTAGACGACATACTCATATTTGATTCAAATTTTCATGCTATAAAATTTTGAAATCATTGTTGTGTAACAACTTTGATATGAAAGACCTCAGAGAAGCAAATGTAATCCTTGGAATCATGATTACTAGGTCAGAAAAAGGAATTTATTTGGATCAATCTCACTATGTTGAAAATATCCTAAAGAATTATAATGACTTTGACTGTAAACCTACTTGCACACCATACGATCAAGTGTGAAACTTTTCAAGAACGCTGATGAAAGTGTTAGACAAACTGAATATGCGAGCATCATTGACAGCCTCAGGTATGCCACTGAATGTATTAAACCCGACATTGTCTATGTCGTGGGATTGTTGTGCAGGTTTACTAGTAGACCTAGTATAGAGCATTGACACGCTATTAAAAGGGTCATGAGATACCTTAAAAGGACCATGAGTCTCGGATTACATTATCAAAGGTTTCCTGCCATCCTTGAAGGATACAACAATGCTGATTGGTTTATAATTTTTATTGATGATCATACTAGAATTTATTGGGTTTATTTATTGAAAGAAAAATAGAAAGTTGGACAGATTGTCAAAAATTTCTTTAAAATGGTGCACACTTAATACCAAAAAAATATTCAAGTCTTCAGAAGTGACAATGATAAAGAATATTCTAATATCCTTTTGTCCGAATTTTTTCTTGCAAATGGGTTGTTCATCAAAGTTATTGTGTTAATACACCCCAATTAAATGGAATTGCAGAGCGAAAGAATAGGCATCTTCTTGAGATTGCTAGAGCGTTACTATTTGCAAATAAGGTTCCAAAATATTTGTGGGGTGAAGTTGTTTTAACTGCATCATATTTAATTAATCGAATGCCATCTAAAGTTTTAGATTTTCATACACCTCTTGATGTTTTTCGAAATTATTTTCCTTTGACTAGTGTCTCTGCTGATTTACCACTAAAAGTTTTTCGCTGCACTGCTTTTTTTCATGAACATAAACACCTTGACAAACTCGATCCACGAGCAGTAAAATGTGTGTTTACTGGTTACTCTCCAACTTAGAAGGGATATCAATGTTTTGAACCAAAATCAAAAAGAATTTGAAAGGAGCCTTTTTCTGTAACACCCCGGCCCTCGAGCGTTACCGGTTGTGTTACAGAAAAAGGCGTACCAATTGAGCTAGTGGCAACAGTAAAAGAAAGTAAAGTTTAGATGTCCCCAAAGCTAAGAAATATACTCCAAAATCGATATACCATGACCTAATAGCTTCGTAGTTTGGACCTCTCAAGTTTGATTATTCCAATAAAGAAATGACTATTTAACAAATATAACTTTGTAAACATACCATACAATACATTACTTGAAATTGGTCATGGTCGTAACTAAATTGTCTTCAAATATTGGCTTTGCAATTTGATTATATAGATCTCTAAATACTAGTTATGCCAGTAAAAAAATGACAGCATATAACAAATATGGTTTTGAGATGTTTGGCACGTCAATGATTCAAATAAGTGAAGCCATAAACTCGGCTTACTAATTATTTCAGAAAATAGTTTATGGATTTTGTAAGACAAATGTGTTTCTAATTTATCGAGTTAACTAATTAAGAAAAAAATAAAAGAAAACAACTTTATTAAGAAATTTAGAACACAAAAAACAAACAAGAGGGAGATAGAACCTGAATGAATCGCGTGTTAAAAAAATACTCCTGCAAAACAAGCAAAAAAAAGTATTAAAAAAAGGAAACAACTAAAAATTTGGGTAAAATTTGAAAGGAAAATATTTCATTAGAGATAAACAAACCAAATCACAAGGCATCATGCTTTGAAGAACTTTTTTAGACATTACAAGACTACAAAAAAAAATGGGTTCATAATCTTTTTGATAAAAATTAATTAAATATAAATAAATTTTAAGGTAAAAAACTTTAAATAGAAACCGTGATGAAGAAGGAGGATCTCAATGTTGTAGATATTAATATTATTGGCATCTGTAAAAGAAAGTAAAGCACATTTGTCTCCCAATGCTAAGAAGTATACAACAAAATTGATATCCCTCCACCTAATAGCTTCGCACTTTGGAAATTTAGACTTGTTATGACTTGTTAAACCAATAAAGAAATGACAAGATTTAACAAATACAACTTTGAAAACATAGTAAGCAATACATTACTTGGAATTGGTCATTTCCGTAACTAGATTGCCTTCAACTAATGACTGTGCAATTTGAATATTTAGACTTTTTAAGACTGGTTATTCCTAAAACGAAAGACGGTATATATAATAAATATGACTGAGTTATTTGCCATGTCGATAATTTAAGTAAAGTGGAACCAAGAGCTCGACTTACCAGTTGTTTTAGAAAACAATTAATCGAATTTGGTAAGATAAATATGTTTCTTATTTGTTGAATAAATTAATTAAGAAGAGAAGAAAGGAAAACAACTTCATTAGAAAATCCAGAACATGAAGAAAAAAAAAACAAGAGAAAGATATGGGTAAGGAAACCATAAGCCTAAACCTTTCACTTGCAACAGTTACTCCACATCAACAAAAACAAAAACCGTGACGAAGAAAGTGGATTTCGGTATTGAACACATTCATATTAGTGGTTGTTGAATATAAAGAGTATTGAGAGACATATAGAATAATTTGTGTATTTCAACTACACAACGAAATTTCTTTATATATACAAAGAGTATTAAATAACCCTATTGTACAATAATACTAACGAGCCAAAATACTTACGGCTCATCTAATCTAATTATTTACATTAATGTTTTAACACTCCTTCACAAACTGGAGCATATAAATCAAATGCACCTAGCTTGTTACATATATAACTAATTCTAGGACCTCGCAATGACTTTGTAAAAACATCTGCTAACTGATCATCGGAATTGACCAAGCTAGTGACGATGTCACCCGATTCGATCTTTTCTCTAACAAAATGACAGTCAATCTCAATATGCTTGGTCCTCTCATGAAAAACAGGATTCGAGGAAATGTGCAATGCAACTTGATTATCACATATTAGTGTCGTTGTGTTGGCCTCTTCAAATGGAAGTTCTTTCATTAACTGTTTCAACCAGATGAGTTCACATGTTACTAGTGCCATGGCCTTGTATTCTGCCTCAGGGCTGGATCTTGCAAAAACATTTTGTTTTTTACTCTTCCAAGATATTAAATTTCCTCCAACATGTACACAATACTCAGAAGTTAATCGTCTATCTATGGGTGAGCCTACCTAATCGGCATCTGAGTAGCCAATTATTTGAGTATGTCCTCTATCTTCATAAATAATACCTTTTTTGGGTGTACTGTTAATGTATTTAAGGATCCAAATTACAGCATCCATATGTTCTTGGCAAGGAGAATTTAAGAATTAACTTACCACACTGACAACAAAGGAAATGTCAGGATGAGTGATTGTGAGATAGTTTAATTTTCCAATCAATCTCTTATATCTTCTTGAATCTGATAGAGGCTCCCCTTGATTGGGTAGGAGTTTGACATTTGGCATTTAATAAGCTTGTTTCTTCAAGAATATCCATAGCATATTTTCTTTGTGAAATTACAAGGTCATCCTTGAATTGGGCTACTTCAATACCCAAAAAATAACGGAGTTTGGCAAGGTCTTTAGTCTGAAATTTATTTGAAAGATGTTGTTTTAACTGGAGTATTCCTTGTTGATCACTACCAGTTATAACAATGTCATTCACTTAAACAATAAGATAGATGCACCATTGAGCTGAGTGATGATAAAATAAAAAGTGATCAGCTTCACTACGAACCATACCAAACTCTTGTACTACGGAGCTGAATCTGCCAAACCAAGCTCTAGGAGAATGTTTAAGACCATAAAGGGACGTGTGTAGCCGACAAACCATGGTGGAAGACTCCCCTTGAGCAACGAACCCTGGTGGTTGCTCCATATAAACTTCCTCTTCAAGATCATCGTGCAAAAAAAACATTTTTAATGTCAAGTTGATGGAGAGGCCAATGTCGAATTGCTGCAATGGAGAAACAGTCTGACCGATGCCATTTTGGCAATAGGTGATAGATGCCATTTTGGCAAGAATCTGAGTGTATAAACTGTCTAACAAATGCCATTTTGGCAATAGGTGAGAATGTGTCACTATAATCCAACCCAAGAATCTGAGTGTATCCCTTGGCCACCAAACAAGCCTTAAATCGATCCATCTTACCATCAGGACCAACCTTCACTGTATAAAGCCAATGACACCCGACTAATGACTTTCCATGAGGTAAAGGAACCAATTCTCAAGTACCACTACTTTGTAGAGCACACATCTCATCAAGCATTGCTTGCCTCCACTCAGGGTGGGATAATGCTTCACTTGTAGTCTTAGGAATAGAAACAGAATACAAAGAGGACAAGTAAGTGTAATGTAAAGGAGAAAGACGATGATAACATGATAACACTAATCAATATAATGAGGAGATAGATTCCGAGTGGTGCGGATATTCTTACGAAGAGCAATGGAAAGGTCATGATCAGGTGGTAGGGCCGAATCTGGAGGTGGAGTCGAAGGAGAGTCTCTAATGAGAACAAGAGCAAGCACAACAGAAGATAAGCGACGACGCTGATATGTTTGTAGTGGTCGTGGAGGTTGGGGGCAGACTCGACAAGTTCGATAGGGATATGAGTGGGTGGGATTGGGATAACTACTTGAGGAGGTTCGGGATTAATGTCCTGATGGGACTCAGTAGTTATATGGGTGGGTTTAAAATACTGTACAGACTCAAAAAAGGTAACATCGGCTGATGTAACATAACTGTGTAGTGTGGGAGAATAACAACGATAACCCTTTTGGGACCAATGATAACCGAGAAAGACACACTTGAGTGACCGAGCTGACAATTTGTCCAATCTAGGAGATAAATTATGGACAAAACACGTGGACCCAAAGACACGGGGTGGTAGTGGGTGAAGAGGGTATAAGGAAAGAGGACTGAATGGGGGATATTTCCATCAAGAATAGAAGACGGCATTTGATTGATAAGGTAGCACGCCGTTAAGACTGCATCCTCCCAAAAGCAGAATGGAACATTGCCATGAAGAAGTAAGGTTCGTGTGGCTTCAATGAGATGCTGATTTTTGCGTTTGACTACTCTTTTTTACTGGGGTGTATGAGGAAATGATGTTCGGAGCAGAATACCGTTGGAAGCCATAAAAGTTTGAAATTTATAGGACAAATATTTCCAAGCATTATCAATTCTTAATGTATGAATGGAAACTCCAAATTGAGTTTTAATTACTTGATAAAATTGCTCAAAAATGGAAAAAGCTCTATTTTTCATTAAAAATAACCACGTACAACGAGAATAATCATCAGTAAAAGTAACAAAATACTTAGACTCTAAAGTAGATACAATACGAGAGCGATTCCAAACATTAGAGTGATCTGTAGCAAAGGGAGATGATACTCTTTTATTGACTCCAGCAGGAAAATTACTACGGGTGTTTTCCCTAACTAACACGACTCACAATGACTCTGAACCCATCGAAGAAAATCTTCATAATTTATCAAGGAGCCTTGTGAAGATAGTGTAGTCTAAATAGTGGCAAAAGGATCAAGCTAAGTTGCATTTATCAAAGGTGAAGGCTTACCATGCAACTTCCAACAGCGATCAATAGTGTGTCCAAATCGATTACAATGCTCACATTTGGGACGAGGCTTAGAGTTGGAGGGTCCTCCATGAGAACGATTCTGATTATGTCCCTAAGAAGCAAGGGCAGCAGTGTCACCCAGAATTGAAGTAATAGAATGCTCAACTAGATGTTTTGTTGGTACTCGAAGGAGGATTGCTAAGGTAGTCGACATATCTGGAATAGTAACAGACCCCAAAATTTGATCATGAGTAGCAGAGTACTCCTGGGGTAGACCATAGAGTGCAAGAAGCATGAAGAAGGTGTTGCGTTGATCTAACTCCTTCTATTGTTCAACTGGATTACTTGTAGCAGGAGGGATAAGCTCATTAAAGTCATGAAGTGCACTATGAATGGTGCCAAGATATGAAGAAATAGAGCCATGCAGTGTCTTTGGAGTAATGATATTCAACAAGCGGTGACGAACTCCATAAAGACGTTGTGTGTCGTTAGTATAGAGTGTCTTTGCTTGACTCCAAACTGATTCACACGTGAGATGCGGATGAAAAATCGGTTTAACATCTGAATGAAGTGTAGACTTAATGACACTACATAATTGAGCATCAATATGTCTCCATTTAGACTTTTCAGCCACACTCACCTTTTCAGGCTTTTGAGTGAGATGGTCCTCATAAACTTGACCACGTAACCATAGTTTGATCTCAGCGGTCAAACTATCAAAAGATAGAGGATAAGTGATGTAGTTGGTGAAGATGCTTTTTGTTTCAAACTAAGACGTCATACGTCATGGTTAGTAAAGAGTGTAAGAAAAACGCGTCAGAACTGGGAAAACAGGGGCTATTTGAACTGGAACTCATATATCTGTAACTCGAAACTGAAAACGGAGGGCATATATGGAAGCAGGAGGCCGAGGCGAGTGCTGTGGAAGAAGCGACACCGTGAACGATTGTCGAACGCGCCGTCATGCGCAGTGGTTGCAGGCGGCAGATGGACCTCATGCGCGTGAGGGCGCGTGAGAATGCTTCTGATGATGAGGCATAAGGGTATAGCCAATCTGGGCTGTACGACATTGCTGAAGCAGTCGTTCGTCGAAAATAATCGTCAAAAACAGTGACGACAATGACGGTAGAGTGTGCACGGATGGACAAAAAGTGAGGAATCAACGTATCAAAGGCAGAGAGGGGAAAACTGGTGTTAAGAACACGGTTTAACAAAAAAAATATTCGTCGGAGACAGTGGGTCCACCAGGTAGTTGACGATTAGGGTTGTCTCTCAATTGGCTCTGATACCATGTTGAATATAAAGAGTATTGAGACACATATAGAATAACCCGTGTGTTTCAACTACGCAACAGTAAAAGAATGTAAAGTATAGTTGTCACCATAGTTAAGAAATATACTTCAAAATCGATATCCTTTCACCTAATAGCTTCACAATTTGGAAATTTAAACCTGTTATAACTAGTAAAACCAATAAAGAAATGACAAGATTTAACAAATGCAACTTTGAAAACATACCAAAACAATTCATTACTTGGAATGGTTCATTTTTGTAACTACACTGCCTTCAACTATTGACTGTGCAATTTGAATATTTAGACCTTTCAAGACTGGTTATTCCTATAATGAAAGATGGTAAATATATAAAATATGACTTTGAGATATTTGCATGTCAATAATTTAAATAAAGTCAAACCAAGAGCTCGGCTTACCAGTTCTTTCAGAAAATAATTAATTGAATTTGATAAGACAAATATGTTTCTAATTTACTGAATTAATTAATTAAGAATAGAAGAAAGGAAAACAACTTCGTTAGAAAATCAAGAACATGAAAAACAAACAAGAGAAAGATAAAAGCAAAAGGAATTGTGTGTTCAAAAAACTCCTCCTGTAACAAGCTATAAAAAAATGAGCATTGACTAGTAAGGAAACCCTAAGCCTAAACCTTTCAGTTGTAACACTTACTCCACATCAAGATAAATGGTGACAGGGAACAAGGATTTTGGTGTTGAAGACATTCATATTCTTGGCAACAGTAAGAGAATATAAAGTATAGTAATCCCAAAAGCTAAGAAATATACTCCAAAATCGATATCCCATCACCTAATAGTTTCACAATTTGGATATTTAGACCTCTCAAGATAGGTTATTCCCATAAAGAAATTATAATTTGACAAATACAATTTCTTAAACATACCATACAAAACATTACTTGCAATTGGTCATCTTCGTAAGTAGACTGTCTTCAACTAACGGCTGCGCAATTTGAATATTTAGACCTCTCAAAACAGGTTATGCCAGTAACAAAATGACAACATATTACAAATACGATCTTGAGTTATCATTTATTTTAGAAAATAGTTAATGAATTTTGTAAAACATATGTGTTTCTAATTTATTGAGTTAATTAATTAAGAACAAAAGAAAAAAAAAACATCTTCATTAAGAAATTTAGTACACGAAAAACAAACAAGAGGTTGATAGAACTTGAAGGAATTTCGTGTTAAAAAAATCCTCATACAACACAAGCAAAAAAAAGTATTAAAAAATAGAAACCATAAAAAATCATGGTAAAAATTGAAAGGAAACTATTTCTTTAGAGATAAACAAACCAAATCAGAAGGCATCAAGCTTTGAAGAAATTTGTTGAATTAATTACTTGAGAACAGAAGAAAGGAAAACAACTTCATCAGAAAATCAAGAACACTAAAAACAATCAAGAGAAAGATAAAACCAAAAGGAATTACGCGTTAAAAAAAAAACCTCCTATATCACAAGCTAAATAAATGAGTGTTGTTAGGTAACGAAACGATAAGCCTATACCTTTCAGTTGTAACACTTGTTAAACGTCAACAGAAACGAAAATCGTTGGTAAGAAAGTGGATTTCGGTATTCAGGACATTCATATTCTTGACAACAATATAAGAAAGTAAAAAATAGTTGTTACCATAGCGAAGAAATATATTCCAAAATCGATATCCTTTCACCTAATAGCTTCACAATTTGGAAATTTAGACATGTTATAACTAGATAAACCAATAAAGAAATGACAAGATTTTACAAATACAACTTTGAAAATATACCAAACAATACATTAATTGAAATTGGTCATATTCCTAACTATACTACCTCCAACTAATGACTGTGCCATTTGAAGATTTAGATCTTTCAAGACTGGTTATTCCTGTAATGAAAGACAATATATAACAAATATGACTTTGAGTAATTTGGCATGTCGATAATTTAAATAAAGTGGAACCAAGAGCTTGGAATACCAATTATTTCCAAAAACAGTTAATCGAATTTGATAAGACAGATATGTTTCTAATCTACTGAAATAATTAATTAAGAACAAAAGAAAGGAAAACAACTTCAATAGAATAGAAAATCAAAAGAAATTGCGTGTTAAAAAAAAACCTCTTGTAACAAGCTAAAAAAAAAAAGAGCATTGATGGGTAAGAAAACCATAAGCTTAAACCTTTCAATTGTAACACTTACTCCACATCAACAGAAAGAGAAACCATAACGAAGAAAGTGAATTTCGGTATTGAACACATTCATATTCTTGGCAACAATAAAAGAAAGTAAAGTATAATTGTCACCGTAGCTAAGAAATATACTCCAAAATCAATATCCTTTCACCTAATAGCTTCGCAATTTGGAAATTTAAACCTGTTATAACTAGACTTCCTTTAACTAAGGAATGTGCAATTTGAATATTTAGGTCTTTCAAGTCTGGTTATTCTTGTAATGAGAGACAATATATATAACAAATATGTCTTTGAGTTCTTTGACTTGTCGATAATTTAAATAAAGTGGAACCAAGAGCTCAACTAAGCACTGGTTTCATAATACAATTAATCAAATTTGGTAAAACAAATATGTTTCTAATTTGTTGAATTAATTACTAAAGAACAGAAAGGAAAACAACTTCATTAGAAAATCAAGAACACGAAAAACAATCAAGAGAAAAATAAAACCAAAAGGAATTGCACGTTAAAAAAAAAACCTCCTGTAACACAAGCTAAATAAATGAGTGTTGTTAGGTAAGGAAACGATAAGCCTATACCTTTCAGTTGTAACACTGACTCCACGTCAACAAAAACGAAAACCGTGACGAAGAAAGTGGATTTCGGTATTCAGGACATTCATATTATTGGCAACAGTATAAGAAAGTAAAAAATAGTTGTTACCATAGCAAAGAAATATATTCCAAAATCAATATCCTTTCACCTAATAGCTTCACAATTTGGAAATTTAGACGTGTTATAACTAGATAAAGCAATAAAGAAATGACAAGATTTAACAAATACAACATGGAAAACATACCAAACAATATATTACTTGGAATTGGTCCTTTCCCTAACTAGACTGCCTTCAACTAATGACTTTGCAATTTGAATATTTAGACCTTTCAAGACTGGTTATTCCTGTAATGAAAGACAATATATATAACAAATATGACTTTGAGTTATTTGGCATACCGATAATTTAAATAAAGTGGATCCAAGAGCTCAACTTACCAGTTATTTCAGAAAACAGTTAATCGAATTTGGTAAGAAAAATATGTTTCTAATCCACTGAATTAATTAATTAAGAATAGAAGAAAGGAAAACAACTTTATTAGAAAATCAAGAACATGAAAAACAATCAAGAGAAAGATAAAACGAAAAGGAATTGTGCGTTCAATAAAAACCTCCTGTAACACAAGCTAAAAAATTGAATGTTGTTCGATAAGGAAACAATAAGCCTAAACCTTTCAGTTGTAACACTTACTCCACGTCAACAGAAACGAAAATCGTGACGAAGAAAGTGAATTTCGGTATTCAGGACATTCATATTCTTGGCAACAGTATAAGAAAGTAAAAAATAGTTGTTACCATAGCGAAGAAATATATTCCAAAATCAATATCCTTTCACCTAATAGCTTCACAATTTGAAAATTTAGACCTGTTATAACTAGATAAACCAATAAAGAAATGACAAGATTTAACAAATACAACTTTCAAGACATACCAAACAATATATTACTTGGAATTCGTCATTTCCCTAACTAGACTGCCTTCAACTAATGACTGTGCAATTTGAATATTTAGACCTTTCAAGACTGGTTATTCCTATAATGAAAGACAATATAACAAATATGACTTTGAGTTATTTGGCATGCCGATAATTTAAATAAAGTGGATCCAAGAGCTCAGCTTACCAGTTATTTCAGAAAACAGTTAATTGAATTTGGTAAGAAAAATATGTTTCTAATCTACTGAATTAATTAATTAAGAATAGAAGAAAGGAAAACAACTTCATTAGAAAATCAACAACATGAAAAACAATCAAGAGAAAGATAAAACCAAAAGGAATTGCGCGTTCAATAAAAACCTCTTGTAACACAAGCTAAAAAATTGAATGTTGTTGGGTAAGGAAACGATAAGCCTAAACCTTTTAGTTGTAACACTTACTCCACGTCAAAAGAAACGAAAACCGTGACGAAGAAAGTGGATTTCGGTATTCAAGACATTCATATTCTTGGCAATAGTATAAGAAAGTAAAAAATAGTTGTTACCATAGCGAAGAAATATATTCCAAAATCGATATCTTTTCACCTGATAGCTTCACAATTTGGAAATTTGGACCTGTTATAACTAGTTAAACCAATAAAGAAATGACAAGATTTAACAAATACAACTTTGAAAACATACCAAACAATACATTACTTGGAATTGGTCATTTCCCTAACTAGACTGCCTTCAACTAATGACTGTGCAATTTGAATATTTAGATCTTTCAAGACTGGTTATTCCTATAATGATAGATAGTATATATAACAAATATGACTTTGAGTTATTCGGCATGTCTATAATTTAAATAAATTGGAACCAAGAGCTTGGCTTACCAGTTATTTCAAAAAACAGTTAATCGAATTTTGTAAGACAAATATGTTTCTAATCTACTGGATTAATTAATTAAGAACAGAAGAAAAGAAAACAACTTCATTAGTAAATCCACAAAATAAAAAAAATAAAAAAGAAAGATAAAATCCAAAGAAATTGCTTGTTAAAAAAAAAAACCTCTTGTAACACAAGCTAAAAAAAATGAGCATTGATGGTTAAGGAAACCATAAGCCTAAACCTTTCAGTTGTAACACTTACTCCACATCAACAGAAACGGAAACCGTGACGAAAAAAGTGGATTTCGGCATTGAACACATTCATATTCTTGGCAATAGTAAAAGAAAGTAAAGTATAGTTGTCACCGAAGCAAAGAAATATACTCCAAAATCGATATCCTTTCACCTAATAGCTTCACAATTTGGAAATGTAAACCTGTTACAACTAGTTAAACCAATAAAGAAATGACAAGATTTAACAACTACAACTTTGAAAGCATACCAAAAAATACATTACCTGAAATTGGTCGTTTCCGTAACTAGACTTGCTTTAACTAATTAATGTGGAATTTGAATATTTAGATCTTTCAAGATGGGTTATTCCTGTAAGGAAAGACAATATATATAACAAATAAGACTTTGAGTTCTTTGACATGTCGATAATTTAAATAAAGTAAATAAAGTAAAACTAAGAGCTCAGCTAACCAGTGGTTTCAGAACACAATTAATCAAATTTGGTAAAACAAACTTGTTTCTAATTTGTTGAATTAATTAATTAAGAACAGAAGAAAGGAAAACAACTTAATTAGAAAATCAAGAACATGAAAAACAATCAAGAGAAAGATAAAACCAAAAGGAATTGCGCGTTAAAAAAAACCTCCTGTAACACAAGCTAAAAAAATGAGTGTTGTTGGGTAAGAAAACGATAAGCCTAAACCTTTCAGTTGTAACACTTACTCCACGTCAACAGAAACGAAAACCGTGACGAAGAAAGGGGATTTTGGTATTGAACACATTCATATTCTTGGCAATAGTAAAACAAAGTAAAAAAAAGTTGTCACCATAGCGAAGAAATATACTCCAAAATCGATATCCATTCACCTAATAGCTTCACAATTTGGAAATTTAGACCTGTAATAAGTAGTTAAACCAATAAAGAAGTGACAAGATTTAACAAATACAACTTTGAAAACATACCAATAACACATTATTTGGAATTGGTCATTTCCCTAACTAGACTGCCTTCAACTAATGACGGTGCAATTTTGAATATATAGATCTTTCAAGACTGGTTATTCCTGTAATGAAAAACAGTATATATAACAAATATGACTTTGAGTTATTTGGCATGTTGATAATTTAAATAAAGTGGAACCATGAGCTCGGCTTACCAGTTATTTCAGAAAACTGTTAATCGAATTTGGTAAAACAAATATGTTTCTAATCTACTAAATTAATTAATTAAGAACAGAAGAAAGGAAAACAACTTCATTAGAAAATCAAGAACATGAAAAACAATCAAGAGAAAGATAAAACCAAAAGGTGTTGCGCGTTCAAAAAAAACCTCCTGTAACACAAGCTAAAAAAATGAGTGTTGTTGGGTAAGGAAACGATAAGCCTAAAGCTTTCAGTTGTAACACTTACTCCACGTCAACAGAAACGAAAATTGTGACAAAGAAAGTGGATTTCGGTATTCAAGACATTCATATTCTTGGCAACAGTAAAAGAGAGTAAAAAATAGTTGTCACCATAGCGAAGAAATGTACCAAAATCGATATCCTGTTATCTAATAGCTTCACAATTTGGTGTTCAATGTGACACGACAAATATTAAATTTCCCCTTTGTCACCAATACCCATTTCGGAGAGAAGATCTTTATTCCTATATTATCAAACATGATTAAAAAAAATAGTACACATTGTCACAAAGGAAGTGGAAAATCAACATAACAAAATAACACCAAACCTTGCTGCCGAGAATTGCTGACCCTTGCCACCGGAAAAAATAAAAAACATATACTCAAGGTAGGTAGGGAGTATATATATAATACAGTCTGTAAGAACACCAAAGACAGAAAACGCTCCAACATCAAAGACCAAAATGTGTAAATAAAAGCCTAAAAATAGTAGGAAATATACAATAGTCTGCAGAACTTCACAGTTATTTGGAACAAATTCCCATCATTTTTTAAAAATCTTGTACGCAACATGAAACGAAATAATTTAAGCTTCAACCTGACATCATAGTCCCATCATTTTTTAAAAATCTTGTACGCAACATGAAACGAAATAATTTAAGCTTCAACCTGACATCATAGAAGTCCTTGGGCCACTGCAACAAAAGGATATCTTTCAGAAGTACACATCATATGTATAACACAGCAAGCAGAACATTATGTTTCATTTGTCCTTTAAAAACTGTGCAGTGTGACTGAGAAAGAAGAGAACTGCAGCGTACAACAAACCCATGTAGCACTTCTCCATCGAAAAGATGATACATGAACAGAGAAATTAAGTTTTGATAATTGATATGGAGAAAACCTAGATAAAAGAAAGAGTAGAATACTTCTGCAAACCAAGTAGTGGATCATTGGACAAAAAGAGGCCCACCACCAAGCTGTCCCAAAATCTCCAGAATTTTGTAATCCGCTACAGAAGGTGAAATTAAGTGTGTCAGAGAAGAAAGGAGATTTCTGTGGTACACCCAACCCATGTTAAACTTATCTTTGATTTGTGAAACATCACATAATACATGTACAGTAAAATTACGGTGAGACAACTATTTGTAAAAAAACCCAAGAAAAACAAAGTGTAACATCATTCTCCAAACCATGTTGCCAAGCTATAGGTACAAAGAGAAGCTCACAAATCTTTCCCAATCTCTCCAGAACAGTATGAATTTCCGCGCTGCCAGATTACAGGTTAAGACCAAAATGTAAAAAAAAAAAGTTGTATTTTGGTTAAGAAAAAATGAGCATTGATGGGTAAGGAAACCCTAAGCCTAAACCTTTCAGTTGTAACACTTACTCCACATCGACAGACATATATCTCACTTGTTACATAATCAAGAAGACTAGACAATCAAACTCCACAAAAGAAATGAAATGAATATAATTCACAATCCCAGAAGAGTGTACCAAAACAAACCTAGGCTTGATACACTACACTGCAGAAAACAGGTCCATATTGCCGTTCAATGTGTGGCTGCCAGAAATTAAGATGAAAATAATAATACAATTCATTGAAGAAATAAAATTGACTATATTCAACCTTTCAATCATGAGTTAAAAACTGATAATCATGTATCTAGTTTCGCAAAACATCTCCATCATTAATACTAATTCTGCAACTCCTTACAAACATCAGAATTCCAGCCTACTGCAACATATTAAACCTAAACATGAGCAAACAAAGAATATTATTCAAATAACTGACGCAAAAGAGGATGGAAGAACAGTCAATTAAAATCTAAATAATAGCTGCAGATCAAAACCAACAAGAAATATTTAAATGAATAGAATTTACTAGAAGAAAAATATGCTTCGCCACACTACAGAAAAACAGGTTAATAATTCAATTTGTATGTCTTGCGATCAAAGCACAGAAATAAAAATAATAAACGAATAACTCATTGAAGAAAGAGGATGATAATTTTACCAGCTAATCTTTCGCAAAGGAATCGAAAAGTGTGGATGCCACAATTAACGCCTAGGAAATATATGAACGGCCATCATGACATTATTGTACAAAGCAGAAATGAACTCATCTACAATTTCTCTACATCATAGGGCAAACTAAAAAAGTGCAGTGCTATTAAGAAAGAAGGAAAATGATACTTCACATCAAACCCATGTAACTACAAAATGATACATGTACAGAAGAAATATGTTGTGACAACTAGATGCACAAAAAAAACCAAGAAAGGAGAAAAGAAGTCATCCCAATTTTTCCAGAACCGTGTAAACTTTTGCACTGTTAGAATACAGATAAGAAACCCAAATGTAGAACATTTATATGAAAAAAGTAGTATTAATGGTAAGACAACCCTAAAGCTCAACTTTTCAATTATAATCACCAACTATTACCACACACCAGTAGACTTATCTTACCAGAAACAGTGAAAATCATAAAAGAGTAAAGAAACCAGAAAATAATCAAAATACAAAACATGAAATATCAAACAAGAGGAAGATAGAACCAAAAGGAATCACATGTTCATAGTTTACGTAGCCTGCAACACCTAAAGAGAATATAACAAATCAACAAAAATACGCTTTCAGAATAGATAAAGAATTATGGAAAATAAAAAGCATTTACTAAAAATCACCAAATAAAAATTTAAGGCTCCACTCCATGAAGAACGTTATTAAATTGGCAAACCGGGCTGCAAAAAAAAAATGCACACAATCATACTTTCATTTCTTCTGATCAAAGCCAAAAATTAAAAATAAATGAAGAATGACTAATTTTAGAAGTTTGATTTTCTATCTGGAGACATTCTCCGTCTTAACCTATTGAGAATCACAAAACATTGTAGATATCAAGGAATCAGCTAGCTGCAAAACAGATAAACCGTAGTATTGAGAATCACAACATTGTAGATGTCAAGGAATCAGCTGGCTGCAAAACAGATAAACAAAAACACATCTCAATTGTCTTTCTATATAAGAGTATCTCTCGATTTTCAAATGCATAATTATATCCAAAACTATATAAATAATCAAATGAAGAAAGAAATTCAAATTCAAAAAATTAACATAACAGAAGAATTGGAAAAGCAAACAATCAAAGCCTTAACAACTCAATAATAGTAGCAAATACAATAATTAAAATAATAACAACAACCTTCGAGCTTAAAACCAGCAAGAACATCAAACCGAAATAACCAAGGAGAAAAGAGTCAGAATAATAAAGATCAAACTGTAAGATAGAACCAAAAGGAATTGTGTGTTTCACATATTACTTCTCCTGCAACACCAAAAGGGGAAATAACAAACTAGAAATAAATTATCTCAGAATCAATAGCGAAGGAAATACTGAAACAAAAAGAATATAGGAGAGATCACAAAATCAAAATTGAAGGCTCGATGCTATGAATGTCTTACAATCAAAGTCTGTAAATAAAAATAATGTCGCAATGAAGAAATTTGATTTATCTGGGGGTTTTCCTTTTCTAATCCATACATCGAGTATCAAAAAAGGCTCTAGATGTCCAAAACTTCAACTCTTTCTGTAAAACAGATGAATGCATGTCTCAAATTATCTTTGAAAGAAATGTACAACTTCATAATCATAAATACTGAAGCCCTCATTAAACATGTAATAAAAAAACACAATAATCAATATTGCCACATTACAATATCAGGATACTCATTCCAGATTAACAAATGCAAGGAGAAAAATCACCCACTAAATCCAAAGGCTTTTAAATGTCCATAAAATGTCGGCAACAGCTTTCACATCCTATGGTACATTCGTAGACTCTTTTTGATAATCTCTGCCAATTGAAGATTCTAGTCCTCCTATACAAAATTTGATGTCACCCCTACACCAAAGTTCTTGTACAACTAGAGGGATGATATTACTAATTTTGTCCTTACTTTTATTCTCATTTTTATAGGAAAAAAATAATATAACAAAAGGAATGGCAAATCGACAGAAAGAAAAAGTGCCAAACCAAGTTATCCTGAATTCCACACCCTCGAGGAAGGCAAAGGTACAATCTAGAATCTTGCTGAAACAGAAACACAAGAAGTCCAACACCAGCAGGACACTCCTGACAACTATCCCAAAGTAAGGACAAAAATAATAATATCATCCCTCTAGTTGTGAGATATTAAATATGTAAAGAAAAAAAAATGACCATTTTTATCTGAAGGGTATGTGAACTGAACTTCTTCATGCCACAGGTTCCATAGCAAACCCACACAATCATAGGCTATCTGAAAAGTATGAGTATCAAACAAATTGAAGATTTTTAGTAGACCTGACCAAATATGAAGTCTAGCAGCAGTAGAAAGTATACAATACAACCTGCAAAAGACGATGAATCATAGGAACAAATTTCCATCCAATTTGCAAGATTATGCACTCTTGTATGATATGACACAATTTTTGCTTCTTTCTACTACAGACGAGTCCTTCGGCTACTGTAACGAAGATGACATCTTTTTAGGTGTATACTGATCACAAATAACAGCAAACCAGTAAAAGAATATTATCTATTCCCAGCAAAGTTGTCCCCAAAATATACACCACCTAAACAAGTTGTCGAAAATTGCTCGTAATGGGAAAGGAAGTGTTACTCCAGAATCAACAGACTCATCTTACTTGAAACAGTGGAAATCGTAAAAGAGTAAATCGAGAAAACTGGTCTGGTCGACAGGAATTGACAGAGAAGAAATGAAACGAATATGATTTATAATAATAGTAGAGGGTACCTAATTAAAACTGAGGCTTGGTACTCAACACAACGTTAATGTGTCGAAACAATACTGCAAAAACAAAGTTCATATTTCAATTCCACATGTACAGCGATAAAAGCCAGAGCTAAATCAAACCTCAGAATCAAGAAAACAGAAAATAATCAAATGCAATACATGAAAGATCATAAAAAAGCAAAATAAAAACAAAAGGAATAACATATTCATAGATTAACTATCCTGCAACACCAAAAAGGAAATAACAAATCAACCAAAATACGCTTTTAGAATTGATTGATAGAGAGTTATTGAAAACGAAAAGAATTTACTAGAGATTACCAAATCAAACATCAAGGCACACTCCGTGTAGAACGTTATTAGTTTGACAAATCACGCTGTAGAAAACCATGCTCACAATTATATTCTTTTTTCTTCTGATCAAAGCCTTAAATTAAAAAATGAAGAACGAGTAATTGAAGAAATTTGATTATTATATCTGGAGCAGTTCTCCATCTTATCCATAAGATTCACAAATGTCTTTCTTTTTAAGAGCATACCTTGATTATTCTTATATATACAATTGACATTGATGTAAAAGAAGAATTAGAAGAGCAAACAAATAAAGCTCTAATAAGTCAATAATAGCCATAGATATAATTAAAATAAGAACAGCAAACTCCGAATAAAACCTCAATTGGGAAACCAAAATAACCAAGGAGAAAAGAGTAAGAAGAGAAAATATCAACCAGTAAGATAGAACAAGAAGGAATTGTGTGTTTCACATATTACCTCCACTGCAAAATCAAAAGGGGAATAACAATTAGAAATAAATGCTCTCAGAATTGATAAGGAAATACTGAAACAATAAGATAATACTAGAGATCACCCAATCAAATATCAAAGCTCGATGCTTCGAGGAACGTTATCATTTTGACAAACCACGCTGCAGAAAAATAAGTTCACAATTCATTTGTATGTTTTGCGATTGTAGTCCGGAAATAACAATAATAATGACTCAGTGAAGAAATTTGATTTATCTAGGTCTTTCCAACAAATCACAAGTTCTAGATATCTAAACTTCAACTCGCTGCAAAACAGATAAATGCATATCTTAAATTATCCATGAAAAAAATGTACATGCACTTAAGAACCTCTCTTACAACTCTCAGTAAAAAACATAAAAATCAACGTTGCCACATTACAATATCATACAATACTAGAATTCCAGAATAAACACATTCAAAGAGAAAAATGACCCATTAAGTTTAAATCCAAAGGCATGTCCTTGATATTGTCTCTCCATAGCAAAATGTCCTTGATAATCTCTGCCATGGCTTTCACTGTCTATATCCCCTATGACACCCACACATATTAAAAAATTGAGAAAACAAGACTTCAAAAGACAAAGAAATATGAAAATTACATAGTCAAATTAGAGATCACCAAATGAAAGAATAACAATCGTGAGAATATAGGACACAACAAATTGAAGATTCCAGAGCTCCTATGCAAAATTAGGCTTTAACCCTATACCAGAAGGAGTTCATGTACCAATTGTAGATTCCAGTGCTCCAATGCAAAATTAGACTTTGCCCCTATACCAGAAGGAATTCATGTACAACTAGAGATAATTCTATTATTCTTAACCTAAATCCTAAGTATCACAATTTACAAGAAAAAAGAAAAAAAAATATAACAAAGGAAGTGGCAAATCAACATAGAACAAAAAAATGCCAAACCAAGTTATCCTTAGTTACACATCCTCAGTGAGGGAAAAGGTACGCTCTAGAATCTTGTATGCTTCAATACTCTAGAATCTTTCTGAAACAGCAACACAAAATCCAAAACCAGCGGGGCTCATCAAAGGACAGATATCCCAAAACAATAAGATATTATATATGTATGTACAAAACAACCATTTTAATCCTAAGGGTATGTGAGAACTGAACCTCTTCCTGCCACGGGTTCCACAGCAAACTACACAATCATAGGCTATATCCCCTGTAACTTCCACACAGAAAACTCAAAGGAACTGACAAAAGTATATGGTGAGTACCAAACAAATAATGAAATGTGAAGATACTTAGTAGAGTTGGCCGAATTAAAATCTAGCAACAGCTAAAAGTATACAACACAGCCTGCAAAAGATTATGAATCATTGGAACAAATCCATCCAACTTGCAAAATCATGTACTCCATATGAAATGATACAATTTTGACTTTTACATACTACAGATGAGTCCTTGGGCCACTGTAACAAAGAGGATACCTTTTTAGGAGTATCATCGTAAATCACAAATAACCACAAAAACAACTAATGAATAAAAGACGAAAACAGAAACCTCTCCCAGCAAACAGATATTCAGAATAAGCAGCACATATGACGTAACCAAGTTGTCCAAAATCCCTCATCTTAGGAAGGGCAAAGAGTTATTCCAGAATCTTGTATACTACTATAGAACAAATTCATATACTCAAAAGTCAAAAGAACAGCTAATTATGTTCCAAATTGAAATGACTAGACAACAAAAGTCGGAAGCAAACTTCTGAGAACAAGAGACTTCTGTACATCAAATCCATGTAACACTTACCTTGTGAGTATCAGATGATACATAAACAGAAAGGTTACGCTTGTGACAAACCAAGTCATTACACCAAACTGTCCCAGTCTTTCCAAAACCACCAACCCTGAGCCGAAACTTTCACAAGTGGAAATCATAAAGGAGTAAATCAAGAACACTAGCAATAAAACTCCATAGATGAAATGAAAATAATTCGCAATCCAAGAAGAGTGTAACAAAAGTAAACCTGAGGCTTGATACTACACAAAACGTTATTATACTTCAAAACACCCTACACTGCAGAAAACGGGTTCATGTTTCAATTCACATGTATGGAGATCAAAACATTCAAAGCTATAATAGGAAAATAACACAATTCAATGAAGAAATTAAATTCAGTAAATTCAACCAGGGATGATGATTGATGACCATGTCTTGCAAAACATCTAAAAACAGAAAACTCAGCTTCAGAACTCCCAACGAACTCAAAAATAGCAGCAGATCATGCAAATAAAAACAACAAACTCAATGAAAGAAACCAGCAAGAACAAAATCAAGAACCTATATGATAAAAGATAAGAGAATAAGAATACAAAAATAGAATCAAGAAGGAATTGTGTGTTCACAGATTACCTCTCCTGCAACACCGAATACGAACAAAATCAAGAATGAAAACAGAAATATCTAAACGAAAATAATTTACTTAAAGAAAATATGCTCGCACAATCTAAAAAGAAAGATTGAAACGAATTTTTTTTTTACTAGAGATCACCAAACAAAACTCGAGCATCCATTCTTTGCTATGAAGAACGTTTTTATTTCGACAAATCATGCTGCAGAAAAACAGGTTCGCAATTCAATTCGTAATTCGTATGTCTTGCAATCAAAGCAAGAAAATAAAAACAATAGTAAAAGAACGGCTCATTGAAGAAACTTGATTTGTCTATCAGGATGCGTTTTTTGTTCTTACGGATAAACGCGTATCTCGATTATCAATCAAATGATGAAGAATTATATCCAAAAAATTATATAAATAATTCTTGATAACCGATTTGTAAAAGAGGAGTCAGGAGAATTGTGAAATTCTTGGTATCAACAATCTGAGAAGAAACATATCAGTATATATAGGGATTAGGGTTCACGTAGGATCTCCTTTAATAGAAAACCCTGAAATCGAGCCATCAAGAAGCAAGCAATCGGAGCAAACGGATACCAAGAACTGGGCTAGAAGAACTCGAAATCATCATAAACGAGTAGAACACAAAATAAGAACAAACAGTAGAACACGATTACTCTATCGTTTGAGAGAAAAGTATATATAGAAGGCAAGGTGGAAATTTTAACGGCGACGATGCAAATAAATAAAAAACTTGTTAACGCCTTTTTTCTAATCATAAGGCAGTGGAAACGTGATAAGATTTTTTTTTTATGAGAAAAGAAATATATCTTTTTTCTTTATGAAAGAATAGAAATATATATGTCAATAAAACATAATCACGTTTTATATGTATATATATCTTTTGTCAAAAAATCATAATCATATAATTATGGTTTATCTAAACAAAAATTTTACACTTTTTGCTACCACGTCTCTTATTTTGTTACTTATACCTCTTAATTTTTTTATAAAAATGAAATACTTAAACTGCTCTTATTTATCTGTAACATTTTTAATTTTATTTTTATCACTATTCATAACCTCATAACTCACATATCACAACTTATTCATAATGCACTCATCATGAATCATAATCATTCAAAACTCACATCACTTATTCATAATTTATATTTCATAACTTTAATCTTCATATTGTGGTTAAAGTCACATAACAAGGTATATTTATTGATATGTATTTGAGTTCATTTTTTTTTTCTAATATGAGGATTTTACGTGAACTCAGTTCACGTGCGTTATAAATATTTCAAAATCTAATAATTTAACGTGAACTCAGTTCACATAAGTTGTAAATATTTCAATGTCTGAGAATTTTACGTGAACTCTGCTCACGTACGGATATTCAATGGAGTTTAAGAATTCACACGCAATACGTGAATTGAATTGATGAACTCTTGTCCATGAAGAAATTAAATGGATGACACGATTGTGGACGCTTCAACCAGCAAACAGATATTCAGAATAAGCAGCACATATGACGTAACCAAGTTGTCCAAAATCCCTCATCTTAGGAAGGACAAAGAGTTATTCCATAATCTTGTATACTACTATAGAACAAATTCATATACTCAAAAGTCAAAAGAACAGCTAATTATGTTCCAAATTGAAATGACTAGACAACAAAAGTCGGAAGCAAACTTCTGAGAACAAGAGACTTCTGTACATCAAACCCATGTAACACTTACCTTGTGAGTATCAGATGATACATAAACAGAAAGGTTACGCTTGTGACAAACCAAGTCATTACACCAAACTGTCCCAGTCTTTCCAAAACCACCAACCCTGAGCCGAAACTTTCACAAGTGGAAATCATAAAGGAGTAAATCAAGAACACTAGCAATAAAACTCCATAGATGCGCCCGATGCCATTAGGTTGAGGGCACGTCTGCCTTGGTGTCACATATCGAAACCCATCGCCGATTTCCTACTCGTAGGTGTTGTGCTGGGTGAATGATGACTTCCCGTGAGCTTTTATGTCTCATGGTTGGTTGAAAATTGAATTCAGTAAATTAAATTCTCATGGTTGGTGCGCCGCTGAGGACGTCATCATCCATTTAATTCACTTTTAACATCCATTTTAATTTCTTCAATAAATTTAATTTCTTCATTGAATTGATGAACTCTGCATGGGAATGTCCATTTAGATTGAGAGGAACACCATCAAGTATTAATGAGGGATGGTATATGTTCTTCACTTATATAACCATTTAGGAAAACACTTTTAACATCCATTTGAAATAATGTAATATTTGCAACAAAGGAAAGTATGATACGAATATCTTCTAACCTAGTCATTGGAGCAAATGTCTTAGTGTAATCAATGCCCTATTGTTGGCTGTAGCCTTGTGCGGCACGTCTTGCCTTGTTTCTAACCACTTCGTCGTTTTTGTTTAGCTTATTTATGAAAACCTACTTGGTTCTAATAATGTTGTTCTTTGGTCTAGGTACTAGATCCCAAACATCATTCCTCTTAAATTAATTTAACTCTTCTTGAATTTCAAGAATCCATATGTCATCTGCCAATGTTTCATCAATAAAGGTAGGGTCAATTGATAAGAATAAGACAAACAAAGTAGTGTTGTTTAATGATGAATATCTGGTCCTTAAAGGATCACTTTCACTTCCAATTAATAGAGTTTCAGGATGACATGACTCGTACTTCCATCTAGATCTTCCTTCCGACTTATCTTTACTATTTTTGACTTGATCAGATACATCCTTTTCTTATTTGCTCGTATCCTCTCTTTTTTTCTAGTTTGTCTGCATTCGTTTCCTCTAGTTCCAATAAACTTGCACTATTATCATCTTGTTTAGACTTTTTAAGGTCAAGTTGTTTGTCATATAAAATAGTATAAATTAAATAATTTAAGAATGAAATAATAAAGCCCAAAACATCGGTTTTGTTTCTGGTGGTTTTTGCTTGTTTCTTAAAACCAAATTTGTATGCTACTTTTGCTGAAGTGTTTAGATTTAGTGGGTCTTTTGGTTCTTCTAAAATTTTATTTGGAACTTGCAAAGTACTTGTAGCTTTGATTTTCAAGATCAAGCTTCTTGTTATCATAGTCAACATAATATCATAAAAGAATTAAATTTAAAGAAAGATATAATCTATATCTCAACAGTTTCCATTTCACTATGAAAACCCTTTTAGTTCTTCTTTTCTGGTTTTCAGAATCTGAATTTGCATATTCTCTAATTAGAGGGTCTAGATGAAGGGATTTGAATTCCCATCCAAGTTTGTAGTCTTGATGAATTTGATTGGAGTATTCAGAAAAGTCTCTTGATTCTGATTGTTCATCTAACACTTTTGTTTCTGTTGATGTATTAGGTTCCTCTGATAGTAATTCTAATTCTTCTGGTAGTTTTAGTTCTGCTGATATGTGTGATTTCTCTGCCATTTTTGATTTTGTTGATATGTGTGATTTCTCTACCAGTTTGGGTTTTGTTGATACTCTTGATTTTCCTAATACTTTTGGTTCATCATAAGGTTTTTTTTTTATAGTTATGGTTCATCAGTTGGTTCTAGTTCTAATAGGTACCGTGTTGATCAATCATTCTTCCACCAGAGTTAGGTCTTGGGACATAGACCTTTTTCCCTTCATAAATTGCTAGCATCCACTTTCTAGATGCCATGATTGGTGTTTCAACTTGGTTGCTTAGAACATATGCAACATAAATAATTTTATCCTTTGGTACCCAAATTTGGTTGGGTTTTGGTTTGTTAGTTCTTAAAGGTTTCTTGTCTTTCCATGTGATTAGCATAGGACAAGATATTGAAGTAGCTAAAATATCACTAGAAGGGGGTTGAATAGAGATATTGGAGTTTTTAAATATATTTTTTTTAAAGATGTATCCTTTACGAGTGGATAAAAGTTAGAGGATAGAAAATTGAAACTTTAAGTGGCAGTTAAGTAAATAAAGAGGGTAGAGTATATAAAATGATACATCCAAATTTATACTAGTTCACCCAATGTAAGCTACGTCCAGTCCTCACAAACTTGTGAGTTTTCATTATGGCTCAAATTGGCTTGTCCCCTTTACGAAACTTTTTTTCACAGTGTATATTCTTAGCTTCACCTGGCTTACAATTATGTCTCTTTAAGATTACAAATATTACCAAGTGTATAGTGTAAGACCCTTAATTTTAAATTCTAATTTATGTATTTTGGGGAATTTTGTGCTGAATTTCTGAGGCTTTTTAGCCAATTTTATGGCATTTTGTGAGTTAAATTCCAAAAATATCTTTTTAGAGACCCGATTAAAATTATTCGTCGATGAATAATATTATTTAATTACGGTGAATCTTTGGTCGAAGTATTTTTTTTTTTTTTGAGATGCAGCATTCTTCAGAAAAATTCATCTGTCGATAGAGTTGTGGGAGAGTAGATATTTTTCTGAAAAAGTAATTTGTGATGTGATGTGAAGTGACAGGTGTAATGATGATTTTTTTTATAAAAATATCTAGATATTTGTTCAGATATTTATTATTATTATTATAATATATTATTATTATTTTAATATATATATATATATATATATATATATATATATATATATATATATAAACTTAAGAAAGTGAAAAGGAAGAAAACAGAACCCAGCCTCTCGCGAGATTCTATCTTTCTCCTTCTCTGATGCTATGTTTTTCCTTATTTTTTTAAAACTCACAAACAACAAAAATTTTTACTTTTCTCTTAGATCTAAGTTTCTTTTCGAGAAGTGACAGAAGAGAAAGTTGCTCATTGCTACCATGCGGTGCTAGTAAGCTAGTTTTCGACGCAACGTCACAAACTTAAATTTTACCGGAATTAATCGCGGTGTCGTAATCGCTTGTTAAAGCTACAACGGAGGTAAGGGCTCCTTCCAAACTTTTAGTTTGCATTTAGGACATTATTTATGATTTTGTGGAAAAAAAATTTGATGTATTTAATGTGTGAATTTGTAGAAAATGAATTTAATGCGATTATGTGCGATTTAGTGAAATTTAAATTTGAGGTGTGGTTTATGGTGATCGATATTTGATGTGATATATGTTCATAATTATTATTTTGAATTTTTGAGATGTGATATATTTGCGGATTTTGTGGAAAATGAATTGATGAAATTTGGTGGTTTATGTGTAAAAATGTGGAGTTTTGAAATTAGGTGAGTTAGTTTGAATTGTTGAAATTTAATTGAGGTGTTATATGTGTGTTGTGGAATTCAATTGATTGTTCTTGGTGTGAATTGTCGGTAATTAAATTTGATGAGTTTGAGTTACATAATGAGTTATTTTCAAATAAATGGGTTTGATCTGAAATTGAAATTTTTACAAAAAAATTAGAATTGTTAAAGTTGTGAAAAAGTTCAAATTTTAACTAAGTTAAAGAGTTTGAGCAAAAAGACAGATTGAAATTAAAAATGGTTAGAGTTTAAAATGTTACTCTTTTAATTACTCTTTGATTGAGTTTAAAAAGAAAAAAAAAAGTTTCGTGTGAATGTTAAATTTGGACAATATTTATTTTAAGTAAATAATATAGATTATTTAATTTTTAGAGTTTGGTGTGTGAGAAAGATTTAATTTTAGGAATTTTGTTGCGTGTGGATTAGTTTTATTGTGAACAAATTGTTATAAATATTCATGTTTATGTAGTTAGCTCCTTGAGTCTCGAAAAGGAATCGAGACCGTTGACACCGAGTTAGCGGTGGGGAGAACTCTGATATATTAATGTTGTTGTTGTGATTTATGGTTGAAAATTTTGGAGATTGAATATGGGTGATTAATGTTTGGAAATTTTAGTGGTTCATGTTTGGTGAAATTGATGTGTTCATAATTAATATTATGAATTTTTGAAAAAAAATTTATCTATGACTTGGTGGAAAATGAATTTAATTCAATTTAGATATGGATGGAATTTGGAGATGTGATTTATGTGTGGTTGTGGAAATTTAAATTGGTGTGAATAAATATGTTTGAGTATGCTCTGTATTGTATTTGGAAAATCATTAGTGTTAAATGGGTATTAAAAATGGGGAATCTTTTAATAGCTGCATTTACTTAATGATTATGGTGAAAAGAGTCAGAGTATGCTCATGCATTTCATAGTACATGGTAACCGCGATAGGGCCATGGTGATAGTGGTGACCATGATGGGCAACGAGATGATGCCATGTGATATGTTGGTTCATCTTATCCTTGCGGGGATTTTCGCGTCGTGTAGGTCTGTGATAGACTACACATTTTCAGTAAATCGTGCTGACCCATAATAGGTGGCACCTCGGTAAACAGAATTGGTCTGTGATAGGCAGTACGTTTATGATTTACGTTTTTTAGTAAATCGTGCTGACCCGTGATAGGTGGCACCTCGGTAAACAGTATTAGTCTGTGATAGGCGGTACGTTTATGATTTACGCTTTTTAGTAAATCGTGCTGACTCGTGATAGGTGGCCCCTCGGTAAACAGTATTGGTCTGTGATAGGCGGTACGTTTATGATTTACGCTTTTTAGTAAATCGTGATGACCTGTGATAGGTGGCACTTCGTTAATTAGTATTGTCTATGATAGGCGGTACAATTATGATTGACGCCCTTCGAGGAGGGTTTTGGTTTGGAATTCCGAGTTCATGCATTTTGGCATATACGCATTGCAATAGGGTGCTTGGCACGCGAGTCATGTTTGTTATACTTTGATGATTGTATATACATATTCGGTTGTTGTTGTGATTTGTCGTAATTGCTTTGAGATGTGAAGTTGGGTTGATTAAGTTTTGATGTATTTATGTGTTCATAATTGATTTAATGAATATTCGATGTGTGATTGAGGTGTGAATTTGTGGAGATTAATTTGGTGTTAATTATGTGTTCATAATTGATAATATTAATGTTTGAAGTGTTGATTGATTCAGAGCCATTTTAGAATTGAAAATCTGCATTTTCTCAATTGTATTCGGCTACGACAATGCAGTTTGTCAAAACTTTATTTTCCAACATTATTTATGCCTTTTTGGACATATGAAAACCCTTTCGAGGAGTATGCTAAGACGAAAGGTTCTTTTGAGCATTTGAAAATATAAGAATTTTGCTATGTGATATTTGTTAATTTCGGTTGGTGACCTTTACAATTATTGTGGAAATCTGGGCTTTGCCCTCAGATGAGAAACAAGATCGTCCTATCGGTTAGTACCTTGGAGATGGGAAAGTAGTTAGTCATACCTGACTGAAGCTGTGTCAGGAGAATCTTGCGGGGCGCGTGGAGATCACCCGGGTTGTGTAGGTTTTGTAGCATGATCAGATTAGGTGGTTGTATAAGGACTAGATGTCTTTCTTTTGTGATTGTATTTATTTCATTTTGGAAGATTGTGTTCGTGCTTAAACTATTTGATGTCTTTTCTTTTGATGGGTCCATGTTCCACTTTCTGATGTGACGTGGGGTAAGTTAAAATTCTTGGGGCAGTGCTTTTGTACAGGTCTGCCGAGAATACCCCAAGGGTATGAGCTATGATCGATAAGCTTCATAGCCCCAGTGTATTTTGATGTTTGAATACTTTGGATTTTTATTTCAAAAAAATTATTCCGCTGCTTGTAAATATTTGTTGACTTTGTCGTTATGTTACGACTTAAATATTTATCCAAAAGTATTTTCTTTGTTTTTTTAAAAAAAAAAATACACTCGTGCTGTTAAAAATCGGGGTGTTACATATAGTAACTTGGAAAATACATAATAAATAATTTGTAATGATTGTATGATCTTTCTCTTTACAAGAACTTTCTAGAAGGATATTCTTAACGATATAGTTTAGAACTGTAGAAAGTGTAAAGAGAGGATGGGAATGATCTTCTAAGCTTTGAGAAATATTCTTTATAATAGTAGTTGTTGTAACTTGAACTGAAGAGATCACTTCCTTTTATAGAATTTATGAACCTCTATCCATAAAGAAAAATAGTTAGATGACCGTTGGAGACTTGATCAAATGTCCAAGGTTATTAGTCTGATTTACAAGAATGTCATTCAATTGTCCTTTGAACCATATGAGCTTAGGAGGATGAGCTTGCAGTTCATCCTCAAATATGAGGTTTAATCTTCCTCAAAGTTTGAACATAAGCTGTACTTTTCCCTTTTTTCTTTTCCAAGATTTGTATGATCATTCTTTTCTTGTTAGGTACAACTTTTTTCATTTTGACTATTTCCTATGTACGAGGATGAATAAGATCACCATATTATCCTCTTATCGTTCAACCTCTGGCTTGTATACTCTTCTTTTTTATTTGTTTCTCTTATAACTATTTGTCTATAATTTTATCTTCTCTTTATTTCGACTTGGATTCATTGTTTTTGTGATAACACATATTCTCTTCCTTACAGGTTCATCCTCTTTGAAGATTCATCTTCTGAATGTCTATCCTCCAGTTCAGAGAACATGTTTGATTAAATCAATTTTTTTTTCTTTTTATCAAAATGATGAGGAACTTGTTTTTCTAATTTAGAATACACTCAAGAGCACATATTAGATATTAAACACAATCATAATCTATTAAATAACTTTGTTATCATTAAAACAATTTGAGAGAGATTTTGTCTCTATAATATTCCCCTTTTTTATGATGACAAAATTCTTTAGATTATGATTTTGATATGCATACTTGCTTCTTTCCATACCATTGTCAAGAAAATCTTGAAATACTTCTTCATGCTAATCTGAGTTACATGTGGTATTTTTAATTGATGTTGAACTATAATTACTTTTCATAGTTACATTTTCAACCTTAAGTTCAACAAAATCAGTTTTCAAATTTGCATGTTCTTTTTTAAGATCAGTAATATCAATTTTTAGAGTTGCATTTTCTGTTTTAAGTTCAATAATATCAATTTTCATAGTTGCATTTTTTGTTTTAAGTTCAATAATATTAGTGTGAATTTTCTTATAGAAAATAGTACGTAAATCAGCAAAGGGAACATACTTAGGTTCAATTATTTTTTCTTGAAATCCTATTCCTCTTATACCATTCCTACTAACACCATACATCAAATATGCATATTTGCTTCTTTCCATACCATATTAAGAAAATCTTGAAATACTTCTTCATGCTTATCAAAGTTACATGTGATATTTTCAATTGATGTTGAACTATAATTACTTTACAGGGTTAGATTTTCAACCTTAAGCTCAACAATATCAATTTTCATATTTGCATTTTCTGTTTTAAATTCAGTTATATCAGTTTTCAGAGTTGTATTTTCTGTTTTAAGTTTAGTAATATCTATTTTCAAAGTTGCATTTTCTGTTTTATGGTCAATAATATTAGTTTTTATAGTTGCATTTTCTGTTTTAAATTCAACACATTGATTCTTTAAAATATTAATTTTTTCAGTTAGATTTTTATTTTTCTACCAAGTGTTTTCAGTTTTAAAAACAATTTGTGATTCTTATTTAAAAAGTCATTTATAGCATTAATTAAATCAGATTGAGTAAAGTCAGAAATTACCTCAGTTTATTCATTTCCTGATTCATTGAATCGAGACATGTTGAACTCTTGGATATTTCCTCAAACAATGTAAAATGCTCAACCTTGAGACCAAGCTCTAATGCCAATTGAAGGTGCAAACACGAGAATGAGTTTGAATTGTGTTTGACAAGGTTGTTAACTTTTGTTAATTTGAAAATAGTTGGTTAGTTTTTATGAATTACTTGGATAAAAAGCAATCAGTTTCAGAGGCAGCAAACAATGAAAGAAAAAATAATTGCACACATAGATTTGTACTTGCTCACCACTAACTTGGCTACACCCATTCCCCTCATTCAGAAGGCTTTAATCCAATAATTCTAATACCTTGAATTACAAAGCACCTGACCCTTTAACCCAGTCTTCCCAAATAGCTGGACAACCCCAAACCTTTAAGGAATTAACCACCTTGATCCTACAAGTCTAGTGAAAGGTACGCCTTTATAAACTTGTGCTTATTGTTTTGATGGAAAACAACATATGTTGGAACTGGGTTGGTTTTTTACTTATAGTTTTGATGTTAATAAAAGTATTTTATGAGAACAATAAATTTGGATTAATGGCTTCATTTAGTATGCAAAAATTGGAAGAAGAAAATCAGAGGAAGGTACCATAGGAAAGTGACTATAGGAAGTGACCAAAGATGAGATAAGAGGAATATAAAGTATATGCGACTGCCTTTGAAGAATGGCTTTGAAATTGAGTCTGAAGACTGAATTTGAAGCATGCCTATCAAGCCCTTGTATGCCTCTTATGTGCACAAATCTAGCATGCCTCTAAAGAGTTCCTATCAAGGTGTAATTAACTCTAAAGAGATTGTTCAAATAATAAATCCAAAGCTCACAATTTGTTGACCAAATTGGTGCAACATAATCCTAATGTTGCCTCTAATTATGCTGCCTCTAGTTATGTTGCCTCTAATGTTGCAATAACTCTGATGTTTCAACAAAGTGTTTTATCCAATGCCACTAACTCTAAGTCATTCAATTCTACCTCTAACTATCATTATTCAAGAAGTATATCATCTCATTGCAACAGGAAAGTCAATGTCTTTTATGGAAAGTCAACAACTAAAATTGAAAGAATTAAGTATGAATAAAAACTTAGCCGAATCAAAAACTTGTGAAGATTTAAGAACAACCTGAATCTATTCTAGCTCAAATCAAGCAAGAGTATGAAGAAGATTCGTATTTTTGAAGACAGTCTACTATAAGATTTGATTTGAAGTAGATATATGAATTATTTACAAGAAGATTTGATCAAGATTTATCTCAATAAGATATGAATTATTTACAAGAAGATTTGATCAAGATTTATCTACAAGAAGGTATCAAGATTTATTTACAAGAAGAGTTTATCAAAATCTACAAGAAGATATGAAATGTTTACAAGAAGATATGATCAATAATTGTTTACAAGAAGAAATGTTCATAAGAAGATACATTTATTATTTACAAAGATATGATTCATATTTTGTACCAAAGGAAAACTCTAACCTATTCTATAAGATATCTCACAAGCACAAAATTCCCTCAGTCGTTAGAGTTCATTAAGTTAAGGTCTAGAGAAACACTTGCTCAAAAGATATATTTTTTAAGTGTTTTCTAGTGTGAGAGTCATTGTTACAATCAACTTGTTAGAAACAAACCAATTTGTTCCAAACTCTTGTAACAGAACACGATAGTGGCTTTCGTGTTCCACAAGCAATCTTTAGTTTTCCAGGTTATGTTGAGAATATTTGACTTCTAGGGACAAGGTGTTGTGTGCCTTCAAAAATATGTGGTATTCAAGTTTTATGGAGAAGACTTGATTTGTAGAGTCAAAGTGTCTGTGTTCCTCAAAAATTTTGTAAATGTGAAGTTGTTTTGAGAAAATTGGCTTGTAGGGTCAGAAGTTGTATGGTTCAAGTTTTGAATTAGTGGATTAAATTTTTCTATGTAGAGCTTTCAAAATGGGTTAGTTCGAAAGGGCCAGCCCACCCACCCCGCTAAATTACAAGGCTTGGGCCTGATAATTTCAGCACAATTTTTTCAATGGCTTTTTAGCTTAGTTCGAATAAATTCGTTACCCATTTGGGTTAGTCCATATGAGTTTCGGGTAGTCTGCTACCTGCATAACCAATTTAAAAAATAAAAATAAAAAATAGTAAAATTAGCCCACTAAAAAAAAGTACAAAAGATATGCAACTCACTTAGTTGGTTATATACATATATATATATAAGATAAATCTAAATTCATTTGTGTTATGCTAGATAATATCTCTAACTTTTGGACAATTTGAACTTATTTTAATTTGTGTGTTGTTTTGAAAATTTTGAATTGAGTTTGTGTTAATTGAAAAATCCAAGTTTAGTTTGTGTATAAAGAGTAAAAGGTGCAAAAAGTAGTCCGAACGAAAATCTATTTTATTTTCTATTTCTAAGATTAAAAAAAATTCACTTCTTTACTCATTCATAACTAAAATGTCATCCTCCAAAATATTTATATTAAACTACTAATGTTTTCACAAAAATAAATAAATAATTATAATATTAACAATTTATTTTAACCACTAAATCAAAAATGTATAAAATTATCATACCATAGTTGGCACATATATAGAAAAACTTAATCACAATATTTATCAACATATATTCTAAATTAATTCTTTTAAATTTTTTGTTTAATTAATTGAATATTTTATTGTAAAATTTATTGTGTTATAATTCTTTCTTCATTAAAAAAATATTGTCCTCGAAATTTGTGGTAAATGATAAATAAACTAATATCTAATTTTCCCTTTTTCAAGATTTTAATTTAGTCCCTAAAGATATGCTCAATATTTAAGGCAATCAGAACTCAATATAGCACATTATGTCAATAACCAATTAGTCTAGTATGATAAATGAACACATTATAAAAAATAAGTTAAGCACATATCACATTTAACATTTTAATTAAAAAAAAATACCGTAGTTGCTTACTATAATATGCAAATAAAATATAGCATATAAATTCAGCTAACTTTTTAAACAATGTTTTACCAGTTTACTTTTAAAAAATAAAGTTTAAATTATGTCACTAATTACTTAACAAGTTTCACTTAATTGAGATAAATAAAGTAAAATTTAAATTATTTCATACGTGTAAGATTTAAGAATATATATAAACATATCAAATGAGAGAACATGAGAGATGAGAGAAGTCGATTTTAACCATTAATAATATTATGAATGATCAATATTTAAATAAAAAATAATGTGACTTTTTTGACTGATCATGTCTCACATAAACTATTTTCAATCATAATCATCCATATAACTAATGCGGTAATAATAAGTTATAAAACTTATTGGCTTAAGCATGATAACTAATGCGGTAATATAAAACAACAATAAACAAGTAATCGTTGCATTCGTCCTCCTTATTAAAAATAAAGAAAAGATAACCATATTGATTTGCTACTATATGTGAAAAATAGACTAAAGTGTGTGATTCTACAAGCATTAGGTATTTGAAAACTATAACTTATAATAAAAACATAGTTGCAAAGACACACTAAACGTCTAAATTAACTTGAAAGTCTTATATACAAGATTGGTTTATAGCAACTACCAAAATATTATATAAGCAACATGCATCCAACACTTAAGTCACTAAATGAAATCACAATGGTGATCAAACTATTAATTCATCATTATATTTCTACTTCATCTTTCAAAATTTTATGGAATGGGGACAAGGTTGATAGCTTGATTGTTGACCAAGTTGATGAAGGTTAATGGAATTTGTTGCATGCAGGGTGTGCGAGACCTAAGGTGTCTCATATTCTTTTTGCATAAGCCATTATAGAGCAAGCTTCTTGCATCGCACATTGCTTGGATCAATTCTATCAAACCTCATGCCAAAAGATCCATGTTAAAAAGACTCAAACTTTTTTCTCAACTAATGCAGATCCTTAGCTTCAATAGGAGATTATGCAACATACATGTTTAGAGAAGTTTCGAGCTTGAGGAAGTATCTTGGGGCAAACATTACAATGGTAGGAGCTCTAGAAAAAGGTTTTGACATATTATTGACTAGGTTCAAAGGCGTCTAAGTAATTGGAAGCAACAACGTTTGAGCTTGGTAGGACGAATTACTTTGAGTCAGTCTATATTGAGTTCAATCCTTTACTTTCATATGTAGTAACCAAAACCCCTACAACTATTTGTAATGAGTTGGAAAAACTACAATGAGGCTTTATTTGGGGAGACACTAGGACACCCAATAAGGCTCACTTGATCAATTGGGAGGTTTGTTGTATGCATAAGGAGAATAGTGGTTTAGGCATCAAACGAACTTGGTTAATGAATTATATTTTTCTTTTTAAAATACTTTGGATTTATTAACTAATTATAATGACTTATGGTGTCAGGTTCTCTTGAATAAGTATGACATAAATCCAAACTTATTGGAGAATATGATTTGCAAGTTGAATGATTCTTCGTTAAGGAGATATCTAGCGAAGATTTAGGACAAATTTCAACGGAGCAACCCCTTTTCATCAATTTTTCGCAAAATGATTTAATTTTATATATTACTTTGACCGTTAAAGATGTTGTAAACATGGATGGGAAGTGGAACCATGATATGGAAGTTGAAAGGTGTTTATTGCTTCATACTTTCATTTGGCTTATATCACATAAGAGACTTTTAACAATCCATACACGACACAAATGGAACCCAACAATTTATGTTGAGTGTAACTAGTGTAAGAGCATTGAAGAATCTTTGATTCAAGTGCTGAGGGATGATCCATATGCGACACAAGCATGGATTAGACTTGTTCCTACCAACAAAATTACTAATTTTTACTCTTCTTCTGGAAGGGATTGGATATCTTACAATCTTAGAGAGAATATTGTAGAGTTTTTGAGAGCTCAGTGGCAATCCATCTTTATAATATTGTGTTGGTACTTGTGGAAATGAAGGAACAAATAAATTTTTTTCAAAACGCTTTCAACAACTTATTAATCCAACTGAAACAATCATGCATCTTGTGAAGGAGATCGAGAATGGAAATCATGTGAAGAATATACATCTATTGAAATCAGAGATTATGCATGTTCATTGAAGCCGACCAGATAGCAATTGGATCAAGCTCAATTGTGATGGTACTTACAAGAGGTCTGCATCCATTGTTGGATATTGAGGTCTTTTTCGAGATTCTTCTGAAAATTGGATTATGGGGTATGCATAGAAAGTCGATATGTTTAATACTCTCACTACTAAGATGTAGGCAAAGTTGCATGGGTTGGAGTTAGCTTGGCAACAGTGGCTTACAAACCTAGTGGTCGAAAGTGACCCCAAAGTATTGATAGATATGCTATATCAAGAGCAAGTAGATGACCATATTTTTCCATCCTTAGTTTTTAGAATCATAAAGATGACTCAACGGGATTGGCATGTCAAATTCAACCATACATGGTGTGAAGGAAATTGTTGTGCAGATTGGTTAACCAATTATAATCTTACAATAAACAACATTGAGCTCTTCACTCACCTAACTCTTCCATCGGAAGAATAGAAGATCATCTTAGTTGATGATAATTCTGATGGGGGTATGCTTCCTTATACTTATTAGAGTTGATTGTTAATTGTTTATATTTCTTTTTGTACCAAAAGAATTAGAAAATTAATAAAATTAATAAGACAATTCTAAGAAGAGTTTAGTTACTCGGGTAAGGACTTCAAAAACACAACATAAAATTATCAATCGATTGTTAACAAACAACTTCACCAATTAGTTAACAAGCACATCACGAGGCATGTACAGTCAAAACCAAATATAGCACACAAGAAAATTTAGATTTAAAAAAATTAAATAATGAACATAATACACAAGCAAACACAACTAACACGACTAACGTTTGACCAAATTTAAACCAACACCTAACTCACTCAACCTAATTGGTCAAGCTAATGGCACCTTAAACTCCAAATTCGAATAACTTAAGATTCATACTTAATTTAATTAAGTTTTTAAAACATAAAAAAAAAAAAAAAAATTAACCTTGAAAAGTTTTTCGCAAAGATTCAGGATACCATGTACATGACATAAATACTCAAGAAATATTTCAACAAGATCACAATTTTAAAATTAAACTTTAAAAAATATGACATTTGAAACTTCTAATATTATTAGTTGTAAATTTGCAAGCTACATAATTTTACTTCAAACCTGACGCACCTATCAAATTCAACGATCTTTACACAGGTCATTAACATCCACAATATATGAGATTCCATTAACGCAAAAACATGCAAACTTCAAATCTTTTCTTTAAAGAAAACTTTTCATAACTATGTTTTCACAAACGCTCACATGCAACAAAAAAGTGAGTTTCTAATCACCTTGAAACTATAATATAAATAAGAAGAACATGCATAGTAAAAATATTAAGTCGTGATGTAGCATATCATATATTCAAATAGAGGATATATTCATATCGCAATTCAATTCATATCCTTATAAAAAAGTATTCGAGACAATGATGCAATGATGTCCATAAACACTCTATCAATATTTCTACCTCATGTCGTACCATTTTAACTATGATGTTCTTAGTTAGGAGGTTTGATATGTGCCACCATGAAAGTGGACGAAAAATTCAAATTTGCCATCCTCATAAATTGCTCAATTTAACTCAAGACACATATACATAATAGTCAAAGTAAACATGTGTTGCATGGTGATTCTAGACATTTAAAGGCCTACTCCCAAATCACCTAAAAACTACCTACCAAAATACTCCCAAAGTCTAAGAATCTTACCTTGAAATTGAACAACAGATCTCTATACCTAAAATGTAGCACTATATTTATTATACTAATATTACATTTGCAATGAGTCAAAGTAACGACAATAGGTAATAATATTCAACTCAAGACTCATATATGTAATAGTAAAGGTAAACGTGTGTTGCATAGTGATTCTCTTATAATTTACAAGGTTCACATAATTCTCTTATAATTTTGATAATTTTGATGTACAAAAGATATTCTCTCAAAGAAACTATGCCAAAAGAAATAGATCATAAAGACATTTTCATCGTTCTTACAATAATTTTCTAGACGTCAAACTTATTTAACTAAAAACATAGGGGGGGAAAACTATTGAAATAAAAATAACATATCAAATAAAGCATATAACTTCTTAATATAGCATTTTTATTTTTAAATATTATATTTTTAGTAATATAGATGATTAAGTTTTTTATTTTATTTTTGGTCTTAGAATTAGAGCTATTTAATTACTACTTGAAGTGTGCCTTAAATACGACACATACTCCATATTATACAATTAATAGAGTTTGTATAGTAACTAATATTGACACTTAGGTTCCTTTGTTGACAGTTAGACCTATATCATAATTTATGTATCATAAATTCAAGAAACTGCAACAACATTTAAATTGCAGATATCCACATTATTCATAAGTAAACAACTAGATGTCTACTCATGTGATCTACGAATCAATTATGTAATTTATGTTAGACATTTAGTATAACGTGCATATAGTGAAAAAAAAAATCAAAAATAGCATGATTATCAATTATTTTAATATTTATTCACATCAACCATGAGCTTCATTAACACTTTACATGCATGTTGTAACATGACTTGTTAAACATATGTGGTCAACTATATACATATATTAAAATATGTGGTGTTAATGTGTATATTTTATGTGTGATTATTACTAAATTGTATATTTTGTATAACGTATTAGTATTAATTTTTTACATTACAAGATAAAATAATAGTATTAATAAGGTTTGATTTGAAAAAAGTATAATAACTGTATACAGTAATTTGCATAGGAAC
>JBBPBT010000556.1:726334-741285 GCA_037974875.1 Cicer bijugum | reverse complement strand
GAGGTGATTTTTAATAGTGGTTAAAAATACAAGGTCAATCCAAGAATAAACTAATAAAAAATAAACTAATCAAAGTAATTGTTTGAGATCACTAAAATAATTTAATAATGTTTATAATAAATTAATAGTTATACTAAAATTACTATTATGACTTTTAAAACATTTTTATTTTAAAATTCGTCTCAGACATTGGTATATAATGGGTAGAGATAAAAGTGAAAAATTACAATCTAATTGTTTTTTTATGTAATGGATTTTAAATACCTTTATACTTTTATAAATGAATTTTCTTCGTAAAAAATTATATTATAAAGAGAGTTTATATTAAAAATAATAATTTAATTCATATACACAAATGTTAGAAAGAGTTTTTATAGTGTAAGTAATAAGGGAGTATAAGATTTTGTTTGTCTCACGAAACCGACCTGATTTATAAGCAACGGGTTGAGTTATAATTGATCCAAAACACACAGACAATAAAAAAAGAAAGACAAAATAGATGTAAGATAAAAAAAAAATAATAACCATATCATCTTCAAGGTTACCCATCCGTCTCAAAATACATTAACAACAAAGAACATATACCAGATTCGACGAAACTCATTTTTTGTACACATGTACATATGTAGTAAATTATGAAGAGAAAAACAAATTGTTACTTGGAGATGACTAGAGACTTTGAAGCCACCCTTTTTACCGCAGGACATATCAAACCTAAGCTTCTCTTCCGGTGGCAAATCAAAGAACCCTTTAGCAAAACGTGTCATCTTAGAAATAAGGTCTTGATCCACACCATGATCAACAATCAGGAAAATACCCCAAATCTCACAAGCCTCCACAATCTTGTTACATATCTCTATTTTACGGCCACCAATGAAATCTTCGATTCTGGCGAGAGAAATGACTGGGATATCATTGCTGAAGTTATTGTAAGCAAATTTTGGACGTTCATCTTCGTCCCTAAGAGCATCTCCAACGGGAGGTAAAATGAGTTCGTCCACCGTGTAAAAACATCTTCAACGGTGAACTCAGGTTCTTTAGATGGGGTCCAATGTGCCACATCATCTTGAGCAATTCACTTATTTTCTACTCTAAATGTGAACTCAACATGATTCAAGTTCTACTATGCCACATCACCCTAAATCAACTCATTCATTTTAAAAAATTATATTATATTCCATTACTTTAATTTATACATTAATATTTAATTTGTATTTAATTTTATTATAACTTAAAATATTAATTTAAATATTTTAATTAATATTATTATATATTATTTTAATTTAAAATTAAAATAAAATTTTAATTTAAAATAAAATTGAACTTAAATTTTTATAACAATAATAAAAATTAAATGTTAAATACATGACATAAATAATTAAAAATGATAAAGTAAAAATGTTCCGTTAATAAAAATTTTAATAAAATTCTGTAACAAAAATCGTGAAGAAAAGTATGAGTAACAAATTATTCCTCGTAATTAAAGGGAAAAAAAAAGGCTAACGGTGATATATTAACTAAAAAAAAGCTAATGGTTACAAAATTATTCTTATTTAATAAATTAAAAAGAAGTTAACTGCTATATAACGAAACTTAATTCAAAGGTATTGTAAGCAAATGAAGGGCATTTGAGTAGTTACATTATTAAATAAAAAAAAATTATTGATAGTTATTTTAATGAATGGTCTCATGGATCATTTTTGACATAATGTTTTATTAGGTTATGGCAGAAATATTTGAAATAAATTACTTTCTAGATTGTACCAACTTTAATTTGCATAAATATTTATATGAATTGTTTTTTAATTTTTTTATTGATCTCAAAATATAAATGTAAATATCGCAATTTGTAATTAATTAATTTATATAATTCTCATTTTAATATTTAAAGTAATATATATATATATATAAAATGTCTACTGATCATAATAATATCAAAATCATTATTATTTTCTATTACTAAGTCAAAGTTAATTTTTTATGCCGTACATATCATAGCACTTTAGTCATAAGTGCTATTAATTATGACCATAAACCTTAATCCGCTCAAGTACCTTTTCTCTTTTCTCTTCAATCGCGATCATAAACTCAATCAGTTATGTGGCCTTTTTGAGTGTCTTCAACAACAGTTTTTTAGGATTCATAAATAAAAGTAAAAAATTGTTGCCTTAAAGAATAGACCACAACTACTTATACTACACTTTGTAAACCGTTGTCTAACCATTAGGCTACAATTTTTTTTTGTGTATGCCATATTTTTTTATTGTTGTTAAAACTCAAAAATATTGTAGTGAATCTAAATTCACAAGATTGCTTGTCGTCTTGATATTGTATAATATAAAAGTAGGCAATGGGTGGTTTGATAAAAGTTTTACAAACATACTAACATTGTTAAAATATATTTTGCCTAAAGATAATGTGCTCCCTAGTCAAACTTATGAAGTCAAATAAGTTTTATGTTCAAATGTCATGAGTTATGAGAGGATACATGCTTGTTATAGTTATTGCATTTTATTTTGTAATGAATATGCGTCATCAAATATGTATCCCAAATGTAATGTATCGAAATATAAAAAGAAAGCAAAAACTCCAACCGAAGTTTTATGGTATTTTTTGGTAATACCAAAATTTATACGCATGCATCGTAACGTGGAAGATACTAAACACTTAAGATGACATGGATATGAGAGGATTATTGATGGAATACTTTGAAATCCTGTAGATTCTCCTCAATTGGTGGAAATTGATAATGATTACTCTGATTTTGGTTAGAACCAAGAAACCTATATCTTGCGATGTGGGAAAGTTAAAATTCTTGGGCAGTGCTTTTGAACAGGTGTCTGTCAAGAATACTCCAGGGGTATGAGCTATGTCTGACATGTCTCATAGCCCCGGTGTATTTTGTCGTGTAAATATTTTGGGTTTGTGTAGCAAAAACTATTTCTGCTACTTGTAAATATTGTTGGCCTTTATCGTTATGTTACGACTTAAACATTTCATCCAAAAGTATTTTCTTTGTAAAAAAAAAAAATACACTCGCGCTGTTAAAAATTGGGGTGTTACATTGTGGTATCAGAGCTTTGGTTTAGATTGTAGGTCAACCTGTAGGATGAGAGTTGTTATCTGATTATGCGTATGGTTAAGTTGTCTGAGTGTCAGGTCTAGTGTAGTTGTTATGTATTGATGTAGTTAGAAATTATTTTTGGAATTATTTCAAGGGGTGTTGAGATTTCTTTTTGATGTTTGTTTTGAGGAAACAATGCATCCAAGAAGGGATGACGTTGCAAGAGTCAACATCAATGGGGATAATCAAATGATTGAAGCTATGAATAACATGGTTGCTTCTGTTACTGCACAGACTACTGCAAAGACTCTGCGAGATCTGGAGAAGAGGCAAAGAGCGCTATTATAGTTCAGTTAAGATAGTCTAAGCCACCATCATGGTTGTTGGCTACTTATTGACAAATTGAGGAACTGATCATCCTTAATCTCTTGTTGATAGTAGATAAAATCATGTTGAATGGAATGGGCAAGTCTTACCGGCTTTGATAGTGTGTAATGTTATTAAGCACCCTACGAAAAGGGATAGATGATACTTCCTTCGCGTAGGCATAACGAAACAAGTTATATCATGTATGATGAGTTTGAGTGCAAGCCTAGTGTGGTTATTACTCTTACTTTAAGTTTCGAGGACGAAACTTCTTTTAGGGGGGTAGTAATGTAACACTCTAAATTTTTTAAATTCTAATTTATGTGATTTTAGTAATTTTTTCCTTAAATTGCTTAGGCATTTAGCCCAACTGAATTTTATTTTGGGAATTAAATATCAAAAATATATTTTATTAGAGTTAATAATATGTTTAATTAATATCAGACATTTTTTTTTTAAAAAAAATGTCACTTATTGCTAAGAAACTCATCTATCAATTGAGTTGCGGCAGTAGTAGATTTTTTTTGAAAAAGTAATTTGAGAAGTGATGTGTAATGATATTTTTTTTAAAAAAATATCTATAAAGTTATATATTTATTAGTTGATTTTAATTATAATATATTATTATTATTTTAATATTATATATATATATATATACACGAAAGAAAGGAAGAGAAACAGAAAAGAAAAAGAAAGCGTTTCCAGCGTTGTAAGATTGGTTTCTTCTTCCTCCTTCTCTATTTCCAAATTTATTTGTTTTCAAAACCCACAAATACAAAAACTTTTATTTTTCTCCTAGATCTAAGCTTCGTTTCGAGAAGTGACAGAAGAAAAAGTTGTTCATTGCCACGTTGTGGTGCTAGTGAGCTAGTTTTCGACACAACATCACGAACTTAAATTTTATTGGAATTAATCGTGGTGCCGTAATCGCTTGTTAAAGCTACAACGGAGGTAAGGGCTCCTTCCAAACTTTTAGTTTGTATTTAGGACATTATTTGTGATTTTGTGAAAAAGAAATTTGATGTACTTGAGGTGTGATTTTGTGAAAAATGAATTTAATTTGTTTATGTGTGAATTAGTTGAATTAGAATTTGATTTGTTTTGAGGTGTGTTTTGTAGTGAATAATGTTGGGTATAAATTGTATGTTTATAATTAATATTATGAATTTTTGAGATGTGATTTATGTTTGAATTTTGTGGATATTGAATTAATTAAATTTGATGTGTTTGAGTTGCGTAATGAGTTGTTTTCAAATAAATGAGTTTGAATTGAAGCTAAAATTTTACAAAAATTTAGAGTTGTGAAAAAAAATTCAAATTTTAACTAAGTTAAAGAGTTTGAGCAAAAAGATAGATTGAAATTAACAAGGTTATAGTTTAAAATGTTACTCTTTTAATTACTCTTGAACTGAGTTTAAAAAGAAAAATAAAAGCTTAAAGTATTTTATTAACTAAAAAATTTCGGTGGTTTAATAGTCGAATATGTGTATGTGAAATTTGAACAATATTTGTTTTATTTAGTTTTAAGTAAATACTATAGATTATTTGGTTTTAAAAGTTTGGTGTGTGAGAAAGATTTAATTTTGGGAATTTTGATGTGTTTGGATTAATTTTATTGTGAACAAATTGTTATAAATATTCATGTTTATGTAGTTAGCTCCTTGAATCTCGAAAAGGAATCGAGACCGTTGACACCGAGTTAGCGGTGGGGAGAACTCTGATATATTAATGTTGTTGTGGTGATTTATGGTTGAAAATTTTGGAGATTGAATATGGGTGATTAATGTTTGAAAATTATAGTGACTCATATTTGGTGAAATTGATGTGTTCATAATTAATATTATGAATTTTTGAGAAAAAATTTATGTGTGGATTGGTGGAAAGAGAATTTAATTCAATTTATGTGTAAATTGGTAGAAAATGAATTTAATTCAATTTGTGTGGATTGAATTTGGAAATGTGATTTATGTGTGTTTGTGGAAATTGAAATTGGTGTGAATAAATATGTTTGAGTATGCTCTGCGTTGTATATGAAAAATCATTAGTGTTAAATGAGTATTAAAAATGGAGAATCTTTTAATAACTGCATTTACTTAATAATTGTGGTGAAAAGAGTAAGAGTATGCTTATGCATTTCATAGTACATGGTGACTGCGATGGGGCCATGGTGATAGTGGTGTCTGTGATGGGCCACGAGATGATGTCATGTGAATTGTTGGTTCATCTTATCCTTGCGGGGATTGTTGCGTCGTGCTGATCTGTGAGAGATTGCACTCTAGAATATGATGATCTGCGAGCGATTGCACTCTAGAAAATCGTGCTGGTCTGTGAGCGACTGCACTCTTGTTTGTTGTGCTGATCTGTGAGAGATTGCACTCTAGAATATGTTGATATGTGAGCGATTGCACTCTAGAAAATTGTGCTAGTCTGTGAGCGACTGCACTCTTTCATGTTGTGCAGATATGTGAAAGATTACACTCTAGAATGTGTTGATCTGTGAGCGATTGCACTCTAGAAAATCGTGCTAGTCTGTGAGCGACTGCACTCTTGTATGTTGTGATGATCTGTGAGAGATTGCACTCTAGAATGTGTTGATCTATGAGCGATTGCACTCTAGAAAATCGTGCTAGTCTGTGAGCGACTGCACTCTTTTATGTCGTGCTGGTCTGTGAGTGACTGCACGCTAGTAAATCGTGCTGATTTGTGAGAGATTGCACATTGGTAATTAGTACTGTTCTGTGAGAGACTGTACAATTATTATTTACGCCCTTCGAGAAGGGTTTTGGTTTGGAATTCCGGAATCATGCATTTTGGCATATACGCGAGTCATGGTTGTTATACTATGATGATTGTATATACATATTCTGTTGTTGTTGTGATTTGCCATAATTGCTTTGAGGTGTGAAGTTGGGTTGATTAAGTTTTGATGTAATTATGTGTTTATAATTGATTTAATGAATATTCGATGTGTGATTGAGGTGTGAATTTGTGGAGATTAATTTGGTGTTAAGTATGTGTTCATAATTTATAACATTAATGTTTGAAGTGTTGATTGATTCAAAGCCATTTTAGAATTGAAAATCTACATTTTTCTCAGTTGTATTCGGCTATGACAGTGCAGTTTGTCAAAACTTCATTTTTCAACAATGTTTATGCATTTTTGGACATATGAAAATCCTTTCGAGGAGTATGCTAAGACGAAAGGTTCTTTTGAGCATTTGAAAATATAAGAATTTTGCTAAGTGATATTTGTTAATTTCGGTTGGTGACCTTTACAATTATTGTGGAAATCTGGACTTTGCCCTTTGATGAGAACCAAGATCATCCTACCAGTTAGTACTCTGCAGATGGGAAAGTAGTTAGTCATACCTGACCAAAGCTATGTTAGAAGGATCTTGCGGGGGCGTAGAGATCACCCAAGCTGTATAGCTTTTTGTAGCATGATCAGATTAGAGCGTAATATAGGGTTTAGTTGTCTTTCTTTTGTGGATGTATTTATTTCAATTTGAAATATTGTACCTATACCTCATATTGTCATCTTGACTTTTATTTTGACAGGTCCTTGTACCATTTTTTTTATGTGATGTGGGAAAGTTAAAATTCTTGGGCAGTACTTTTGAACAAGTGTCTATCAAGAATACTCCAGGGGTATGAGCTATGTCTGACAGGTCTCATAGCTCCGGCGTATTTTGTCGTGTAAATACTTTGGGTCTGTATTGCAAAAACTATTTCCGCTACTTGTAAATATTGTTGGCTTTGGTCGTTATGTTACGACTTAAACATTTCATCCAAAAGTATTTTCTTTGTAAAAAAAAAAAACACACTCGCGCAGTTAAAAGTCGAAGTGTTACATGTTACATAAGGCAAATATTGTATAATTGTTCGGTTTTCCGCAATTTTTTCCATACCTTTGTGTAAATAACCCAATATTGGTTCACAATCAATAACATCTTCACCATCCAGAGTAACAATAAGTCGAAGAACACCATGCATTGAAGGGTGCTGAGGCCCCATATTGACTATCATGAGGTCTTTTCTTGTAGCTGGGACATTCATAGGTTTTTCCTCGATTCATTCTTCCATGAATCGTTAAAAAAAAAGTTCATCAAAATTCAGGAAAGGCCAAGCAGTAAGCGTCTTTATTATGGACGCTTTATTCTGTCTCCACTTATGAAAGGCCAAGCAAATACAATAGGCATTGCAATGCAAATAATTTTGCTCGGAGAAATAGAGGGAGCATGTATCACACATGCAAAATATGAGAAAATACCACATGAATATTCTACCATAGTAGGTATTCAAGAATCAATACATGAAATTTTAATGAATTTGAAAGAAATTGTATTGAGAAGTAATTTGTATGAAACTCGGGATGCGTCTATTTGTTTCAAAGGTCTTGGATATGTAATGGCTCAAAATATCATTTTACCACGTTCCGTAGAAATCGGGGATATCGTATAAAAATACTAAACAACATTCAAGATGAAAGTTATACTAAGGCAAATTTTGCTTTTTCCATCTCCACACTCAACTAATCAAGAAAGATATGCACCCACTCCATTTTTTTTGCGGGTGTGAAATTTAGATGCCATCCTCATCCGCAACAGGTTTGAATTTCTTGCGCATACTAACACCCATTCATATATATAAAATTATAAATTTAAATATCATAAACACACACACCCATCCCCACTCCCGAATTTTAACTATGAACAAAATTCGCACCCCAACTGCATCAAATCTAAACGAGTTTTTCCTTTCCAAATCAATACAGTTTTGGGTGAGGTAGAAACTTGGGTTTATATTATACACCCGCTAAAAAATGAGACTGATGCGGATTTTTTAGGCAAAATCTATTCCTGCCCCAGAGGCATGTCTATCCATAGTATGATTGGTACTATTTATATTTTGACCAATTTTTATTTTAATTTGTCCACATAGACAATATTATAATATCTATTAAATTTAATAAATTAAGAATTTTGATAAATTTATCTATTTAATTTTGAATTTGATAATTAAATAAATTATTTTTATGATTAAAACTTTATTTTTAATTTTAATTAAAATTATGACAAAAAATATTATTTCAAAATAAAATAATATTAAATTTAAAATATAATCAACTTAATTGATATATTATTTAATTACTAGTAATTTAGTTCGATAATATCAAAATATATCGATTTTTAAATTTACGTTAGTTATTATATTTGTTTGTAAAAAAATAAAGAAAAATATTGTATATCCCATTAAAATTGTTCAATGTTTTAAAAGAATAAAGATTATATCAAATAACTATTTAAAAAAAAAAAATAGTATCACGGACCTATTTCAAACTCGTGGCAATCGTATTTCAGAAACATTAGTATCCTCGCCGTCGCAAATATTCCAACCGTCACACTTAACGCCGTCGCATCTCAACTATTGTTACCACCGTCACACCTGGCCGCCGCGTTCGTTGGCAAAACAAAGAGAGAAAGCCTTTTTGGAACACAAAAAAATAGGAGAGCGAAACAGACACTGACAGTACTCCTTTCGATTTCTTTCTCTCTCCTCCTTCTCCGTCTCTGCTTTCTTTCTCTATTCGTCGATCCCAAATCTTCACAGGTTAGGGTTCCATTTCCGTATCATCTTCCGTTATTTATTTTCATAACTTGTTTTTGTTTCTGTAATTGTTAATTTCCTTTATTGTTTGATTATGTAATCATTCATTTCTGTTTGATTATTTCAATTTTATTTGGACATTTAATTGTTTTTCTGTGTTTATGTTATGAAGTTTTGATTAAACTTTTTCTTTCATGTTCTTATGTTGTTGTTGTTGTTTCTTTTTGCTTGTTATTCATATATCTAGGTAGCCCAACCTGCAAGTTCTTTGCATCTCCCTTCATCAACATCTCAACCACCTGCTTCGACTGCCGGACAGTGAGTTCATATTAGTATTTTTGGATTTGTAGTTTCAGCATGTGAATGTTCTTGTTTAGTTTTTATGTAAAATTCTTGTATTTCTCTCACTTTGCTTTCAGGGGAGAATCCAATGCTGAGCCAAGTCCTGTTATAACTCCTCCCACTACGTCAAAACCCTAAACCCTAAGTATCTGGTATTTTCTCCATAATGGTTTTTAAATTTTTGGTAGTACTTAAATGTTGTTGATAATTTGTGGCAACCTTGAAGCTGTACCACCTTTAGCCCATCTATTACTTTTACCCTGAAATGCAAATGCAATTTTGTACATAGTATCATTTTGTGAACTCAAATGAAAATTTTCTTTATACTGTTTATTGCAGTGTGGTGTCTGGCACATATGGCCAAGCAGAATCTAATTTCATTGCTGGAAGTAATTTAGAATTAACTATTCAACAGATTCTGAAGGATCATAAGGTAATTGGTATAATAAGGTTCTGACGGATCTGTATGTCTTTTTTTATTTTTTATTTTTATCATTGTTAATAGTTCTAAATTAAAAAAAAAGTATAGTGATAATTGTTATATGCATTTATGGTCTATTTTGGTAAATAGAGAGAAGGATACAATAATATTTTATTTTATATGATCTGAGAAGGTTTGCGATTCAATGGATGAACCAAACAGGTGCATCGGCACATCCATGGCATATGGTATTCTCTTCCTTCCTTCCTTCTTTTGAGCTTTGGCAGATTCTCTCAACTGCTCTCCGCTGTCGCCGTCGTCGTTTGAAACTATAAAAGGAGTGATAGATCATCTTGACAATGAGGGTTTTCAAGAGGAGGAAAACAAAGGTTCATTACATCACACTTTTGAGGTTAGGTTTTCTGTTGAATAATTGGACTTCAAAAATCAGGTTTATCATAGGATTACTTTAAATATTGATTTGATTAGTTGACTTCCAGTGCAGGAATTTTGAAAATATTGATGTGATTTGTTAATTTCTGATAGGATTATGTTAAATTTTGTTGATTTCTGATAGGAATTTACTTTTGCTTTGTATTTGTATGCTTGGTAGACTTTTGATAGTTTTTTTTAACTTTTTTTGTTGTTGTTGTGAATTTTTAAGTTTTGGTATTAGGCATCTATTTTCTCTTGGTTAAGGGAACAAACTTTTATTGTTATTGTTAAATAAATTAGAAGTATCTAATTGATCACATAATCCTACTATATAATTTAATTGAATTAAATATAAAGAATCAAATTGCATCCTGATGTAACTAGGCAATCATCTAAAGCTTAACTACTTCCATTCATTGGTTATTGCACAGATTTTTGGTTCAAAAAAAGATTGTTAGTTTATGTTACAAGGAGGATTTTTGTGAATTATTCTAACATACTTGCTAATATGTGTCCATTGCATCAGTTGTTGCTTCCAAATTAGCCATGCTTACTTCATAATTTTGTATGTCAAACTAAGTAAACATATTTTCATTTCTGTATCAAGATTTTTAAAATCAAATAATTCAATTTAACTTCAAACCCCTTACTACTCTGATTGGGCGTGGACTGGGAAAAAAGGTAGCAGCTAAAGGAAAATGAAAGGGGATAATATAAAAAATTATTATACTTTCTCTAAGCTTGGATTTATTTCTTAAGAAAGTAGGATATCACTTGTTACATATGTGATATGTTTTTTTTTGAGAGCATATGTGAATTTTTATGTACTGAATGATTGTTCTTTTGTTCTTCTGTTGCACAGTTGATATTATGACTGAGTGGCTCTGGTGCAGCCCTGCTCTCCGACCTGCTGCCTAATTTTTTATTTAGAGATACAAGAGTACGAAAAAGACAAAAAGCATTGATACAAAATGCTTCAACACCAAATTGTGCAGTCCCCTGCTAGGTTAGGTCTTACAAACCCTAACTCACCATCAATTCTGAATCCCAACCCTCCAAAGCTACCTCCTTCACAGACCCATCATCACCAAGATCGTCAGTCTGCAACTCCTTCAGCTGCTTTACTCTCCCTTTTACCACCCCTCCCTAGAGCACAAGCACTTCTTTTTCAAATGGCTTCCTTAGCTTCTAAGCTCTTTGAAGTATCACCCAACAGGTCTGTTTGGGTCACTGCATTTCGTGGATCGCTTCCAACATTCCTTTCTTCCCAAAGCCAAGCACATTCATCTTCCTCGCTTGAGTCTTCGCCTTCCACCACCAAAGAAATTATTTCACTCTTCACTGCACTTCAAACCCAAATCTTTGAAGCTGTTTCTGAACTCCAAGAAATTATTGATCTACAAGATGCTAAGCAGAAGATTGACCGCGAAATTCGCTCAAAAGATTTGGCACTTCTTGCATTTGCCAACAAACTCAAAGATGCTGAGCGGGAACTTGACATTCTTGTTGATGATTACTCTGATTATCACCGTAGCACCAAGAGATTCAAATCAGGAGACGGCAGTGAAGATGATTCTTTAACCACCTCAACTGTCTCTTCTCAGCTGCAGCTGTCAGATATACTATCGTATGCCCATAGAATAAGTTACACAACCTTTGCACCACCAGAATTTGGAGCAGGAACGGCTCCTCTTCGTGGTGCATTGCCACCTGCACCACAAGAAGAACAAATGAGAGCTTCACAGTTATATAATTTTGCAGACCTTGATATTGGATTGCCTAGAGCAGTTGAAACTAAGGAGAAAACAGTTGAGGCTATTATTGAGCCTCCACCTGTACAGCCTGTGGATACAAATCCGCTTTCAAATTTGTCTGCAATTCAAGGGCTGCTACCTCCAAATTTTTCTGTTCCGCCTGGTTGGAAGCCTGGAATGCCGGTACAATTGCCTATTGATATACCAATTAAGCCCCCACCTGGGTGGAAACCAGGGGATCCTGTGGCATTGCCTCCTATTGACTCACTTCCAGTATCCAGATTTGAGGAACCAAAATTACCTCCTCACATTCGTCAGCCCAAGCAGCCAGAAGTTATTCAAGTGCAGCATGTTAATTTGGATCTAGGAGGAAGTGATAGTAGTGATTATAGTAGTGATGAGGCAAGTTCCGACGATGAAGATTGAGAAGTCCATGAAACTTATGATCTCAAATTGTTGACTGTACAGGTGATATTTTGTTCAATAAATTTTCCTTTTAATTTAAAATAGTTTTAAATGCATGACATGTGTGAATTCCCAGCATTGATTTTTCCTTCTAGTAATTTGCTCCTTCTGCATTTTATACTTAATTCATTCACCTATGTCTATGTTTAATGTGAATTGGTCCTGTCATTACATCGCACTTTTGAGGTTAGGTTTTTTGTTTAATAATTGGATTTCAAAAATCGGGTTTATCATAGGATTACTTGAAATATTGATGTGATTAGTTAGTTTTTAGAATCAGAAAGGTGACTGAGTAAGGTTGGTATGTCAAATTCAACCATACATGGCGTAAAGGAAATCGTTGTGGACATTTGACCAACACCTACTCGGCCTAATTGTAATGACATCTAAAACTCCAAAATAGAATAACATAAGATTCATACTTATTTTAATTTGGTTTTGAAAACATAAAAATTATCCTTGAAAAGCTTTTTGCAAAGATTCAGGATATCACATACATGACATAAATACTCATGAAATATTTCAACAAGATCACAATTTTAAAATTAAACTTTAAAAAATATGACATTTGAAACTTCTAATACTATTTGTAGTAACTTTACAAGATACATAAGCTTACTTCGATCCTGACGTCATCTATTAAAATTTCCTGATCTTTACAAAGGTCATTAACATCCACAATACATGAAACTCCATTAATGCAAAAATATGCAAACTTCAAATCTTTACTTTAAAGAAAACTTTTCATAACTATGTTTTCACAAACACACTCACATACAACAAAAAAGTGAGTTTCAAAATCACTTTGAAAATATAATATAAGTTAGAAGAACATACATAATAAAAATATTAAGCTGTGATGTAGAATATCATATATTCAAATAGAGATATCTTCACATCACAATTCAATTCATATCTTCACAAGACAATGATGCAATGATATCCATAAGCACTTACTCAACACTTCTACCTCATGTGGTACCATTTTAACTTTGATATTCTTAGATAGGCGGTTTGATAAATGCCACCATGCAAGTGGACGGACAATTCAAATTTGCCGTCCTCATAAATTCCCTCAATTTAACTTCGGACACATATGTAATAGTCAAAGTAAACATGTGTTGCATGGTAATTCTTGACATTTAAAGGACTACCTCCAAATCACCTACCAAAATACTCCAAAAGTCTAAGAATCTTAACTTGAAATTGAACATTAGACCTTCATACCTAAAATGTAACACTATACATTCATTATACTAACATTAGATTTACAATGAGTCATAGAAACGACAACACGTACTAATGTTCAACTCAAGATACATATATGTAATAGTCAAGGTTAACGAATGTTGCATAATAACTCTTACATTTGAAGGACTACCCCAAGTCACCTAAATATTACGTACCAAAATACTCCTAAAATATAAGAATCTTACATTAAAATTGAATAGTAGACCATTTATACCAAAAATGTAACACCTACCATTTATTATACTAGCATTACATTCATAATGAGTTTTAAGTAACAACAACACATAATGATATTTACATAAAATTAAACACATAATTCAAGATGGAGATATAAATTACAAAATATACATAGTTCTCTTCTAATTTTGATGTACACAAGATATTCTCACAAAAACAAAAACAAAACCATGCCAAAAGAAATCGATCATAAAGACACTTTCATCTACAATAATCTTCAATAATCTTCGAGACGTCAAACTTGTTTAATTAAAAAGCATATAACATTCTAAATATGACATTTTTATTATTAAATACTATAATTTTAGTAATATAAATGATTAAGTTATTTTTTTTATTGTTGGTCTCAGAATTAGAGCTATGTAATTGTTGCTTGAAGTGTCCTCTAAACACGACACACACACATATATATCGTAATTTATGTATTGCAAATTCAAGAAACTGCAATAATTTGGTATACTCCATTTATGTTGGATATTTATTATACACTTTTATAATATAAATAACCAATTTGTATAACATGCATATAGTGAAAAAATTCAAAAATAGAATGATTATCAATTATTTGAATATTTATTCACATAAACCATGAGCTTCATTAACACTTTACATGCATGTTGTAACAAGACTTGTTAAGCATATGTGGTCAACCATCTACATATATTAAAATAATTGGTGTTAATATGTATATTTTGTGTGTGGTTATTACTAAATTATATACTGTATTAGTGTTAATTTTTCATATTACAAGATAAAATAATAATATTAATAGGGATTGATTTGAAAAAAATAATAAATGTATACAGTAATTTGCATAGGAACTTATATTTTGGAAAGTAAAAAAATTCAATGGATGCTTATAATTAAAGACAAGAGTGCCAGTTTATTTCAAAAAAACCTTTTGTGATCTTTATTTTATAATAATTACTTTATTATACGATAATTAATTATTATTTATGACTGATTAAGCACTCATATATATATATATATATAATCAACAACTACGAAC
>JBBPBT010000556.1:715279-725482 GCA_037974875.1 Cicer bijugum | reverse complement strand
GAATAGATAGTAGAAAACAAAATTCTTAACCTTTATTCTATAATATAATACCGTAAAACATAGTGCCTAAACATAATACCAACCAACAATTTAATATAAAGAGAAACCGAAAATTATATGTAATATTTAGCCTTCAGTAACTAAAATGAAAATAATACACGAGGAGAAGATTATTTTTGTTTGATAGAATTCATTAGATTTAGATACCTTTTATCTCCAATAAAAGCAAAAAAAAACAAAACAAGCAGGAAAAATAAATGAATAGAAAACAAAATGCAGAGGTAGACAAACTAGCATAAGAAAAAAATTGCAAAGAGAATTATGATTTATGACCGATGTTAGGAGTGATTAGAGTTCGGTTCTTAAATTTTGATAAGTGATAGAGCAAGATCATTATCAAAAACAGAAAAAAAAAATTTTGAGAGAGAATATATATATATATATATATTATCTTTTTAAGCAAAGCAACCATATCATTAATCATTAATCATTAATCGTCTAAAAGTTGTTGTTGTGTCTCTAAAAACAATGCTATATGGTGATGTCTAACGTGTCATTGAATCTCTCAAAAAGATGTTATAATTATAGTGTTGCCTTGAATCTCAAAAGGTAGTGTATTGAGTCATGACCGATGTTTTAAATTGTTAGAGTTTGGTTCTTATATTTTGATAAGCAATATAGTAGGATCAATATAAAAGAAAAAACAAAAACAAAAAAGTGTTTAAAAGATAAAAATATAAATCATTTTTCTAAGCAATACAACTACACCATTACTCTTCTAAGAGATATTGCATATAACCTCTCAGAAGGTGCACTCAAATCTCTCAAATGGTGTTGTATTGGGTCACGACCAATATTGTGAGTGGCAAGAGTATGGTTCTCATAATTTTATAGGCAATAGAAAAATGTGATATAAAATTGTTACCTTGAATCTCTAAAAATTGTGTCACTAAATCTCTCCAAATTCACTTCTGAGTATTTCAATAAATGTTGTATTAGATTTTTGGAGATTAATGTTATTAGGTTACATGTATGATATGATATTATGGAAAAAGTTACTATAAAATTACAATATATGTTATTAGGTTACATGCATGATATTATGGAAAAAGTTATTATAAAATTATAATATATAATCGTACATGTAAAATTACATATTCCAAGAAATAGGTTTATAGAAATAGATTAGAGTTAATGGACATTTTGGCGGCAAATTTGCTCGAGTTAAGAAGTTCATATAGTAAGTAAGATGTGTCATTACTTTAATGTCTTTAAACTATTACATCCTACTTTTTAAGTCATAACATAATTTTTAATCACTCAACATGTATTTAAGTTAATTTTAAACATTATAACCAAAACTATAATATTTTTCGACATTGGTACTTCAACTTTGACAATTTTATCAAAATACTAAATAAGATTAAATTTGAGTTAACTACTATTCTTTAAAAAGCTTGAAATTTATAGTTTATTAATATTTTGATTTTTCAAGGTAACCAACTAACTAGTACAATTTATTAGATTATTGCACCGAGGTACAAAACATTACAACTACTATTTTTTCAATTTGACAAAATCAATCCTCTAATTGAAGAAAAATGTGTCTAATTTCCAAATTCTAAATAAACAAGAACCATTTAAAAAATATTCTTAGGGAATAAGTTATAATAAAAATATTGAACATATGTCTATATGAATCTAAGACAACATAAACATTTGGCAATCCACATGATTCAACTAATTTCATTTACTCTAATCATTCTTGCACTTGATCAAACACATGTAGGCACAATTTTAACAACCCACATTCGCACTCAAAATCATCAAGAAGCACAACAATAATACCTCACAAATTCTGATAAAATAATATTAGGATATGCAACAAGAATTAACCTACAAAATAGAAGACAAACAATTGTAGAGAAAAAAAAATAAAAACGGAGAACGTTCTTGAACAGAACTGAAAATCAGAAAACAAAGACTGTTTATCGTTCTCCTTTCTGTAGTTTTGAAAACCAATTTTCAAAATCAAAGTAAACGAAAATTAAAGAAAGATAGGAGAAAAATGACACATATATCTTTACGTGTTCAGTCTCAATTGATGAGACCTATGTTGCGGGCAAGCAAACACACAAGATTAGTCCACTATTAATGATTGAACTTTACAAGATTAAGGCCTTCACAAGATTGATCTCCTAGTATCTATCACTGCTTATGAACCAACAATACTAGCCTTTTCACTTAACCTCTCTTTTTCCCTTTTTTCTTCTTTCTGATTTCCTATGAATCATGAATTGCATAAACTTTTCTAACTCTCAGTTTTCTAGCTATTACATACATCAACACACTACTACTACAATTTTACAACTTTATTTATAGTATACAAGAGCAAACTAACTATAACCACATATCATAACTAACTGGATCAAAGATAGTTATAACAACCACTAAAGCTTAACCAACTTTAGTAAGATGATTTGAGGCACATATTTCCAATTCTCCACATTGACTCGATATTAAAATAACTCCATCATTGTCCTTGTTGCCAGCCTGCCATTGCTTCAGCTTTACTCTTTGTCGAAGCCAACCACGTCCAAGCAATGCTAGAACTTAGCTTGTGAAAGTGATTTGGTGAATGCATCAATTGGATTCTCCTTACTTGCAATCCTTTTGCACTTGACCTTGCTTTGAACCTTATCTTCATTTGTCCTTGAATATCTTCCTTTCTCTTGAACATCCATTTTGATCCAATTAACATTTGACTCTTAGGATTTTCAAGCAAAGTTCAGGTTTGATCCTATTCTAATTATCGCATTTCTTCATTCATAGTTGTCATCCAAACTTCCTTGTCTTTTACTATTAATTGTTTTCTTATAATTGTTTGGTTCAACTATTTGAAGATATTCAACAACACTTAAAACATAACAAATTAAAAATGCTTGACGATATCTGATTGAAGGCTTGATAACCCTTCTTTCTCTATCTCTTACCAAGTTGTAATTGGCGAAATCTAGTTCTGTTGCAGCATTATCATCAAGTGATGTATCAGTTATGTCTTCATGATTAATCTTTTGATCTTCAGGTGACTCCACCTCAATCTAAACATTCTCAGTATTTCTGTTTGAAGCACTGTCAAATGGAGAATATTCTCCGTTTATGCAATGTTTTTCGTTTCTATAGCACTGAAAATGAGAATGTTCTCCGTTTTTGCATAACTGAAATGGAGAATGTTTCTTGTCAATCATGGGAATTCTTGTTTCATCAAACGCTACATCTCTTGATATGATGCACTTAGATACACCTAGGTCAATCCTCCACAACTTGTAACCTTTTATTTCTATAGGATATCCAATGAAAACACATTTGATTGCTCTAGGATCCAATTTATCTTGCCTTGTATGAGCAAATGCTAAGGAACCAAATACCTTCAGATTTGAGTAGTCAACTGGTTTGCCATTCCACATCTCAATTGGTCTCTTAAATTCAATAGCTGATGAAGGACATCTATTGATCAAATACACTATTGTAACTGCAACTTCTCCCCAAAATGTTTTAGGCAGCCCTGCACTCAAGATCATACATCTGACCCTTTCCAAGATTGTTATGTTCATCCTTTTAGCAATGCCATTTTGTTGAGGGGTGCCTGGATCTGTTCTATGTCTTTGAATACCTAAGTCCCTTACATCCTTCAATAGTACCTCATTGCCATTGAATATTCTCCACATTGAGTCAAGGTGAAGAATTGTGGAAATATGCCTCAAATAAGCAACAACTTGGAGTTAGTTATTGTTATAAATGAATTAGTTATGACAAAGGTTGTTATAATTAGTTAAGAAACTTGCCTTTAAATACTATAGTCAATTGTCTTGTTTGCTTGACCATGATATAGGTCTCATTAATTGAGACTGAACACGTAAATCTGGTGTTATTATTCCCTTATCTTGCTTTAATTCTCGTTTATATTGATTGAAAAAAATTGATTTTCAAAAATGCAGAAAGGAGAATGATAAACAGTCTTCGTTTTCTGATTTTTACATCTGTTCAACAACGTTATTCATTTTCGTTTTTTCTCTGCAATTGTTTGTTTTTCTGTTTTGTTGGTTAATTCTTGTTGCATATTCCAATATTGTTTTATCAATTGGCACCGTTTGTGGGAAAAAGGAGCAACAATGGTTGGAACCACAGAGAATGATAATTATGCAGAAAGTATGAATGTAATTAGTGAAAGAACTGACAAGAAAGGATCAAATAGTAACAAGCATAGGTCCGATTCAAAATCAAAATATGTCTTGGGATGTTCCTGAAGAGTAAAGGTTATGAATAAATTATTCTAATATTGAGTCAAGGTGGAGAATTATGAAGATATGCCTCAAATAGATTATTTTATGTAAAACATAAAGTTGGTACATGGGAACAAGGACAATGATTGAATTATTCTGAGATTGAGTCAAGATGGAGAATTGTGGAAATATGCTTCAAATCAACAACAACTTATATTAGTTATTGTTATAATTGAATTAGTTATGACAAATGTTGTTATAGTTAGTTAAGCAATGTGCCTTTAAATACTATAATTGTAAATGCAAGTTGTAATGAGTTGTTGGAGTAGTGATTGCTGAGAAAGAGTGAGGGATATGCAATTTGCGATTCATAGGAAATCCGAAAGAAGATTAAGGGAGAAAAAGAGAAATTGTGTGAAAAGATAAAACTAGTGAAGACTAGGGGAGCAATCTTGAAGAGATCTTAATCTTGTAAATGCAAAGATTCATAGTGAATTGTCTTGCTTGCTTGCCCGTGACGTAGGTCTCATTAATTGAGTCTGAACACGTAAATCTAAATGTTATTCTTCCCTTATCTTTCGTTAATTCTCGTTTACATTGATTGAATAAATATATTTTCAAAACTGCAGAAAGGAGAACGATAAACAGTCTCTGTTTTCTGGTTTTCAGTTCTGTTCAAGAACGTTCTCCATTTTCAGTAGAAAACTAAGAACGTTCTCCGTTTTCGTTTTTTGTATGGATCTTGACTCTACAATGAAAGAACTTGTGCTTGTTACTAACTTCTCGATAGCACTCTCCCAAACAATTTTTTGAGGTGTAGCTTGATTTGCTTGAGCTCCTTGTTGACCTTGAGATTCAACCTATTGATCTTTCCATGAAAAATTTGGATGATTTCTCCAATCTGGATTGTACGTACTAGAGTAGGGATTATTCTGCATCCTGTTGTTACCCACAAAATTTATCTCTTCTGGTGCTTCTGTATCATCTTCATCTGGAACTTCACAAGCTCCATTTTTATGTGCTCCCCCATAAAAGTCAGAACTAGTATGTTTCATTACTTTGACCAGGGCCACTTAGGGTTGTATATTTAGAGTTGCCATCCATTTCTTTATCACAACAGCGATAACATATGTACATGTTTTAAGAGTAGCTTTCCATGAGCCAACCCGACATCTATAACATTCAATTTCAAAATACCACTTTTTGACCCACCACCTCTATCATACTATATCATTTGTTCATTTGATGCCATGATCTCAACAATATTTCGTGTTTTTGAAATTCAAAGAACCACCTGCTGTAGCATTCAACATAATTCTAGTTCTAAGCCTCAAACTATTACAAAATATTTGCATTTGAGTAGTGTCTTCATAAGAATGATTGGGGCATCATGCCGGTAAAATCTTGTACCTTCTGTAAGTGTCACAAAGATATTCTCCTTCTTTTTTTTTTTACTGGAAATCTCTTGCTTTTTTCTAATGAACATAACTGAGGGGAAGTATTGTTCCAAGAACTTATCTTCAATATCATCCCATATGGTGATGCTACCGTAAGGTAAAGAATTAAGTCACTCCTTAGCATCATCTTTCAATGAAAATAGAAATAGTCTCAACTTCTTGCCTTCTTCAGAGCAACCATATACCTTCACTATTTCACATAGTTCAAAGACATTTGTGAGATGTCTATTGGCTTCTTCGTTATGTTTATTGGCAAAATGAATCTCCTTTAACTCTTGATATAGAGCAAGACTTTTTTCAAACTTGTTGACGTATGCGGTTGGTTATGGATGGCCAACCGACCACAGTTTCTATTTCGATTCTCCTTCTCGTCGAGGGTACATTCAAGTGATGGTGGATCGACCATCTCTGAAAATATGAAAAAATCCCTCAAATCCTCTTCTTCCACTACTAATTGTCTTTCCCTTTGTCTCTATTCTCAAACCACCTTTTGATTTGCTTTCGTAGTTTTTTTTTTTTATTTCTAGATCAAAGAAAAGTTCAGTTGAGGACTAGCCTCACATACAAGGTTAAACAAATTATGAATAATAAATAATTTTAAAATAAAGAAAAATAAATAATAAATTAAAAATAAAACAGTTTTAAAACAAATTTTGTTTTTCAAAATTAAAAATCAAATAAAAGCAAACATTTTATTACAGAACGAAAAATTTCAATTAAGTAAATAAATTATAACTCAATGATGATAGCGCATACCCCGACAACGGTGCCAAAAACTTGATAGCATTTCAGCTAGTGTACTGAATTGGTGCAAATAATAATAAAACAGTAATATCGAGTGTCGAACTCAAAGATTGCGTTTTACTATTGAATTACTTAAATTGAACATAAATTTTTAAATTGATTGAAATAATATTTAAAATTAACAACAATAATAAAATTGATCATTTATAATAAAAATAAATGTCAGAGATGAATTTCACTTTGAATCCAACCTTGGTGTCTAATTTGTGTTGGGAAAAACAGCAGCATAAGTTCAAAAGAATCAAGACACAATCACAACACAAGAATATAACGTGGAAATTCCAAAACCGGAGAAAAAACCACGGCAGCTGCCTAAACCGGCAACCAGAGAATTAACACTATGTGAAAATTATTACAACACATAGACTTCTCTCAGAGAATTAACACTATGTGAAAATTGTTACAACACATAGACTTCTCTCACCCACACCCAACACCCCAGTACAACCACACTCTTACAAAGCAAATATTTAAACTAAGTCAGATACAAGCTTAAAGTGCTACATGCTGACTGGTGCTGGTGCCTTTAAAAACAAAGGACTAAAACCCAATATATAGCCTTGGCCTTCTCCTTATTCTCCCACACTAAAGGATGTGGGACTTGCAATCAACCCCAACAATTTGATCCTAGCTACTAATTCATTTATTAAATTCTTACCAAACTCTCTTTATTATTCTTTCCCTAATGTCTTAGTGACAAAATCTTTAAATCCAAAGTAACCCATAATTCCTTGGTGGATTTAAGATTAAAATTAAGCATTACAATACAAGATTTCTCTTGTTAAACTATTGTCTTTGTAACTAATTTAATTGGTTTCATGACCTACATCTATCCTTAGACTACAATATCATGAATTTTTCATCTCAAGCATTCGTGAATTACATTTCTATTTTAAAAGACAAATCGTAGAACATTTTAAAGTTGAGTAAGCAATAAAGAGAATTAAGCACAAATACGTGAAAAATAATTCAATAAACTATTTCATATAACTAGAAATCAATTCAGAAAAATAAGAGTTTCATCTTGTTACACTCATCCCTAACAAATACGGTTTATGTACTCATACAGATATACAAAAGATAGGGATTAAAGAAGAATCACAAGAAGGACTCATGTATGATTCTTGATAAAACTCTTCCAATGGTGTTAGAAACGACTGTCGTTGAATTTCTCTACTAGGGCACAAGTCTCCAAACTATTCAATATTTAAAAAGATCCCTAAAAAGTGAAAAAAAAACATGTTTTGATATGTTCTGATATGCGTTGTGCGCTTCAGGCGCGCCTCAAGCGCACCTGGACAGAATCAGGATGCAAAAATATTGTGGAAATGCGTCTCAGACGCGCTTTAAGCGTACAACATCTTCTATTCGGTGTTTAGTGCAATTTGCTCCTCTTTTGAATTCGAATTTGGTTCTGGTGTATAGACAAAAGTTATAGCTATAGATCTTATCTTTCATTTGCACTTGTTGTGACTCCAATTAGATATCTACAACTCCAAATATGGCTGAAATACTCCACATAGATTTTCAGGCTTCTTTATACCATCATGAAACGTGTAAGAACAAATAATGTAAACATGTTGAATTTAGGGTATGAATTAGGCATATGCATGTATATGTAATGACAATGAGTGATGTAATCAATTAAAATTTAAAGTCATACTTGCATGAAAAAAACAATAGTATGCCTTTTTAATTTTAAGAGCACTCAATCAATCACATAATATTATTTAAAAAATATTTATTCTTATCATGATGCAAATATCATAAGAATTGAGATTAAGCATACCTCTTTTAGTGATTTTTTTCAACGAGTTATGTTCAAATAGTTTGGAGCTTCTCTTCATGCTCATTTATTTATCTTGATTGGTGATTGAAATGAGACAATTTACCTTTTGTTGTTGAGAAAGTTTCTAATGACTTTTGAGAATCTTGTTGAATCTCTGCATGCACGAATAAAGGTCTTTTATATCTTGTCAATGGGCATTTTCAAACTCATTTAAAAATTGTTGATGTTTTTCAACTATATCATTGTAATAGGAGACATTAATTTTGATTGGATGAAGCATATTCACTGTCAAGAATATTATGCTATTCTGAAAAACATTATGCTCTTTATGGAGATTGTTTTACTCTTTGTAGAGAATATTTTGCTCTTGTGGAGTATATTTTGCTCTTATGGGGAACATTTTGGTATGTACCTATTTGGTTAATTTGATCTCTCTCTTAGATCCTTTATGATCATACTTTGGAGTTTTCATGGATGATATTTAAACATTATCAATTGTGATTTATCCAAATGTAACATTGTAGTTATTTTTCTTCACCATCCTATCTTTCATCATAAAAATCAATAAATTCATCAAACATAATATGCATAATTTCATCTATGATATTGTACCTATGTTTTAGCCATATATTAACCAATTTGAAAATAAAAGGCATAGTGAACAAACTTAAAAGTTTAGACCAATTAAGTGAATCGTAATTCAGAAAAGCAACATAACATAATTTGAATTCTTATTAGCAATCTTTCACATCATCTGGGACAATTTTAAAATTAATCAACTGCTTTTTGTTAGCCATAGATAGTTTCCTAAGATCCATCTTGGACTCCAAAACTTGACACCTTTGATGCACTTAATTGTCTCTACTATCTAGATTAATTCATGTACAAGTGTATAAGCATATATTGAAGATTACTACATATGTCGATTTCACAATTAATAAGAGAGATGGTGCAACGAAAAAAGATTATTTATCAATTTCAACAATCCTTGATTGATTGACCGGTTCCACCCAAATTATAGATCAAATGAGTCACCAATTGGTGGACATAAACAACTAGCAATTTCTTGTAATTAATTTTTTTAAAACAACATCATATTATTGAAAAGTTCTTTGACAAGAAAATCATGTGAAATATCATTTTCATCAAATAATGATTTCAAGAATGATGTTTTAAATTTTCCTTGATCATTTCTTATAAAAATGACAATTATTTTTAAAACTCTTAAAAACCATGATTTGGTTGGAGATGATGTGGCAGGAATAGGCATGGACAACCGTTACTTTTTGATGAGTGACAGACAGTACTATTCAGAATTTGATTTTTTAACTTCTTCATGATGATGAATCAAAGAATGATTTGAAGTTGTTTGTTAAAAACAAACTCAAAGAGAGAACGTTCTCCGTTATGGCCAAAATGATATATTTTTAATTTTTAATGATTTTGAGTCGGAAATTCATCTAATTATAAAATATAATGATTTTTCTTTAAACTAAAACATGAGGAGTTTTAAAAAATAACTTTAAAATTAATTTTTTAAAGTTATCTTTCATATATCAAATATCCTAAATCTATGCAAAATTATTTCAATTAATGATACATATACCTTTGATTTATTAATGTTTCTAAATGTTATAGACCTTCTAAATATTTACAATCAGATGAGACAACATACTTTTTCCTTCATGTGTATTAAATATGCTTTGTTCATATGTCAATGTTCTTTCATGATTGTTGAATGATGTTCCTGCATCACAAATTAATAATTATTTTAGTATCCCTATTTGTTTAGTTCCTTGATGGTTAATATATCTTTTTCTACAAGAATTTTTTCTTATGATAATATTTTGATTTAACATAACCATTCCTT
>JBBPBT010000556.1:676262-715167 GCA_037974875.1 Cicer bijugum | reverse complement strand
TTTTTTTTAAAATTTCAGTGATATTTATCAAGTTGATTGATTCATTTTTCAGGTATTTTCTTCCTTAGTTTGAAAACATTCTAAAAGATGATTTTGTGTGGATATCTCATTGAAAACATTTTGTTTTCCAATATTTTTAAATTAGATTGTTGCAGACTTTGAATGACCTTTATAAAATCGTCATTCAAATTTTAGCCTTTCTCTTTTTCTTCTTTTTCTTTACAGAGTTCTTTTAATAAATCAAATTTTTTAGTAAAAAAATTTGAATCACATAAAATATTAACAAATTCTTTTTACATTTATTCACATAAAGGACAGAGTTCAAAGATGGTTACTTTATTATTTTCTACATTTTCCATTAAAAAACATGTTAACTTCTGACATTACTTCAATATATTCGTTGAAGAATACTGATAACATGATTGTTAAATTCAAAAATAATTTATTTCTTCAACAAAGAAGATCATTTTATTCTTAAATTTTTAGAACTATAAGAACGTTCTTTGTTTACCATACTTCTGTCAAGAACATTCTCCAGTATATTCCTTGAAGAATACTGATAACATGATTGTTAAATTCAAAAATAATTTATTTCTTCGACAGATGAGATAATTGATAACATTCTCTATTTTTCAGACTTTTATCAAGAACGTTCTCCGTTTTGTCTGTGTATTTTTGCTTCCTCTTCAATGTGATATGTTTTGCAATATTTGGTATATATATTTCATCAACACACTCAAACACATATGTTAAATACCAAAACATTTAAAATCATAATTAGTTAATTAACTTTTGCTTGACTATCATCAAAAAATTATTTGAAATTTTGTCTCAATTATAGTATGAAGGGACATTGTGATGCCTTGAGACTCACATTCGACACCAATTGTCTGTCCCAAACTCTAGTCGTACAGGATAACATAATTATTAGTGAAAGGGATAATAGAATTATAGGACTGAGTCAATCGACTAACTGAAATTAAATTAAAAATACATCCGAGTATATAGAGATTATATGCAATTGAAATAGAAGGAAAGGAAGGATTTCAACACTTCTGACCCCTTAAGATCAGGTTCAATAGCCATTTGCCGAAGTTATAATAGGTAAAAAATCATATGAAGAAAAAAGAAAAGAGACCTTTAATACCAATTACATGATCATACGTACTAGAATCTAAAACAAAGTTCAAATAACTCTGAACCCCTCAAACGAAATCTTTATAATTTATCAACGAGCCCTGTGAAAATGGTGTAATCATAATAGTGATAAAAGAGTCAAGTTGAGTTGCATTTATCAAAGAAGAAGGCTTACCATGCAACTTCCAACAACGATCAATAATTTGTCCAAGTCAATTACAATGTTCAGATTTGAGATGAGGCTTAGAGTTGGGTAGTCATCCACAAAAGAGACTCTAATTCAAGTCCTAAAGATGTAAATGCAGCAATGTCAACCAAAGCTGAAGTAATGAAAGGCTTAGTTGGATGTTTGACTGGTACTTCAAAGAGAATTACTGAGGTAGTAGACATAACCAAAACGCTAATTGATCCCAAAATTTGATCACGAGTAGCATAGTAGTCATGGGACAGGCCATAAAATGCAAGAATCATGCAGGTGTTGTGTTGATTCAACTTCTTTTGTTTAATTGAATAACTTGTAGCAAGAGGGAGAAATTCATTAAAATCATGAAGTACACTATGAACAGTGCCAAGAAATGAAAAAATAGAGCCATCTTCAGAATAATATTATTCAACAAATGGTGACAAACTCCATAAAGACATTGAATGGCACTAGTGTAGAGTACCTTTTCCTAACTCCAAACTGATTCACACATAAAAAATTATTGAAAAAATTGATTTCACGTTTGGATGCAATGTAAATGTAATATGTCACTTAATCAAGTGATTGCAATGCTTAGATTTAATTCTAATATATGTATTAAATTTCTAAATACTACAATCTTTTTCAAGAATTATTTTCTTTCACCAACTAATATGAATTTCTTTATAAATAAATATACATAAATTTTACAAGTTTGAATTTTAAAAATCGTTGTATTTCGATTTTAATATGATATATTACTATCAAATCTTATATCATGAAATTGTTGATAAAAAGTAATGCAAAAATTAAAATGACAATAAGTTGTAGAAATTATATTCAACCTCTCATTATTAGAAAAACAAAATTGACATAGACACTGATTATCTATCATAAAGCTTATATAACTCTGGATTTCTATAATTTTATGAAATATTCATAATCGATACTACAACAAATTCATGTTTTATACTATTTTGTAACACCCCGACCATTCAGCGTTACCGGCTGTATTACTTCACAAGCTTCTCACACCCCCCCTTTCCTCAAATTGGAAATCCATTTGAACCCGATACCTAAGGAATAAGTACCGCCTCATCGCAATCCCACTACCAATTGAGTTACTAATTTTTTAATTAACATTCTGACTAATTATGCACATTTGTATACTAGTATTTTTATTATAAAAGTAGTATAAACAACTTTCATAAATCATGTGAGGTTTTAACTAGTTCCATGAAACTTTATTTAGAATGAATTATCTCATAATATTTATGCATGATAATATAATAGTATTTCTTATTTGCCTTGATGTTAAAAATGATTTGAATTTATTTTAAATTATTATAATTATTTATAAAAAAATTTTATAATTTTATTTATTGTTTATTTTCTATTGTGATAATTATTTAAATTTACTATGAACTTTAAATTAACAAATAAAATTTATGATACATACTGTAATTATAATATAATTAAAAATAAATGATTTCTTAAATAAAAAAAAGAAAAATTTATTTATTAAAAAATAAATAATTCACGTGTTAAAACTTACTACCCGATATTTGTTTATGAGAAATTTTTTATTATCATATTGTCAGCTTGTAACAACATATATTTAATGGATTCAACTAAGAATATTATTCAAATAACAGACGGAAAAGAGGAACTGGAAAAACAGTCAATTAAAATCTAAATAATAAATGCAGATCATCAAAATAATAAAAGAAAAATCCGATAAAATCCAAAAATTAGCCACAGATTGAAACCAGCAAGAACCAAATCAAGCCCCAAAATCACGAAACCAAAATAAACAATTAGAAAAGAATAAAAATACAAAACAAGAACAAACCAGGGAAAGATAGAACAAGGAATTGAACCTGCAACAACAAAGATGAAAAAATCAAGAAAAGTATACTGACAAAATCAATAAAGAAATATTTAAATGAAAAGAATTTACTCGAAGAAAAATATGCTTCGCGACACTGAAAAAAAACAGGTTCATAGTTCAATTTGTATGTCTTGCAATCAAAGCACATAAATAAAAATAAAAAGCGAATAACTCAGTTGAATAAAAAACGAAAGAGGTGGATAATCTTACCGTCTAATCTTTCCGGCTAATCTTTTGCAAAGGAATCGAGAAGTGTGAGGCCGCAATTAATGCCTAGGAAATATATGAACAGCCATCATGACATTACTTCACATCAAACCCATGTAACACCAAAATGATACATGTCCAGGAGAAGTATGTCGTGACAAATAGATGCACAAAAAACCAATAAAAAAGAAGACAAACTCACCAAGTCACCAAGTCGTCCCAATTTTTCTAGAACTTTTGCACTATCAGAATACCAGATAAAAAACCCAAACATAGAACAACGTATGAAAAAAGTAGTATTAATGATAGACTTTCAATAATAAGCACCAACTCTTACCACACACCAATAGACTTATCTTACCTGAAACCTGAAACAGTGAATCATAATAGAGTAAAGAAATCATAAAATAATCAAAATACAAAACATGAAATATCAAACAAGAGAAAGATAGAATAAAAAGTAATCACATGTTCATAGATTACCTAGCCTGCAACACCAAAGAGAAAATAACAAATCAACAAAAATACATTTTCATAATAGATAAAGAATTATTGAAAACAAAAAGCATTACTAGAGATCACCAAATAAAAAATTAAAGCTCCACTCCGTAGAGAACATTAAGCTCCACTCCGTAGAGAACATTATTAAATTGACAAACCAGACTGCAAAAAACATACACACAATCATATTCTTATTTCTCTGATAAAAGCCAAAAATTAAAAATAAATAAAGAACGACTAATTTCAGAAGTTTGATTTTCTATATGGAGCCATTCTTCGTCTTAACCGTAGTGTTGAGAATCACAACATTGTAGATATCAAGGAATCAGCTAGCTGCAAAACAGATAAACAAACACATAACGCAATTGTCTTTCTATATAAGAGTATCTCTCGATTTTCGAATGCATAAATATACCCAAAAACCATATAAATAATCAAACGAAGAAAAAAATTCAAATTCAAAAAATTGACATAAAAGAAGAATTGGAAGAGCAAACAATCAAAGCCCTCAAAACTCAATAATAGCAGCAAATACAATAATCATAAATATAACAGCAAACTTCAAGCTCAAAACCAGCAAGAACATCAAACCTCCAAATAAAACCTCCCTCAATCAGGAAACTAAAATAACCAAGGAGAAAAGAATGAGAATAATAAAGATCAAACAGTAAGATAGAACCAGAAGGAATTGTGTGTTTCACATATTACTACTCCTGCAACACCAAAAGGGGAAATAACAATTAGAAATAAATTCTCTCAGATACGATAACGAAATACCAAAACAAAAAAGAATATTGTAGAGATCACAAAATCAAAACTGAAGGCTCGATGCTATGAAGAACGTTATCATTTTCATACACCATGCTGCAGAAAATTAAGTTCACGATTCATTAGCATGTCTTCCGATCAAAGACTGTAATCAATCCATGCATCAACTATCAAAAAAGGCTCTAGATGTCCAAGCTTCAACTCTTTCGGTAAAACAGATGAACAAGTGTCTCAAATTATCTTTGAAAGAAATGTACATGTACTTCAGAATCATAAATACTGAAGCCCACCTTAAACTTGTAGTAATAAAAAGCACAATAATCAATATTGCCAAATTACAATATCAGGATACCCCCATTCCAGAATTAATAAATTCAAGGAGAAAATCACTCACTAAACCCAAACGCTTAAAGCATGTCCTTAAAATGTCCGCAACAGCTTTCATGTGCTATGGTACATTAATAAGCTCTCTTTTAGGTAATCTCTGCCATGGCTTTCACTCCACATCCTCCTCGTGATACCCACACAAGATGATCAAAAGACAAACGTGAACAATTCAGTCAAAAGAAGAGACAACCAATTGAAAGAACAACGATTTTGAGAAAATGACACAGCCAATTGTAGATTCTAGTCCTCCTATACAAAATTTGACTTCACGCGTACACCAAAGTTCTTGTACAACTAGAGGGACCATGAATTATTTTTGTCCTTATTCTAAATTTTATATATCACAATTGACAATAATATAGAACAAAAAAATATAACAAAAGGTATGGAAAATCGACGGAACAAAAGGTGCCAAACCAAGTTATCCTGAATTCCACATCCAAGGGATGGCAAAGGTACACTCTAGAATCTTGTATCCTTCAACACTCTGGAATCTTGCTGAAACAGAAACACAAAAAATCCAACACTAGCAGGGAACTCCATCAAAGGACAACTATCCCAAAACATTAACATATTAGATATGTAAAGAAAAATGACTGTTTTTATCCGAAAGGCATGTGAACTGAACTTCTTCGTGCCACGGTTCCATAGCAAACCACACAACCATAGGCTATCTCAACTTTAACTTTGACACAGAAATCTCAAAGGAACTGAAAAAAGTATATGTTGAGTGTCAAACAAAGAATGAAATGTGAAGATTGTTAGTAGAGCTGACCAAATATGACGTCTAGCAGCAGTAGAAAGTATACGAAAACAGCCGGCAAAAGACAATGATTTATCTAGGGTTTTGAAGAACGTTATCATTTTGATGAACCACGCAGCAGAAAAATAAGTTCACATTCATTTTTATGTTTTGCGATCAAAGTTCAGAAATAACAATAATAATGACTCGGTGAAGAAATTTGATTTATCAAGGGATTTCCCTTTGTTATCCATCCAACAAGTATCAACAACCTAGATATCTAAACTTCAACTCGCTGCAAAAAAGATAAACACGTCTTAAATTATCATCGAAAAAGATGTACATGCACTTCAGAACCTCTCTTACAACTCTCAGTAAAAAACACAATCAACATTGCAACATTACGATACCCCATTCTAGACTTCCAGAATAAACACATTCAAGGAGAAAAATGACTCACTAAATCCAAAGGCATTGTCCTTGATAATATCCACAACAGCTTCCACATCCCATGGTACATTCATTGGCTCTCTCCATAGCAAAATCACGTCCTTGATAATCTCTGCCATGGTTTTCACTGTATATTCCCCTGTGACACCCACCCACACAGCTCTCAAAAAGTTGAAAAAACAAGTCTTCAAAAGACAAAGAAACATGGAAATTACATAGTCAAAGTAGAGTTCAGAAAATGAAAGAACAACAACCATGAGAATATAGGACACAACCAATTGTAAATTCCATAGCTCCTAAGCAAAATTAGGCTTTACCTCTAAAATACCAGAAGGAGTTTATGTACCAATGTTAAATTCCAGTGCTCCAAAACAAAATTAGACTTTACCCCTATATACCAGAAGGAATTCATGTAAAACTAGAGATAATACTATTATACCTAATCTTGCTCTTAAGCATAACAATTGACAAGAAAATAGAAAAACATGTAACAAAGTGGCAAATCAACAGAACAAAAAAATGCCAAACCAAGTTATCCTTAACTTCACATCCTTGATGAGGGAAAAGGAACACTCTAGAATCTTGTATGATTCAATACTCTAGAATCTTGCTGAAACAGCAACACAAAAAATCCAAAACCACCCGCGCACTCCATCAAAGGAAAAATATCCAAAAACAATAAGATATCAGATATGTTAAGTACAAAATGACCGTATGTAATGCGAGAACTGAACCTCTTCCTGCCACGGGTTCCACAGCAAACTACACAATCATAGGCTATCTCCTCTGTAACTTCCACACAGAAAACTCAAAGGAACTGACAAGTATATGTTGAGTATCAAACAAATAATGAAATGTGAAGATTCTTAGTAGAGTTGGCTGAATGAAAACCTAGCAACAGCTAAAAGTATACGACACAACCTGCAAAAGATTATGAATCATTGGAACAAATTTCCATCCAACTTGCAAGATCATGTACTCCATATGAAATGACACAATTTTGGCTTCTTCCTACTACAGATGAGTCCTTGGGCCACTGTAACAAAGAGGATATCTTTCCAGGAGTATCATCGTAAATGACAAATAACCACAGAAACAACTAATGAATAAAAGACGATAACAGAAACCTCTCCCAACAAAGTTGTCTCCGGCAAACAGATAATCAGAACAAGCAGCTTACATGACGTAACCAAGTTGTCCAAAATCCCTCATCTTAGAAAGGGCAAAGAGTTATTCCAAAATCTTGTATGCTGCTCCAGAACAAATTCATATACTCAAATGTCAAAAGAATAACTAATTATATTCCAAATTGAAATGACTAGACAACAAAAGTCGGAAGCAAACTTCTGAATAGCGATCACCAAATTGAAAACAAGAGACTTTTGATGTATAGAACAAACCCATGTAACAGAAAGATTACGCTGTGACAAATAGTTGGGGACAAATAGCACAATTCTCAAAACCAAGTTGACAATTAGATAGGCTCACCAAACTGTCCCAGTCTCTCCAAAACCACCAACCCCAAGGCGAAATTTTCACAAGTGGAAATCATAAAGGAGTAAATCAAGAACACCAGCAATAAAAACTTCACAGATGAAATGAAAATAATGCACAATCCAAGAAGAGTGTACAAAAGTAAACCTGAGGCTTGATACGACACAAAACGTTATTTTACTTCGAAACACCCTACACTGCAGAAAACAGGTTCGTGTTTCAATTCACATGTATGGAGATCAGAACATTCAAAGCCATAATAGGAAAAAAACACAATCCAATGAAGAAATTAAACTCAGTAAATTCAAGTATGGGTGATGAATGATGACCGTGTCTTGCAAAACGTCTAAAAACAGAAAACTTGCATCAGAACTCCCAACGAACTCAAAATTAGCAGCAGATCATGCAAATAAGAACAACAAACTCAATGAAAGAAACCAGCAAGAACAAAATCAAGAACCTATATGATAAAGGATAAGAGAATAAGAATACAAAACATCAACATCAAACAAGAGGAAGATAGAACAAAGAAGGAACCGTGTGTTATCTCTCCTGCAACACCAAAGACGAACAAAATCAAAACAAATATTTAAACGAAAATAATTTACTTCACCAAAAGACAACCTTCCCAAAATAAGATATTAGATATGTAAAGAAAACAATGACCGTTTTTATCCAAAGGGTGTGTGAACTGAACTTCTTGGTGGCACGGACTCCATAGCAAACCACACGATCATAGGCTATCTCAACTGTAACTTTCACACAGAAACCTCATAGGAATTGACAATAGTATATGTTTAGTGTCAAACAAAGAATGAAATGAGCTGACCAAATATGACGGCTAGCAGCAGTAGAAAGTATACGAAATAGCCAGCCAAAGCAAATCATAGGAACAAATTTGCATCCAATTTGCAAGATTATGTACTCTTGTATGAAATGACACAATTTTTGCTTCTTCCAACTATAGACGAGTCCTTCGGTCACTGTAACGAAGATTATATCTTTTTAGGACTTACCAACCACAAATCACAAATAACAACAAAACAGTAAAAAAAAATATTATCCCTTCCCAGCAAAGTTGTCCCTAAAAGATACACCACCTAACCAAGTTGTCCGAAATTGGTCGTAATGGGAAAGGAAGTGTTACTCCAGAATCTTGTATGCTAAACCAGAGAAAAACTATGTGGACAGACACCAAAACTTCAGCATTGGATTGTACACACTCAGGACAACAATCCAGAACAAACATTAGTAGGAAATATATGACAAAAATGGTCAATTATCACCAAAATTTGAATGGGGTTGATAATCTCACCCCCTAAGCTTTCAAAAAGGAATCGAGAAGTGTGGATGCTGAAATTAATGCCTGTGAAATATATGAATAGCCAGCATGACATTATGGTTCATGTGTCCTTGTTAATTCATTCACAGAAGATTAGTTGTACAAAGCAGAAGGGCACTCATCTCCAATTTCTCTACTTCAGAGAGCGAACTTAAAGGTTCATTCACATCAAGCCATGAAAAAAGATAGAAGAGTAGCATAATTCTGCAAACCATGTTGATATCATCATATCAAAGAGAGGCCACCATGTTCTCCCAATTTTTCCAGAATCGTGTAAGCACTGTAAGAATACAGATCAAAAACCCAAATGTAGAACAAACATTTGTAACAAAAAGTATTATTAATGACCCTAAGGCTCAACTTTTCAATTATAATCACCAAATCTTACCACACACCAATGGACTTACCTTACCTGAAAAGTGGAAATCATAAAAGAGTAAATCGAGAAAACTGGTCTGTTCGAAAGGAATTGACAGAGAAGAAATGAAATAGACATGATTTACAACAATAGTAGAGGGTACCAAATTAAAACTGAGGCTTGGTACTCTACACAGAACCTTAATGTGTGGAGATAAACTATACTGCAAAAACAAAGTTCATATTTCAATTCCACATGTATGGCGATGATAGCCGGAGCCAACTCAAACCTCAGAATCAAGAAAACAAAAAATAATCAAAACACAAAACATGAAAGATCAGACAAAAGCAAGATAGAAACAAAAGGAATAACATGTTCATAGATTAACTATCCTGCAACACCAAAAAGGAAATAACAAATCAACCAAATACGCATTTAGAATTGATTGATAGAGAATTATTGAAAACAAAAAAAAAATTACTAGGGATTACTAAATTAAACATCAAGGTACACTCCGTGTAGAACGTTACTAGTTTGACAAATCGCACCGCAGAAAAACATGCTCACAAGTATATACTCTTTTTTCTTCTGATCAAAAACAGAAATTAAAAAATGAAGAACGACTAATTGAAGAAATTTGATTATTATATCTGGGGCAGTTCTCTGTCTTATCCATTCTATTGAGAATCACAACATTGTAGGTATCAAGAAATCAGCTAGCTGCATAATGGATAAACACATATCTTAATTGTCTTTCGTTTTAAGAGCATACCTTGATTATTCTTTATATATCACAATTGACATTGATATAAAAGAAGAATTAGAAGAGCAAACAAACTAAGCTCTAACAAAACTCCGAATAAAACCACATTCAAGAAACCAAAATAAAACCAAGGAGAGAAGAGTGAGAATAAAAATATCAACCAGGATAGAACCAGAAGGAATTGTGTGTTTCACATATTACCTACCCTGCGAAATCAAACGGGAAATAGCAATAATACTGAAACAAAAAGATAATACTAGAGATCACCCAATCAAAACGCAAGGCTCGATGCTTTGAAGAACGTTACCATTTTGATAAATCTCGCTTTGAACATCACTGCAGAAAAATAAGTTCACAATTCATTTGTATATTTTGCGAACAAAGTCTGGAAATAACAAAATTAATGAAGAAATTTGATTTATCTAAGGCCTTCCCTTTCTTATACATCCAACAAGTCTCAACATTCTAGATATCTAAACTTCAACTCGCTACAGAACGCATGTCTTCAGAAACTCTTAAAACTCTCAGAGAGAAACACAAATATCAACATTGCCACATTACAATATCATAAGATACCTCATTCTAGAATTCCAGCATAAAAACATTCAAGGAGAAAAATGACCCATTAAATCCATGGATATCCTTGATAATGTCCACAACAGCTTCCACATCCCATGGTTCATTTCATAGGCTCTATCCATAGCAAAATCACATCCTTGATAATCTCTGCCATGGCTTCCTCTGTTTATATCTCCCCCCGTGACACCCACACAGAGCTCCTATGCAAAATTAGGCTTTACCCTATACCAGAAGTAGTTCATATACCAATTGTAGATTCCAGTGCTCCAATGCAAAATTAGACTTTACCCCTATAGCAGAAGGTAACATTACTCTTAGTATCACAATTGACAAGAAAAAAAAAGTATGACAAAGGAAGTGGCAAATCAACAGAATAAAAAAATGCCGAACCAAGTTATACTAAATTCCACATCTTCGATGAGGGAAAAGGTACACTCTAGAATCTTGTATGCTTCAATACTCTGAAACAGCAACACAAAAAATCCAAAACCAGCAGGACACTCCATCAAAGGACAACTATCCCAAAACAAATAGTTATTAGATATGTAAAGTACAAAACAACCGTTTTTATCCCAAGGGTATGTGAACTTAACTTCTTCATGCCACGGGTTCCACAGCAAGCCACACAATCATAGGCTATCTCCCCTGTAACTTCCACACAGAAAACTCAACGGAACTGAGAAAAGTATATGCTGAGTATCAAACAAATAATGAAATGTGAAGACTCTTAGTAGAGCTGGCGGAATTAAAACTTATCAACATCTAAAAGTATACGACAACAGCCTGCAAAAGATTATGTATCATTGGAACAAATTTCCATCCAACTTGCAAGATCATGTACTCCACATATGAAGTGGCACTTCTTCCTACTACAGATGAGTCCTTGGGCTACGGTAACAAAGAGGATATCTTTTTAGGGCATCATTGTAAATCACAAATAACCACAAAAACAACAGATGAGTAAATGACGATAACAGAAACCTCTCCCAACAAAGTTGTCCCCAGCAAACAGATAATCAGAACAAGCAGCACATATGACGTAACCAAGTTGTCCAAAATCCTTCATCTTGTATGCTAGTCCAGAACAAATTCATATACTTAAAAGTCAAAAGAATAACTAATTATATTCCAAATTGAAATGACAAGACAACAAAAGTCAGAAGCAAACTTCTGAGTAGCTATCATCAAATTGAAAAAACGAGACTTATGTGGAACAACAAACCCATGTAACGCTTTCCCTGTGAGTATCAGATGATACATAATCTGAAAGATTAAGCTGTGACAAATAGTCGGTGACAAATAGCATAATTCTCCAAACCAAGTCGTCAATTAGATAGACTCAACAAACTGTCCCAGTCTCTCCAAAACCAACAATCCCAAGCCGAAACTTTCACACTGTTAGATCAAATATAAGAAAGAAGTAGTATTGATTGATGGGTGTAAGAAAATCCATGGCTAATATTTTCAATTATAACATCCAAGTGGAAATAATTCACAATCCAAGAAGAGTGTACAAAAGTAAACCTGAGGCTTCATACTACAAAACGTTATTTTACTTCAAAACACACTGCACTGCAGAAAACAGGTTCCTGTTTCAAGTCACATGTATGGAGATCAAAACATTCAAAGCCATAATAGGAAAATAACACAATTCAATGAAGAAATCAAATTCAGTAAATTCAAAGAATACAAAACACCAGGGGTGATGAATGATGATCATGTATTGCAAAAAGTCTAAAAACAGAAAACTCGCATCAGAACTCCCAACGAAATCAAAAATAGCAGCAGATCATGCAAATAAGAACAACAAACTCAATGAAAGAAACCAGCAAGAACAAAATCAAGAACCTATATGATAAAGGATAAGAGAATAAGAATACAAAACATCAAGATCAAAGAAGAGTAAGATAGAAGCAAGAAGGAATCGTGTGTTCACAGATTACCTCTCCTGCAAAACCGAAGACCAACAAAATCAAGAATGAAAACAGAAATATTTACACGAAAATAATTTACTTTAAGAAAATATGCTCTCAGAATCTAAAAAGAAAGATTGAAACGAAATTTTTTTACTATAGAGATCACCAAACAAAACTCGAGCATCCATTTATTCTTTGCTATGAAGAACGTTATTATTTCGACAAATCATTCTGCAGAAAAACAGTTTCGCAATTCAATTCGTAAATCGTATGTCTTGAAATCAAAGCAAGAAAAGAAAAATAATAGTAAAAGAACGGCTCGTTGAAGAAACTTGATTTGTCTATATGGATGGGTTCTTTGTTCTTATCCTTTGTACTCAGACTTCAGATCGCTGCAAAACGGATAATTGCGTATCTCGATTATCAATCAAATGATGAAGAATTATATAAAAAAAAATATATAAATAATTCTTGATAACCGATTTGTAAAAGAGGAGTCAAGAGAATTGTGAAATTCTTGATATCAACAATCTGAGTAAAACATATCAATACGCAAATCCATAACGATCTCCTTTAATAGAAAACCCTTAAATTGAGCCATCAAGAAGCATGCAATCGGAGCCCCGGATTTCAAGGACTAGAGCTATAAAAAGTTGGAATCAAGAATCAAAACCATCACAAACGAGTAGAACGCAAAACAAGAACAAACGAGTAGAACGCAAAACAAGAACAAACGAGTAGAACGCAAGATATAACGAGCCACGTTTACCCTAAATATAACAGAGGAGGTTTATATAGAAGGAGAGATCAGGATAGACGGCTGAGATAACCCGGATGGTGGAAATTTAAGATGATGCAAATAAAGAAAAAACAGTTCAAGCGTTTTTTCTAAATATAGGGCGGTGGAAACATGATAAGATTTCGTTGGCGTTTGTCGGATTGTGTACCCACTTAGAATGAACGCTATCTCTAAGGTATTAGAAATATTTCCTAAAACAGAGAATAAAAATATATCTGTAAATAAAAAAATAATTATGTTTTATATCTATACATATCTTTTGTCAACAAATAATAGTTATCTTTCCTAAAAAAAATATCCATATATTAGTGTATATCTATTCACTATGTATCTATATCTATATAATATATAATTAAATGATATTTAAAGAGAATTGTTTTTTTATTGTCAATTTGTAACACTTTTGATAATAGAAGTTTAATATTTTAAATTACCAATAAATAAATTATATAATATATGAATGAAAAGTTTTTGTGTTATTTTTGCCATGATTTTATTATTTAATTAAAGTTTTAAAAGATTTTTAGATATGAATAGTTTAAAAATTTAAATTAACAATAAATAAATAATTATATGCAAGCAAGAGAGTTGTATATATACTGAATTAATTATTTCAAATATACATAGGTGGACAACATTAAGTTACATATGGTGGGTCATGATATAGAGCTAGTTTTTATGGCTTTAAATTTTTATGGTATTATTATTAATTATATTTTCTTGTTCATCGCAACATGATCCATCGTGTTTCATTCTAAGTCTTTAATTGAGAACTGCTAATTCGTGTCTTGGTATATTACTATTACACAATTGTTATAAAAAAAACACCAGAATAAAATTTGATGGGAAATTAGACGGATAAAATAAAATTGGTGTAATTTAAGTGAGGGACACCCGAAGAGTTTTAAGAAGGAGGTTTAGTTTCTAAATTCGGATAAAACTAATATAACTACTAATTTACTAATATTTATTTATAAAAATATATATTTCAGCTATTAATTATCATATTGAATATGTCATTATAATTTATTATAATTTTTTCAAAGGAAAATTAAAAGTAAAATAGTAGCTTTTAGGATAACTGAATTTTCAATTAATTTTAGTATTAGTGTGTATTAATTTGTTGAAACATGAAATATTTTGTTTAAGGTAATCTTCAATTACAATTATTTATCACATAACTTTACAAAAAAAATTGTTTATTAACTATTACAAAAATTAAATTTGCAATCTTTTGTATTAAAGAGTAAAAATATCGGTGATCAAATTTTTTATTAAAATTATAAATATTATAAGTTCATATTATTTTAAAAGTCTATATTTTATCATAGTTGAGTGAGATGCGAGATGAATTTGAATTATTTAATATTAATTTGATTAAACATGAAACAAATCATGTTTGAAAGTCATATCAAATTTGTAGATGGAAATATTTGGGATCATAAGCTACATCTTTTTAACACAGCATAAACTACAAATTGATATAGAGAATACCGAATGTGTGATGAAATTCTAATAGAATGAAAGAGAACCGTAAATACTTGAATTTTTTCTTACATATAAATCCAATTTTTCAATCATTCAATTTTTCACACTCAAAACGTGTACATTTGAAATGTGTCAACATATTTCAGTTTCAATTTGTCATTTTTTACATGATTTTCTTGTAACTTTAGATATAAACATTTTCATTGAAAGTTTATCAATTTTTTGTTAAAAGTTTATCATATTTTTGTTGAAAGTTTATCAGTTTCAATATGTATTTACATGTAGTGAATTACCATGAGTACATATCTGAATTAAGTTATAAAGGAACACTCAATAGTTTCCAAGAGGTTTTGGATCCAAAATCTAATTAAACTAATATAACTACTAATTTACTAACATTTATTTATAAAAGAAATATGTTTTCAGTTATTACGAATGAGGTTGAATATGTCATTACTATTTTGTGAAAGAAGATTAAAAATAAAATAATAACTTAATTAAAGAATACTTGAATGTTCAAATTAAATTTAGTATTAGTATGTATTTCTATGTTGAAAGTTTTAATGTTTTTGTGTAAAGTAAAGTTAAACAATTTTTGAATATTTTTATCAAAAATGTTTATTAACTATTAAAAAAAATAAAAAATTGCAATATTTTGTATTAAAGAGTAAATGTCATTGATTAAATTTTATTATTAAAATTAAAAAATTAAGATCACATTATTTTAAAGTTTATTTTATCATGGTTGGGTGAGATGCAAGATGAATTTGAACCCTCTAGCATTGAATAGATTAAACCTGAAAGAGGTCATTTTTGAATATCGCATCAATATTGTAGATGAAAATAGTTTATTTATTTATTTGAGGACATAAGCTATAATTTTTTTAATAGGATATAAACTACAAATTATTATAGAGAATACTAAATATGTCATGAAAATCTAATACAATGAAAGAGATAATTGAATTCTTTCTGACATATAGAGAATACCAAAGATATTATTTACATCCAAATAGAATGAAAATCTAATAACTCATGTGTTTTCTAACATATAAATTCAATTTTTCAAACTCAAAGTATGTACCTTTGAAATGTGTCGAGATGCACCAATTCTAATTTTTTGTCTTTTGATATCGATAAAATATCTTAGAACACAAAACAACATATACATTATATATTAATAAAAGTGTTTTGTGTAGAAAATTTATAGTTAGTTACATAGGTGAATATAAGTGTATCGATGGCACACATTTTCCAAGAAATGAAAAGAGATGGCTTTGTGATTTTGGATTCAACCTCTCTAAGATGAGTTTTGACACTAAGTGGATAATAAATTAATTTGTGAAGGTGTAACATTTTAGAACAAAGACCGCTACATAGGAACCTTAATAATGACACTCATAACGGTAAGGGCATCACTCCATCCGTCTATTTGAATTATATGTGATATAAATGCATTGTGATATTATGTGATACATTGTTATAATGGTTGTGTTTGACATGTTCAAATTGTAGAAAATAAATGTTATATGATACATTGTTACAATGGATGTGCTTAACATATCATGGTTATTTGAGGTGATGACTTTGTGTCTAAACCAATTTGGTTTAGGAAAAGGTTGAATGATTTTGGACGCTCTGGTTGAGTGATCTATTTTGTTACTAACTAAGGTGATGACATTCATACATGCATTGATGGCCTAGATCTAGTCGCGAGTACATGACGAGAATTCCTTGAAAAGGCAATGTGATTTAGAAAAATAATCAACGGTGGAGTACTGAACATGAAACTCTGAAGAACATTTGCCCAACGGTTGGACAAGTCCAACAATGGGACATTGTCCAATGGTGGGACTCTTTGCTCTATGGGGTGGTGATATTCCAGAATCATGCATTGACATATAGTCTAACAAATAGGATTTCTGCATTTTGGTTGATTGTATCTTTGTTGTGTTGTGATTTTTAACTGTTTAACAAAGTATATGATTTATTTTCTTTGTGTTTGTTATTTGGAGATGACCCTTACATTTGACATGATGTCAACTATAGTGTTACATGTCAACTATAGTGTTACTTGAGCGAATAATGTCATGGCCAACCTAGTAGAAGAAATGCGAGGAAGGACAATAGCATGCAAACACTTTAGTGATTGCAAACACTTTGTTTCATTATTTTTTAAAATACAATTGAAAAAGTTATTAATTGGTTTTAAAGTAATGAGTATTTAAGATAATCTTATAAAAAACGAATACGTATCTCTATGTTTAGTATTTTGTTAGTTAATGTCTCGAAAAAGTGGGATGTTACAAGTGGTATCAGAGAAGTTCGATCTAGATTGCACTACAGATTAGTGGGGTGGTTTTTAGTTGTGTCAGTGTTGGTCATGTGTCTCAGAAGTCCTCAAGAGATGGTGTGTGAAATAGAATGAAAATCTAATAACTCATTTTTTTCTAACATATAAATTCAATTTTTCAAACTCAAAATATGTACCTTTGAAATGTGTCGAGATGCTCTAGTTCCAATTTTTTGTCTTTTGATACTAGTAAAATATCTTAGAACACAAAACAATATATACATATATATTAATATATTAATAAAAGTGTTTTGTGTAGAAAATTTAAAGTTAGTTACATAGGCGAATATAAGTGTATCGATCGCACAAATTTTCCAAGAAATGAAAAGAGATGGCTTTGTGTTTTTTTATTCAAATATGGCTTTGTGAGATCGAATTCATATATATAAAATTTCTGGATTCAAGGGTGAATATCAACGCACCAATATAATTCTACCGAGATGATGCAGACAAAAATTCAACAATGCAAAACATAATCCATAAAGAATTATGTGAAATCAATGGTCAGTCGTCTAGGAAAATATCTAATTTTGTTTTCAACAAGAAAACAGTTCGATTAACTAATTGAAGGTAAGCAAAGTTCATAATAAATGAAGACGATAATTCTGATGCACAAGATCAGCAAAAGTTGCAAGTGCATAACATACTTATGTTTTGCTGTATGTAAAACATGTAAATGAACAAATGTAAATTTATTGCATAAACATACTTACAATGGGTTTTGGAGAAAACTGAAAAGAAAAGATTACAAGTTTTGTAAATTGGAGACACTCAAAATATCTTAGAGAAACTCTTTATGTAACTCTTCATGATCTAAAACTCTCCCTTTTAAGTGAAGGGGAGCCTTCCTTATACAGCGAAAGAGCCCCACTATTGTCGTCCTGTTGAAAGATTCCAGTGTCGTTTTTTTTTTTAAGCCAAAAATCAAATTTGGGCTATGCTAGACATAAGTCCATTTTTGATATTATTGACAAACATACATCATGTGATAAATCTAACATTTTAAACTGAGTAAAATTTCAGGAACAACAACTCAACCCTACATACTTGAGACAATAGCTTGGAACTCAAGGAATCAACAAAAGTTGAAAAATTCACTAAGCAAATCGATTAGGCAAATCGATTTTGTAATAGGGTTGTATGAAAATGTGTAGTCTGTGATTAAGCAATCGATTAGGCAAATCGACTGGCACATTTACTGAAAATCAATTGTGCAAGTCAGAAGCAAGCCGCTTAGCAAGCTAATCGATTTGCAAATCGATTGTTCAAATCACAAAGACTAAGCTGATTGTTTAAATCGATTTGACAAAATCGATTATGCAAGTTACAAAGCCAAGCCATTTATTAAATAATCGATTAGGCAAATCGATTTCAAAAATAAGGTTTCAAAATGAACATGGTATGTGATAAACACAATCGATTGGCACAATCCATTGAAACAAATTTCGTGTTTAAAAAGTTCGGCATCAATCGATTGAGAAAATCGATTGGATGAACCAACTGGTAAATCTCTTTTTAGAAACATATTACGTAATCGATTGACACATCGATTAGCATGAAATAAGCTAACTTCCTGTAACAATCCAAATCGATTTGGCTATTCGATTTGACAAAAACAACCGAGTCCCTGAAACCAATACAATCGATTGGCAAAATCGATTGGAACAATATTTTAAACTACAGAGGAAACTTAGCCTATGGCCAAATCGATTATGTGTATTAATGAATCAATTATGTGTATTAATGAATCGACTGAGTAATCGATTGTTTTGATCTCGTTGTTGGAACAAAAAATCTTCAATCGATTAGGCAAATCGATTCCATTAGGAACTGCTTTTAAAGCTCTGAAAAGTGGATTAAAATAATCGATTAGGTAAATCGATTAGTTTATGTAGTTTCAAGATTCAAGAAAAACAAGATTCGCGAAATCGATTTGGTAAATCGATTGAGCCTGTTTTATTACATTAATGAATTGATTGGTAAATCGATTCATCTGTTGTTTTTCAGAAACTATATAAACATTTTTCAATTACTTCTTCTCATAACAACACAAAAAACACACAGATAGAAAAAATATAATTTTCTGACATCTCTTTCTCACATTTGAATAACTTTGAATATTACTTTTTCAGACTTGAACCAACCATCCTTCATGATCAATAGAGACCTGAAAAAGATTGCTTGAGAAAGAGAACTAGAGAAGAAGACTGCTTAAGAAATTCTGTATATTTCTTTTTTAGATTTTTTGTAACAAAGATTCTGTAAACAAAGAACGTTGAAAAATCCAGTGGTGAAACTGGTAGTTATCTTTTGTGTTGAGAGGTCTCATCAAGAAGAAACTGTGCTGTGATCTTGGAAGAGTTTGTAGAGGAACTCTGGGATATAGTGGGATAAAGATAGAATAGGGAGAGTGGTTTTAAGATAGATAGGCGGAGAGCGTTGGAACATCTGTAAAACGACTCTACAAGATTCTATTGAAAAGGCTAAGATCGGTTTGATCTTAGGACTGGACGTAGGCCGTCAAACAGACGGCTGAACCAGTATAAAAATTGCGGTGTATAATTTCCTACCCTTATCTCTTTTATTTCTGCATTGCTTATTTGACTAATCTTGACTGCATGCAATAGTGAAATTCTGTATGAAGTGACATTGCTTGAAGTGTTAATTTGTCATGCTTGTATCTTGATCAATCTGTCAAACAATTATTGTATCTGTTGCACTCTCTATTAGACAATACTTGTTATTGTTAATCTTCTTTAAGGATTGATATTTGGGACTGTGGTTAATCTTTTGTTTAATAAAATTTGAATTTTGTAAAATGTTTAGCAATATCGTTAGAATAGGTTTTATTCTTCATAAATTCTGCTAAACTGAGGTCTATATTCCCCTACAATTGGCATCAAGAGCCTACTTTTTTTAGAGTAACTCTCATAAAAAGATTATGACCTCAGAATTCCTAGGAGAGGGTGCTTCATTGGCTAGGCCCCCTGCCTTTAATGGGACCGCCTATATGTACTGGAAACATAGGATGTTGATTTTCCTAGAAGCAGCTAGCATAGACATATTAGATGCTGTTTTAGAAGGACCTTATGTGCCAAAAATTGCAGGAACTGATAATTCTTTCATCCCTAAACCCAGATCAGACTGGTCTGAGGATGATAAGAAGAAGGTAGGTTATAATGCTAAGGCTAAGAATATAATAACCGTTGCATTATCTGCTGATGAATTTTTTAGGGTCTCTAACTGCAAGACTGCAAAGGAGATGTGAGACACTCTTCAACAGACACATGAAGGAACCACTGATGTGAAAAGGGCTCGAGTAAACACATTGATGCATGAGTACGAGCTATTCAATATGAAGAAAGAGGAATCAGTCAACGACATGCAAACCAGATTCACACACATTGTCAACAACTTGAATGCACTAGGAAAGGAAATTGACAATGAACAACAAATCAACAAAGTCATGCGATGCCTAACTAGAGAATGGCAACCAAAGATTACTGCGATTGCAGAATCAAAGGATCTTGGAAGTATGGCGATAGCTACACTGTTTGGAAAACTGAGGGAGCATGAAATGGAATTGCACAGACTCAATGAGGCTGAACAAACTGACAGAAAAAGGAAAGGACTGTCTTTGAAAGCCCAAACGCATCAGTCAAAGTCTGAACAAGAGAGCTGCTCGGATGAGTCAAGCAGTGAGACTGATGAAGAGCCTGAGATTGGTTTACTTGTCAAAAAGTTCAAAAGGTTTCTGAAAAAGAAAGGCAACAAGTTCAGAAAGCCATCAAGTTCTAAGACTAATGACAGCAAGACAATCACCTGTTATGAGTGTGGAAAAACAGGCCATATAAAGTCTGAGTGTTACAAGTTGCAAAACAGAAGTAGAACTGCAAAGAACAAAGGCAAGGAACCAGCTCCTAAATCCAGAAAAGCTTATGTTGCATGGAACGATAATGACAACGAAACCTCTTCATCTTCCGAAGAAGAACAAGAAAATCTATGTCTTATTGCTAAAACAGACTCAAATTCGGAAAGTGAGGTAAGTTCATCTAATCCTTCATATGATGAGTTACAAAATGCATTTAGTGAATTACATGATGAGTATGTTAGTACTATTGAACAGTTGATTAGTACTAAGAAGTTATTAGAAGAGAAATGCATGTTGTATGATGAGATTAAACTGGAGCAAGAGTCCCTTAAGGATATAAATGAAAATCTGAAAAAGGAAACTCATGCATTGCATAGTGATCTAGAGAAGTTTAACAGTAGTAAAAACCAGTTAGACATGCTTCTTGGTAATCAAAGGAATTTCAATGAGAATCTGGACTAGGCTATAAACCAAATATGCATGTTAAACAGAATCACAATAAACATGGAATTGGATATAGGAATGTTAAACATAACCAGAAGTATGGTAGATCTAGTCATATGCATAGTGTCTTTATTAAACCAAAACATTATGCATCCTCTGTTGTCACATGTCATTTCTATTGTAGAAAAGGACATTTTGTTTACAATTGCAAATTTAAAAAACTTACCAACAGAGGGTGTAAACAAATTTGGAAGGTCAAGACACCAAAGTTTGAAACTGACCCCCCAGGATCCAATTTATATTGGGTACCTAAAACGAAATTCTGATTCTGTTGCAGGTATGCTTGAGATCCACAAGGCACCAATGGTACCTTGGTAGTGGGTGCTCAAAGCATATGACAGGGGACAAGTCAATGTTCCTGTCCCTAAGCCTAAAAGATGGAACATTGCAATTGCAAATTTAAAAAACTTACCAACAGAGGGTGTAAACAAATTTGGAAGGTCAAGACACCAAAGTTTGAAACTGACCCCCCAGGATCCAATTTATATTGGGTACCTAAAACGAAATTCTGATTCTGTTGCAGGTATGCTTGAGATCCACAAGGCACCAATGGTACCTTGGTAGTGGGTGCTCAAAGCATATGACAGGGGACAAGTCAATGTTCCTGTCCCTAAGCCTAAAAGATGGAGGATTTGTCAATTATGGTGACAATAATAAGGGTAAGATCTCTGGTGTTGGTGACATAGGCAGTGAATCAACTTCAATCATCAAAAACGTCTTATATGTGGAAGGGCTAAAACACAACCTTCTAAGTATAAGTCAGCTTTGTGACAATGGTTTCTAAGTAAGCTTTTCACCACTTTCTTGCATAATTGAGAATAAGGTTGATAAAGGTATCAAACTGGTTGGTGATAGAGTTAACAACATTTACATGCTAGATTTAAATGCTTTGCCTGCTAGTACTGTTTGTTGTTTATTATCAAATGATGATGAAAACTGGTTATGGCATAAACGTGTTGCGCATATTCATATAGATCACTTGAATAAACTTGTTATCAAACAGTTAGTTATAGGTCTTCCCAATAGAAAGTTTACTAAGGATAGATTGTGTGATTCCTGTGAGAGAAGTAAACTAGTCAAATCTTCGTTTCCCCCAATAGACATGGTCAAAACCAATAGGGTTTTGCAGCTGATTCACATGGATCTTTTTGGTCCATCCCAAGTGAGAAGTTTTGGAGGTAATCTGTATGGTTTTGCAAACTTGGTACAAAATGAAACTAGTCAGAAAATAATGTCCATCAAAAGTGATCATGGAGGTGAATTCCAAAATGACTCTTTTGATACTTACTGTGAACAGAATGGTATTCATCATATGTATTCAGCCCCTAGGACTCCACAGCAAAATGGTATAGTGGAGAGGAAAAATAGGTCTTTAGAGGAATTCGCTAGGACTATGCTTAAAGACTCAAATATTCCTAAGTATTTCTAGGTTGATGCAATTAACACTGCCACACATGTTGTCAACAGAGTTTTAATTAGGCCAATTCTTAGGAAAACTCCCTATGAGTTGTACAAGGGTAGAAAGCCAAATATTTCTTACTTTAGAGTCTTTAGTTGTAAGTGCTTTGTTTTAAACAATGGCAAAGAACACCTAAGTAAGTTTGACCCCAAGGCAGATGATGGTATCTTTCTAGGTTATTCTCAAACTAGCAAAGCCTATAGAATCTACAACAAAAGAACAAAAACCATAGAAGAATCAGTTCATGTAAAGTTTGATGAACTTTTTAAGGAAAACTTGAACAACACTCCTTCTATGGTTGATGCCTCTTTTGATGAAGTTGTAGAATCTGAACCAATAGAACCAAAGGAAACTGCACCTCCAACCAATAATGACTGTGTTGAACCTATTAGGGTAGATGAGTTACCTAGGGAGTGGAAGTTTAATAGAAACCATCCCATAGATAACATCATAGGGGACATCTCTAAAGGAGTAGCAACTAGGAAGAACCTTAGACATTTCTGTAACTTTACAGCCTTTGTATCTCAGATTGAACCCAAGAACATTAAGGAGGCTTTACTAGATAGTGAGTGGATACTTGCTATGCAAGAGGAGTTAAACCAATTTGAGAGAAACAAGGTCTGGATTCTAGTACCTAAACCAGAAAATAAGCACATCATAGGAACAAGATGGGTGTTTAGGAACAAATTAGATGAGAATGGAGTCATCACTAGGAACAAAGCTAGATTAGTGGCCAAGTGGTTACAATCAGGAAGAAGGAATAGATTTTGATGAAACCTATGCCCCTGTAGCTAGGTTAGAAGCCATTAGAATACTACTTGCTTATGCATGTATAATGGACTTTAAGCTTTATCAAATGGATGTGAAAAGTGCCTTTCTCAATTGTGATATCCAAGAGGAAGTTTTTGTTAGCCAAACACCTGGTTTTGAGAATCCTGATTTTCCTAATCATATCTACAAGCTAACAAAAGCCCTCTGTGGGTTGAAACAAGCTCCAAGAGCTTGGTATGATCAACAATTTCCTCATACAACAAAACTTTTTAAGAGGAAATGTTGACAAGACACTTTTCATAAAAACTAATGGAAATGACATCTTGCTGGTCCAAGTTTATGTTGATGACATAATCTTTGGATCTACAAACAATAAATTGTGCAAAGATTTTGAAAACTTAATGAAAGGTAAATTTGAAATGTTAATGATGGGTGAACTATCTTATTTCTTGGGATTTCAAATTAACCAAAGCAATCAAGGCATTTTCATTAGTCAAACTAAATACTGCAAAGATTTGATAAAGAAATTCAGTTTTGATAACTTTAAGTCCATTGATACTCCCATGAGTCAAGGAAACCACTTAGATAAAGATGAGAAAGGTAAACCTGTAGATGTTACAAGGTTTAGGGCTATGATAGGATCATTGCTCTATCTTACAGCAAGCAGACCTGACATCATGTTCAGTGTTTGCATGTGTGCAAGATACCAATCCAATCCAAAAGAGTCTCACCTTAATGCAGTAAAGAGGATATTCAGATATCTAGTAGGTACTAAGAGTCTAGGCTTGTGGTATCCTAAGGGATCTACTTGTACATTAGTTGGATATTCTGACTCAGACTTTGCAGGATGCAAACTAGATAGGAAAAGTACCTCTGGTACTTGTCACTTACTAGGAAACTCCCTTGTGTCTTGGTTTAGCAAGAAACAAACTAGCATTGCACTATCAACAGCTGAAGCTGAATACATTGCAGCTGGAAGCTGCTATGCACAGATCCTCTGGATGAAACAACACTTATCTAATTTCGGTGTTGATTTAGGGAATGTACCTATCATGTGTGATAACACAAGTGCAATTAGCATTACTAAGAATCCAGTGATGCACTCTAGAACCAAGCACATTGAGATAAGGCATCACTTCATTAGGGACCAATTTCAAAGTGGGAATATAAAGATTGAATATGTCAATACAGCTGATCAGTTGGCTGACATATTTACCAAAGCTTTACCAAAGGAAAGCTTCCTTCATATTAGGATGAAACTAGGTATCATAGATCCTAGTGAGATCTGATCTCTGTGTCAAATCGATTGACACATCGATTATCCTGTGGATACACAAAAAAATGGCTTTATGCAATCGATTGCACAAATCAATTTATGCCATACAATGTCTATTTTTTTAAAATAGAAACACGATAATCGATTTGGTAAATCGAGTCGTTGATCCCAGGAAGCTTCAAATGTTTTTAACATTTCCCTTTCCAATCGATTGGATAATCGATTGACCACTTGGTATATAGTTTAAAGAATCGATTTGGACAATCGATTACGTTGGCCCCAGACATCAAAGTTGAGGAAATTTTTCCAAACTTTACCACGAGAATCGATTCGGGAAATCGATTGATTCAAGTTGTTTGAAATCTTAACTCAAAGGAATCGATTTGGTAAATCGATGCTGAGATGAGTATATTTCTGAACTGATATGGAAGTTCCTGAACTGATATGGCAATCGATTTGGACATCGATTTAGTAAATAAGGGAATCGATTTGGGAATCGATTCACAATATGACCGTTGTAAAGTGTTTTTACTAGCCGTACAAACTCATAATGACTCAATCGATTGATCTTCCCCAGCAACGGTAACATAGTCGATTGGCCCAATCGATTTACGCGCTTGAAGGTATAAAAGGAACAGTTGCCAATCGATTCTACTCACTTCTTTCAAACCCTAAATCGATTTTGCACTTAAAACCTCTGCATACTCTCTCAAACCTTTGTTGATTCTCAGATTCCAATCCACCCAAACTCTCTATCTCTGATATTCTATCTCAGTTACAGTTTCAAAACTACCTGAAATGGCTCGTGTTAAACGTACATCACCAAACACTCCTTCATCGTCTTCTTCATCTAGTGGAAGAACTCCCTCACCACCTCCAACAATGTCTAAAAGAGTTTCTGTGCCAACTCATAAAATTTTAGCAAAAGACAAGGGCAAGGCCACTGCCACCGATCAAGGCAAGTCAAAGAAAAGAAAGGAGCCACCCTCTGAGAAATTGCTTGCTGACGCTATGAAGGAAATTACTAAGAAAAAGAAGAAAAGTGTTTCCTCTACTCCTCAAAAGAAGGCACCAACTACTAAAGATAAACAAGTTGAAGAATTCAAGCTACCACCTGCCTTCATTAAAAGGAAAATACATGAAGCCCGTACCTTAGATTTTCCGTACTTCGACCAAGATGGTTTCACGTTTCAAGACCATCTACGGTTTCATGGATTAGAAGATTTTCTATCTTGCTCTTTAGACACCTAACCTAATCTGATTCGTGCTTTCTATTCAACTTTCAAAATCAATGACACCGGATTCAAAGCTGTGGTTAAAGGGAAGAAAATTTCCATGACCTTTGACGAGTTTTCGAAGCTGTCGGGACTGCCATATCATGGAAAATCTATCGACGGAAGCTCTGAAGCTGATGCGGCTGATGAAGGCTGGGAAGCTTCACTAGAGAGACACACAGCAGTACAGGACCTGATGGTCGATGGCTTTGTTGAAACGGTTTCACTGCCAATCGGCCAAATGAAGGTTCAGCAAAGAATGCTCATGTATGCTCTCACCCGGATGCTTGTTCCATGATCCGGTAATCTTGCAGTTGTCCAAAGGATGGGCATTACATTGCTGTGGGGACTGTGCAAGGAGCTCAGGATGAGTTGGGCATGGATTGTCCTGAGGCACATGTTAGAAGCTGCACAGGGAAAGCTAGTGCTTCCATACCCACAGCTAATTACTAAGATTCTGAAGCACTTCAAAGTGTCATTCGCTAATGAAGAATCGTCAAAAACCACCATTTCTTTTGGTGAGTCTATTGTGAACCAAATGCAGCTGAGAAGGGTGAATGGCATTTGGAAAAGACCTCAATCTAATGTTGAACAAGCTCAGCAAAATTCTGAACCAGCTGTTGAGACAGTTGCAGCAAATTCTGAAGTCTTAGCCAAATTGCTGGAGTTTATGGCAGCGCAGGCAACTCACAATGCCAAATTGGATGCAGCAAATGCAAGGATGGAAGCTTCTCTCGGAAAGCTTCAAGCTGATCTGAACTCAGTTGCGCAGGATGTCGCAGCAATCCAGGAACATCTAGGCATAAAACTGTCTTTTAGCGATGTTGCTGAGATTGACCGACAAGCAGCTGAAGAACCACATCCCGCGACATTAGATAGTGCTGAACCTCATGTTGAGGAGACACCTGTTGAGGGTAATACAGCGGTCTCTGCCTCTCCCTTAGCTAATAGTGAGGAACATCCCAATCTAGGTGTTTAGGTTTTTAGGTTCTTTGTTGTATTGAGATGCTCTGCTATTCCTGTGTAATGCTCTTGCTCCGTGTACTATTCTGTTGAAATATATGACAAACTGGGTTTATGTTTAATTGTTTGATCTATATTGTTGTTTTCTATAATCTGCCATAATCTGCTTTAATCTGATTTTTGTTTTGCTCTGAAGCCATCATTACCAGCGTTCTTTTTGTTACTGACATAGGGGGAGAAACTTTTCTGCTGATGATTTCTCCTTTCATGTTCTCTCCTTTACTTCTTTTTGGATTAACTGACAAAGGAGGAGAAAATTTATAACTTGTTAACTTGTATTTCTTATTACATAGCACTTATTACTTATTACATAGTGTTGATGATATGCACTTAAATTGAATTTACTGCTGCTACAAAACTGATAAATATGCTCTGATATTGATAAACAAACTGCTCTGATACTGCTACATAGTGTTGTTGCAAACTGCTCTGATACGAACTGATACTGTTACATAGCATTTACATGGCATTGATAATGCATGATATTTCAGATCTGGTTTTGTTTTGTGGCTCTAACCCTAATTCCAAAGTGTGAACAGCTTGACTGCTCAAATCTAGGGGGAGCTTATCTTTTTTTGTAATTCTAATGTCATTCCTTGAAATATATCTCAAGTTAAAATTGCATGTGTCACTTAATCAAAAAAGGGGAGATTATTAGACATAAGTCCATTTTTGATATTATTGACAAACATACATCATGTGATAAATCTAACATTTTAAACTGAGTAAAATTTAAGGAACAACAACTCAACCCTACAAACTTGAGACAATAGCTTAGAACTCAAGGAATCAACAAAAGTTGGAAAATTCACTAAGCAAATCGATTAGGCAAATTGATTTTGTAATGGGGTTGTATGAAAATGTGTAGTATGTGATTAAGCAATCAATTAGGCAAATCGACTGGCACATTTACTGAAAATCAATTGTGCAAGTCAGAAACAAGCCGCTTAGCAAGCTAATCGATTTGCAAATCGATTGTTCAAATCACAAAGACTAAGCTGATTGTTTAAATCGATTTACAAAATCGATTGTCTTAGTTACAGAGCCAAGCCATTTATTAAATAATCAATTAGGCAAATCAATTTCAAAAATAAGGTTTCAAAATGAACATGGTCTATGATAAACACAATCAATTGGCACAATCCATTGAAACAAATTTCGTGTTTAAAAAGTTTGGCATCAATCGATTGAGAAAATCGATTGGATGAACCAACTGGTAAATCTCTTTTCAGAAACATATTACGTAATCGATTGACACATCGATTAGCATGAAATAAGCTAACTTCCTGTAACAATCCAAATCGATTTGGCTAATCGATTTGACAAAAACAATTGAGTCCCTGAAACTAGTACAATCGATTGGCAAAATCGATTGGAACAATATTTTAAAATACAGAGGAAACTTAGCCTATGGCCAAATCGATTATGTGTATTAATGAATCGACTGAGTAATCGATTGTTTTGATCTCGTTGTTGGAACAAAAAATCTTTAATCGATTAGGCAAATTGATTCCATTAGGAACTGCTTTTAAAGCTCTGAAAAGTGGATTAAAATAATCGATTAGGTATGTCGATTAGTTTATGTAGTTTCAAGATTCAAGAAAAACAAGATTCGTGAAATCGATTTGGTAAATCGATTGAGCCTGTTTTATTACATTAATGAATCGATTGGTAAATCGATTCATCTGTTGTTTTTCAGAAACTATATAAACATTTTTCAATTACTTCTTCTCATAACAACACAAAAAACACACAAATAGAAAAAAATATAATTTTCTGACATCTCTTTCTCACATTTGAATAACTTTGAATATTACTTTTTCAGACTTGAACCAACCATCCTTCATGATCAATAGAGACCTGAAAAAGATTGCTTGAGAAAGAGAACTAGAGAAGAAGAATGCTTAAGAAATTCTGTATATTTCTTTTTTAGATTTTTTGTAACAAAGATTTTGTAAACAAAGAACGTTGAAAAATCCAGTGGTGAAACTGGTAGTTATCTTCTGTGTTGAGAGGTCTCATCAAGAAGAAATTGTGTTGTGATCTTGGAAGAGTTTGTAGAGGAATTCTGGGATACAGTGGGATAAAGATAGAATAGGGAGAGTGGTTTTAAGATTGATAGGCGGGGAGCGCTGGAACATCTGTAAAACGACTCTACAAGATTCTATTGAAAAGGCTAAGATCGATTTGATCTTAGGACTGGACGTAGGCTGTCAAACAGACGGCTGAACCAGTATAAAAATTGCGGTGCACAATTTCCTACCCTTATCTCTTTTATTTCTGCATTGCTTATTTGATTAATCTTGATTGCATGCAATAGTGAAATTCTGTATGAAGTGACATTGCTTGAAGTGTTAATTTGGCATGCTTGTATCTTGATCAATTTGTCGAACAATTATTGTATCTGCTGCACTCTCTATTAGACAATACTTGTTATTGTTAATCTTCTTTTAGGATTGATATTTGGGACTGTGGTTAATCTTTTGTTTAATAAAATTTGAATTTTGTAAATTGTTTAGCAATATCGTTAGAATAGGTTTTATTCTTCATAAATTCTGCTAAACTGAGGTCTATATTCCCCTACAATTTCCCATTACAAGATATACTAGACTATTTCTTGGAAATAAAAATTACAAATTTGGATTGGGCCTTTTAATCAATTGGACCAACATTTTCATTTAGTAGGGGTGAATATACCAAAATATTCGTCTTTATTTTCATCTCCCAAGTTTACGAAAGTTTCTGAAGCAGTACCTATGGAAACATTTGAGGAACTGGTCTTGCTTTTGAGAAGCTAGGCCATAATCTCAAAGTATTCTTTTTCAGTATTAGTTGCTACCAATTGTGTTTGAGCAAATAATTTTTGAGCCAGGAATTGGGTTTTCATTGTTTGAGGTTTTTGCAATCATTTCCTTTTGAGCCATGTGGACACAACTTGTTTTTTGATACTTGGAGTAATGGAAAATTTTATCCACCATCTAGCTTTGAACCTTGTAACAAGGACAGTTTGGACCTGTTGTTGGTCAATTTCAAAATACTAGGTTATAACCCATGGTAAGAAGAATTCTATAGAGAAGAGCATTAAAGGGTGGAAAATACGTTATCTATCTGAGGATTTGTAGTTGGTTTTGTATAGTTGGAAGCTTTCTTGAACTTTCAGATGAAGAATATCAAGGTTGGAACCAAAGAGTTTCCACCAATGGGCGAACCATTGAGGGGTTTTTGAAGGGTTCATGGTAAGGTTAAAGAAAAATAGTCAAGTATGAGTAAATTTTTGGTTTTGGATGAGGAAAGCGTTATACCAAGCTTGTTGGTAGTCCCAGTAATTGAATGTCCTACAATGGGTTATTGTGGTTTTGAAATTTAATGGGAATTGTTTTAGGGTATAAAGGTTTGATCCCCATTTTGAGGGAGGGATTATTTTGTGGATTTTTGCATTTGAGTAGGCTATTGGGCCTTCTTTTGGGTTGTCCTGTATTGTTACAAAACCAGTTAATTCAAGAATAGAATTGTAGTAAGGTTGGGGTTTTGATAAATCTCAAGGTTTGAAAAACCAACCTTTTGGAAGATTTTTGCAATGACCAATTGAGGACTTTTGTCATAATAGTGGCCCTATATTGTCCAAATGTTTTGAAATTTTGTTTTGATAAAATACTCAGATTTTGGTTTAAATTTAAATAAAGTAATATGAGAATCATTTGGATTTAAAACAATTTTTGATGTTTCCTCTTGTGGGAGTTTTGAAATCATTTTACAAGATAATTCCTCTTGTGAAGGTTTTGAAATAATTTTTTGAGAAGGGGTTTTTGAAGATTCTCTCCTCTCTTGTCCTAGAAAAGATGGCAGCTCTATGGAGAGAGATTCAATTTCTTTTTGGAGCATGTGGAGCTTTGCAATTTTTTGTAGTTGAAGATTTTCTTCAATTGATTTTTTTATCGCCTGGAAGTTATCAGGTCCAATCATTTGTTGGTTGGCAAGCCATTTTTGGATTTGATTTGGTGTTTCTTCTTCTTCAATTGCTTGGGCCCAAGATTTAATGGGTTGTGCAGAAGAGATATGTTTTGGATTTTCTGGTGTCTTGTCCTTTTGGACCTCAATTCTTTTTGATTTTCGGGGCATCACTCAAGTCCTGTTTTGGAGAAATTCTCTTGTTAGAAAATCTGGAATTGAGTTTTAGTCTCCTTTAATAAATTCAATTTTAAAATAAAAAATGCTAAGGATAGCTTGCCATCTGGCAAAAGTTTGTTTTGATGCAATGTTTTGAACATCTTTTTGTAAAACTTCTTTTGCTGATTTACAATCAATGCGAAGTAAAATTTTTTGATTGAGTAAATCACTTTGAAATTTTGTGATGCACATGACAATTGAAATAATTTCTTTTTCAATGGTAGAATAATTTTTTTGACAGTCATTCTAGTGTGCATATGTGAATTGAACAATGCATTCTTTGTTATTTAATTTTTGTTATAGAATACCCCATATCCTAAATCTGAAGCATCAATTTTAACAGTTTTTTGGGCTGATGGATCAACTAGATGCAGACATGGTATTTCTTTAACTTGTTTTTTTTTATTATTTGTAATATTCTAGTGTGTTCATCTGACCATGTAACAAAGTTTTTTCTTAACCTATCATTGAGAGGTTTTGCTATTCTATTGATGTTTGGACATAAATCTAAGACATAATTCAGACTTCCTAAAAACCTTTATAATTGAGTTTTGTCAAAAATTTTGTCAGAAAATTTTTTCGCAAATAATAAAGACCTTTCAATAGGGGTTATGGTACCCTGAGAAATATAATGTCCTAAAAAACGGATTTTAGTTTGGAAAAAGGAAAGTTTTGATTTTGAAACAAGCAATCCATTTTTTTAACAACCATAAAGAAAGTTTTAAGGTGTTTAAAATGTTCTTCGATTGTTTCAGAAAAAATTAAAACATCATCAATATAAACGATGCAAAATTTTGAAAATGGATTAAAAATGTCATTCATAATTCTTTGGAATTTTGAAGGAGCATTATTTAATCTGAAGGGCAATACAGTCCATTCATATTGTCCAAATGGAATAGTAAAAGCAATTTTATATCTATCTCTAAGATCGATCTGTATTTGCCAAAACCCCAATTTCATGTCGAATTTTGAAAATACAAATGCAGAATGCAATTTTTGTAATAGATCTTTTTTGTTTGGAATTGGATGACGAATCCATTTTAGAGCCTTGTTCAAGGGTTTGTAATTAATTACTAGGCTGGGTATTCCTCTTTCTATGTTTGAGTTTTTGTTAACATAGAAAGCTGCGTAACTCCATGGAGATCTAGATTTTGTTATTAGACGTTTTTGTTCTAAATCTTGAATTTCTTTTTTGCAATGTTGTTCGATAACATAATTCATTTGGATAGGCCTAGCTTTAGTTAGGATTTGTTTATCAGAAAAATCATTATCATAAGGCAAAAGGCATTTGGCATATCTGAACAAATTTCATCTTCAATTTTCTTTTGTAGTTCAAAATTTTTTTGTTTTATAAAATTAGTATGTAATTGTTGTTGAATCCTGAGAAAGGAGACATCCTGTTTTAGAAAACACAAATGTTTTTCTTTTCCCTGAATTAGACAATTCAATTCATTTTTGTAAATAGAACAAACTGTTAAAATACTTAAATTCTTTGTTTTAGGTTTTTCAATAAAAGAGAAAGCAATTTTGGTTTCTTTTGTTTTGCTGGAAATATTATCATAATTGACAAAATAGGGAGTTATCATGTTAATGAAAGGAGTCCCTAAAAGGACACTATGAGTTATATTTTCTAATAAAACAAACGGAGTTTTGATTGAAACAATACCATTTTTAATGGAAGCTTTAGTTTTTTTTTTTTTATAATAATGTTGGAGTTGTTAGCAATTTAAGCAATTTAAGTCTGCTCCTGTATCAAAAAGTGCAATTGTTTCAAATTTGAAATCTTCAGAAAAAACTAAATTGATTTTGATTAAATATTTTCTTGTTGTTATTGTTCTTAAAAAAAACAAGAAATCTTCTAGGATTTCTTTTAGGTTTTCAATTTTGTTTTCTAAGGGTAGTGAAGAATCTTCATTTTCTCCTTATTCTCCTTCTTGGTTAGAAGATATTTGATTTTTTACTTGGGAAAAAAGATTTTGAAGAATATTTGAATCAACTTCCTGTTTTTTTGTTTAAGAGTTTTTAATTCTTGTTTTACAATTTTAATTTCCTCTTGCAGAGATTGGATTGTGATAGGGTTTGGAATTTTCTTTTTGTTCCTAATATGTTTGTTAAATCATAAGTGGTTTTTGGAAGCAATGTTGATGAAGATGTGGAAGGCTGACTTTGATTTGAATCAAAAGTTTTTAACAACCTTCCTATTATTTCTTTTTGGAGTTTTGTATCTTCAACTTGCTTTAATATATCAAGAATTAATTCTTGATATTTTGATAAAATATTGATTGATTTTGGACTAGATTCTAAATCGCTACGGGACTTAGATGTTTCTAATTCATCAAACTGCAAAGGTTTATCATTTTCTGATGAACTTATTTCAAAATTTGTAAGTGTTTCTTCTTATGAGGCTTCTAAAAGTATTACCTCAAATTTTTGAATTATTTCTGTTGCAATATCTTGAGATGTGTCCTGTTTGGCCACACTTATAACAAGATATTTGTTTTGAAGTTTTAGGTTCAAACTTTTTATGCAAGGGGTTTTTCTTGTAAAAATTAGGTTTTCTTTGATTGTAAGGATTTTGAGGTTTAGATTTTTTTATAAAATTCATGTTTGCCTGGTCTTGAGAAAGAATTTTTGTGAGGTTTTCTATAAGGTTTTGAACAAGATCCTCCACAGTCTTTTGAAATATTTGTCGTAGGTATTTCAAACAGTTTGCAAAAAGATACTAGTTCTTGCCTTGTTCTTTTCATTTCCCATTTTAGATGTTTTTGAAGTTTTAAATTTTGGCAGACTTTTAAACTTTCCTTTTGTATGAAACTAATCAATTCCCCATAAGTTAATTGATTGTATGGGATTTGGTTCATCCCATAAACTTCTTTAATTTTGTTTCTAACCTTTTCTCCTAAAAGGGTTGGGAGTCTTGCCAGGAATTTCTCCTTCTAGAAAGGTTGGTTTGAGTCTTCCCTAAGCATAACTCTAGTTAGGAAAGTGATTTTGTAATTTTGAAATTCAGATAGTTTTTTACATCCGAGGTTTGGAAGGAGTTATGCATTCTTATCTTTTAAGTAAGATGGATCACCTATGAAGTGCAGGCTAATTGTGTGAATTAGTGTTGCAACTGCATCAGGTATTGGGTTTCCTATTTCATCAAGGATGGGAATTCCTTCCTCTATGGTTTGGATTGCATTCAAAATTTTGAGGTGCTAAGAAGGTGTGAGATGGTAATCCCACCATCCTTTGAGCTAGCCTGAGAATCCAACTATTAGGAGTTCAACTATGGCTTTGTTAGGTGTATTTGCCTGGGTTTTGTAGGCATTTAATGCCATTGTCATTTGCTGAAAGAGACTTAGGATGTTGTATTCAGACATACCATCTACGTTCCATTCATAGACAATATTGGCATTGAATTTAGATTGAGAAATGACGTTAGGTCTATTCTCAATACCTAGGTCTGGTGCCATAACCATGGCTAAAGGTTGACCCTTCTGCCATTGGAGTCTCCACAAGTTTTGTTTTTCTTGTTCATCTTCTGAAACCTGGTCTAAAGTCGTAACTGTTTTTTCTAAGGTATCCTTAGCTACCATTGGTGTAGAGGTAGAAGAATGTTATATCCTACTTAGTTGGTCATGTAAGGCTTGAGTAAATTTCCATTTTCCTTGTCTAAATAGGTTTTGGCTTGTTTTTGAGATTTGAAATGGTTTAAAAATTGGTTTTCTTAGTTTTGAATATGTTGTCTCAGTTGGGGAAACAATGGTAATGTGTTGATGTTCTTCTATCTTAGTTAATTGTTTTGCAATTGTGCTAAGATGAACATTCGTAAAATTATTTTGTTGAAGGATATGTCTAATATCTTTTTCTGAACTATCACTTGAGATTTTGAAAGGTGCAGCTTCTATTGGCTTTTCTAAGTGTGTTATTATGATTTGCTTTAATGGTGGATGTTCATATTGTATTTTCATATCAGTTGACATTTCCCATTCTGTAGTTTAATTCTAGTTGTTTTGGGATTTACTGAATTTTTGTTTTGTTTGAACGGATAAGAAATTTGGGTTTGTGTTGCATAAATTTGAAACCAATCAAAAAATAAAATATGGGTTTTATTTTGTAAAATGAACTCATAAAATTCATTATGAATTTCTTTTCTTTGTTTTAGAAAGTTTTTGAAGAACCATGTTCTTTTTTTCTGTATTTTTGGAGGCATAGAAATCATTATGGAGAATTTTGTTTTCAACTTTAAATTCTTTTTCTATGACATTTAATTCATTAATAACATTTTCAGTTATTGCAGAAAAAGATGGTGAAGTTGGTGGAGAAATGTTTTGTTGTTCCTCACTATTATTCTGGGGTGCTATATAGATTTGATGAGGTACATTTGTAGAGTAATCTACGTTTTGAAATAAAGCTACTTGGTATGCTAGAACACGAAAAACGTGGTTTTGAAAAGTTTTCTATTTTATGAGGTAATTGTATTGATACACTTATATTCGCCTATGTAACTAAATATTTAACATATTACTAACTCTAACAAAATATATTTTGGTACTTAATTTCATAAAATAAAAATTGTGCTAATAACCTAAACAATTCAACACAAAATACAACAAAATTGCATAAATTAGAGCTTAAAAATTCAGAGCCTTACATAAGCTAACTTACCAATACCCAAGCCAATTCTATCACCAAACCAAATGTTGACATTCCTTATGACCATGCAATCTTCACCCCTTCTCTACTTTCTAATTTCCCAAACTTGAATGATTTTATTTATGCTTTACTATTATGGTTAACATAATTAGGATCCACATTTCCTTCTCTGAGGTAGCATCCCATGTAATCCAAGACTTAGTCTCGGAATCATTGTTAGATGCTAACTTGACCATATCCAAGCCAATCCTATCACTTAACCAAATGTTGACATTCCTTGTGACCTTGCACCTTTCACCCCTTTTTTTACTTTCTAGTTTCCCAAACTTGAATGAATTTATTTATGCATTTACTATTAGGGTTAACATAATTACGAACATGAATTCGAGTAACTTGGATCATAATTAAGTCTCTTCCTTGTGGAAAAATTGTCTATCTTTTGTAGCCAATTGTGTAAGAGAAAATATGGAGTATGGACAACAGTTGGTGTATTAGAACATTGTTGTCATTCAGAATACTACAAAGATTGTATACCTCTGGATTCTGAACTTCAAGATGGCACAAGAAACTCAAACTGTGAAGACACTACGTGCAACATTAGAAGGAACAACTAATGCAATTGCCTCTCCTCTGAAACTCATCGTCTGGAAATTCTAGTGGTTGTTTCACCAAAACCATTTTAGTTTCTTGTGGTCATTCCTCAAGTTGAGATACCACTTTTAGAGGTCCCAACTATAATTGTTGGTTCAAGCTCTAGTTTCTCTATTGAAATTGATGCCCCTTCTTCTTCTCCCTACCTCGTTTGACCCTTCTTAGTTGGGGAAGAAAGACGAACTTACAAGGTTTGCAACACACCTCAATGTGACTCTAATTAACGTGCCTTAATGCTTACTATAATATGTATGTGTTTTTTAAACGCAACCTAAGATCTATTTGATCATCTGGTCAATACAATGAGAAAAGTCAACACTTCAACATTCACTGTCTCTCAACTGACCGAAGTCAAATCATATGTTATTATCTGATGGAAGGTAACCTCTACTTTAACCATTGACATAAATGTGATCCTATGATGCATACATCCGCTGGTGTTTCTAACTTAATGATCAATCATCATAAAGCTAAGAAAAAATAGAATTAACGTGGGGATTTAAGACATCTAACTAATTGTACGATTCTTACACTTCATAAGAAAATTGTGCAAAAGTTCCTACAATAGTTATAAAGCCTATGCGCATCATATTTCTCTATATAAAGAAGTGTGAGCAATAACTCAAAACGTACAACAATTGAGTGAAACTTTTCTGCAACAAATTCCTGGCATACAAAAAAGAGAAAATATTCTCTTGAGTTAATATAAGTGCTTTTATTGAGAGTTTACATTGCAATATTTTCTTGTAAGAGTTACCTAGAAACAATTCAACTCCTTATATTTGGTATATAGTTGATTAGTGGTTGCAAGCTCAAAAAGTTTGAGTGTACAAAGTTAGAAGTTTGATAAGATTAAAACATCAGTTTGATTTAGTGATGGTGAAAATCAATTTGATTTAGTGCTGGTGAAAATCAGCTTGATTTAGTGGATTGAATTCATCAGAGTTAAGGGACTTGATGTAGCTATCTTATTGTTTGTGATCCAGATTTATTGGCTTTGGCATACATCACTAGTGTTGCATATATCAAATACTGAAACTTTTTTATGAGTGATTAACAAGTTTTCTACACCTTAAAACTTTACACTAGATTTTTGATAATATTAAATGTTAATACATCATATAAACTCATATTTTTGTCTCCAACAATATCAAATAAAGAACTCACACTTTAAGATTGGATCCCTAAAGCACCAAGACAATATATACTTCTTCTTTCTTTCCTTCTGCAAGACAATATCTTCCTCTTCTTTCTATCTTTCTCCAAATCAAATCCCTGACAAAAATCTTAAAATGTGAGTTCTTTATTTGATGAATTTGTTGTTTTTGCATATGAAAATATGTGTTTATTTGAAGATTTGGTTTATGAATTTGATAAAAATAAAGATTTTGTTGAACATAGTTACTAATTTTCTGAGTTTATTTCTAAGATGATAAATTTTATGGATTTATGCGAAAAGATAATATTATTGACATTTTAAGACTTAGGTGATGAAATCGAGAAAAAAATAGCTAAAAGACATAATTGTTACCTAAAATTAAATTAAGAAATCACGTGAAGTATTTTACATCACTTTTCTCTCACAAATAATGTAAAATATATGTTTTCAAAATTATGAACACAATTGACACCACTTTCCTAATAACTAATGTCTAAACTTATGCCTTAAAAGGAAGATATTTAGAAAATATTGTAAAATCAAGGTCTAAATTAACGCACTAAAGAAATATTTTTAATGTTATTTACAAATTGCTATTGCGTTAACTTTTAACATATTTTTTTTACATAAAACACGTGTAATATCATTAGCACTATTGTAATACACATTAAATTAAAGAATATATTTTAAGGGTTAGACGATGATCTAATATTTTATATAGGTTTAAGTATATTTTTATCTTGGTATATATAA
>JBBPBT010000556.1:623157-673149 GCA_037974875.1 Cicer bijugum | reverse complement strand
TTTTAAAAAATAACCTTTTAAATAATTTACTATCGTAATCATTTGTCATGTGTGGGATATGTATAGTATATTATAATTAGTGTATTGTACATTTGTTGAACTTGTGTTTTGCTATAGAAATATCATCAAACAGTAGATACATGTATCATTTATCCATTTTATCAAATTTACTATTTAATTATCAATATGAAATTTATCTATTTAATGTTGTTTTCTATAGTTGTCTTTTACATAGTATAAAGATATTTAAGAGACACATATAATTAAGTACACATTTCTCCTTTAACTAATTGATCTATAAATGACCATTTTTAAACGAATTTTCTAGTGGCAAACATTTGTCATGCTTATAGTTTGTATGATGAAATGTAATTAGCGCATTATAATTTTTATCTAATAGATATTCAAAATACACAATAATAATAAATCACACATTACCTTTTAAATAATTTTAAAAACTAGACTAATAAGGTGCTGAGGCATCGCTAAAGAGGAATATATCTCACTATGTTGGCACTTCAACCCCTAACAATAATCTAAAGCACAACAAAATTAATTATTAAAAAATAAAGAATATGAAAAATCTTGGGGATTAGACTAAAAGCGTAATTTTGGACTCCTAATAAAATTAGAAGTGCTCTAAGGAATATGTTAAGAATACAAAAGTAGAAATTTTGAGCTTTCAAAAGTTAAATACATGATTTACAATGCACTTTTCAATGTAATATTTCTATCTTTAGATGTTTAACAAATGCTTGAAGTGCACTTGTAGCATCTTCCTAAAATAAAGGTCATGCTAAGAAAATCCAATAGAATAAAATTATATATGGTAAGAGAAAAAAGAGTTTAATGTAAACAAAACAAAATAAATAATCAAAAACATTAATTAGGAAGACCAAATATATTATGGAAGAAATCTTTTCTTATGAACTGAGGTAAATAATCCCACCAAAGCAAGTAGTAGAAGCATTAATTCTATGATTTTCCAATTTATCTTCAGACAAACACATTGTTTTCTCTATAAATGTGAAAAACCTTGAAACTCTTGCTTTTAAGAAGACAAATATAGTTTTTAACTTATTCATCAAATTGCCAAGGACCCAATTAAGATTCTTTAAAGAACCAACAATAAGCAAAGATTCGCTTCTCAAGTAGATGCAAAGTCAATCTTTAGAATAAACAATTTTAATAGGAAGCATAACCATTAATAACTATGCATGAAAAGAAGTAGTGATGGCAAATTGCATTGCAAAACTTCCAATAAAAGTATCTCTCCAATCCTTAAAAATACCGCCACCACTAGTCTCACCAGGATTCCCATTAATATTTTTCTTTATCTAACAAAGAAGAGGAGGGACTAATCTAGTAGCAAAGCATAATTGAAGAAGAGATGCTAGGAACTTTTGGAAACCACACTACACAAGTTACAAACCGAAGCCATAAGACACTCACATTTGCAAAGATTGTCATATGTTAAAATTTTGTTATGGATGAGCTTCCAAACCATAAAATCCGAGAAGGGTAAATGGGATTCAACCAAATAAAGTTGCTCCAAAGCACCACAAGAGAAAAGTGATTGTGAAATGGGCTATAATGACAAATGAAATATATCTTCCTGTTTTATTAAAAACAAATATGAAATCAACCTTGTTTTAGAAAACTATGAAATCAACTCCTAATGTATATCATTCTAAGTTAGTTAACTTAGCTTTCAAGTCACTTGATATAGTGTCATGGCAATTACAAAATAGGTGGTTAAATTGCATGGACAAGATTAAAAAGATGTCTTTTTGGTTTCTTAGACATAAATTGGGAAGAAAATCATTATGCAAACAAGATTGCATTCCTTGACCTTACAATTTAGATCTTTACATAGTGAAATATTTTTCCTTCCACTCTTAAAAAAGATTTTAATTATAATAGATAGGTTTGTCTTATTTTAAATTATTGATTTATGCCTTTCTGATTCTTTTGCATAAATTATTGGGTGGTGCTAAAAAAACCCGATTCGAATTTATATTTTATATTTAATAACATTAATTAACAAATTTCTTAAATCGGGTTTTCGATTCATTGAGTCCGACCCGAGCGATTCTTAGAAACAAATTCCATGTTGTAATTGCGTGATACAATTATAACTCACAACCGTCTGATTACCACGAATATTTAAGATTATTTTAACATATACAAAATCTAAACCGTTCGATCTCAAATTAATAGCCGAGATTGATTAGAGCATATAACGGGGTAAATAATATAACTGCAGAATATCCAGGTCCGTGATTCCACTTGAAGGAGGAAAAACACACACACATGTAAACGCAGACAACTGGGTCTTCATCGTTGCACTTCGCAAGATGAGATGAGAGTGATGACAGGAACACAATTCTGTGTGAAAGAAAAAAGACCAACTATCATATGAAATAACGAATTCAGATTTTTCACATAGAAAGAGTCACACTCTTCTTCTCTCTCTCTATTCTTCTCTATCTTTTCCTCTCTCTTGATTCGAAAAAGTAGATTGCGATATACTCGGAATTTCATTTCCAAGATATTAATATATTTATTTTATCCTTTTGAAAAAAAATGGAAGAAGCAAAGGCAATGCACCAGCAGCAACAACAGCAACAGCAACAGCTATTGATACAAGAACAACGACAACAACAACAACAACAACATTTTCTGCTCTTACAACAATTACAAAAGCAACAACAACAACAACAACAAGCAGCAATTTCTCGTTTCCCTTCCAACATTGACGCTCATTTGCGTCCCATAAGACCTCTCAATCTTCAACAAAACCCTAACCCTAACCCTAATCCTAATCCCATTCTCAATTTACACCAAAACCCTAATTCAAATCACCTACCTCAGCAGCAGCAGCAGCAACAGGCTCAGCAATCACAGCAGCAGCAGCAGCAAAAGATGATTCGACCTGGAAATCAAATGGAGCTCCAGATGGCTTACCAAGATGCTTGGAGAGTCTGTCATCCGGATTTCAAGCGACCCTTTTCTTCGCTCGAAGATGCTTGCGAGAGGTTTCTTCTCTCTCCTCAACTATTAATTTTTGTATATTCAACTAAATGCTTTTTTGTGTTTCTAATTTGTCACTGTTTTTCTAATTGGTATTTTTCATTTTATAAATAATAAATATTATATATAATGATTGAGTTTAATTGATATGCATTTTCAGATAAATTAGTAAATTAGTTTAACCTTGACATCCATTAAAAATAATGTTGGAATTGTATATTTTTCCATGTCATGTCATTAAAGTTGGGTGATTTGATGGAATACATGGTTGCTATTGGATGGTAGTATAAAACTGTTTAACACTTGTTGTGTATATCCAATTTTCTCATAATGTTTCTGCTTACTTTTTAATAATAATATATACAATTTGAAGAAGGGTTCAAGATGATTATAATTAGCTTGCATTCTGTATAGCTTGTGGTTGTGGATTTTAATTTAGCGTGATTTGGATGGTGATTTACTTGTTTTTACTAGAAAAGGAAACCCATGCAATCATTTCTGGGGTGTGTGGTATAGATAGAAATTATTATTTTTTTGTCCTTATGCTGCATACAAGTTTTATGTGTGCTTATCTGGTTGATAATATTGATTCGCAGAAAGTATTATGTAGCAACAACCGTTAACTTGTGTGATTCTACAAATTTCAAGTGATTTGAAGTGGTTGTTTTAATCAGTATATGTCTATTCCAGAGGCAGAAAATAGGAAAGAAAGATCTTATGTGTGCTAAATAGCTAACGGCTATTGGTTTAAGATTAATTTATTGTGTTATTAAATCCACCTACTCTTAATTTATGCATTGAATTCTCCTACATTGAATTTATGCAAACCAGCTTCAACCTGTTTGAATGATTAGAGTTTTTTTGGGGTGTCTGTGCTCTATAGGGTTTTCATGGAGATACGTGTAAGAACTTTACTATGAGTCATCAGGACTAGTCCTCCATATAAACAATAAAATAATAAATCCACAGGGTTACTATCTTTATATATAGAAAATTAAAAGTTTGAAATTAATTGCCTTTGTAATGCTTGTATATGGATGTAGCATAATTTGTGTTTTCTATATGCGGCATTTATTATGGTGGAATCTTATTTTCCTTGTTAATTATACTTGTGGCTTTGCCATCCCTTGTTGCAGTTTTTTCTGAAGTTCCTTTTGAGACTCAGTCTTAGTTCCTCTCAAGTTATGCTCTGTGATTTTATTTGTTATTTTATTTGTTATTTTACCATTATGTCAATTGTCTCTGAAGATAAGAGTGTATAATTTCTTTAGTAACTTTGGAAGAATCAGATGGAATATCTCATGACAAAGATAAGTGTCAGACTCGTGGGGTGTTCAAAACAAGTTAAGATCCTCTCCATTTTTTACTATTTCTCCTCTCCATTACTATAGTTTTAAAGTGTTTTGAGGTGTATTACAAATATTTGGGCCCTCCAAACGTTACAATACTTTTATATTCACAAAACTAAGGTAATGGAACAGATGGAGAAGGTGGAAAATGGAGGGGATCATAACCCGTTCAAACAAATATTGTTTTCATTGTATACGTGATATGAAGCCGTTTCTTCAAAACGCCTTTTGTTTTCTGTCAATTATTTGTTGAAGAGATTCCCTGTGCTATGTTGTTTGAAACTGGCCTTCAATTGTTTGATTATAACAACCTTTTCAAATTTCAACTAAATTTTGCACTTTTTCTTCCCTTTTCTTTTTGGGTTATGCAATGTTCAGTTGGTTATGTCTCTCATTTCTTGAAGTTGAAAGGTGATAGGAACCCAAATTAAAAGGAGGAAATTAACCAATATAATTGAGTTGAAAATAGATTTATTACAGAAGATAACTCCTGTTACCCCAGAGCCAAAGTTTCTCAGAGAAGAGACATTTCTCTCTGTTGAAACTATAAGATTTCTAACTGAGTAATGTTCGATGCCTTCTCTCTTGCTATCCCTGTCCTTTATATAATTACCATTCTCCTCTAACAAACTAGCCAGTACCCACATCAGCAAATATAACCACCTCCCCTATTTGACACATTTGTCGGGCTTAGGCCCAAAACTAGTACCTAACAAAAGGCAAGTCAAACTATCAATTGTATTTCATTAGTATTAGTATTGGGCTACCTCTAGCTGCTGGTTAGGATGACTACAGCTTGTTCAAAACCATCCTTTGCGTGTTGTCAAGTTTCTGTTTCTGAATAGATTTCACTTGTACTGCCTCAACAAGTACGAACATTGATTAAGAATTATTTTTCTACGAACTGCTTTCCAATTGGCAAATTTTTGCTTCATGATATTGATTTGTGTGCAAACAAAATGTAAGAATTGTTGTTAACCTTAGCTGGGATTAGAAAGATGCTTCAAGTAATGTTGATCATTGTTAATATTGCATAGTTTTCCTTTCATTAATTTAAGGTGATGCCAGCCAAAAGAGTGTTGGCTTAGTTTGGGGAAGCAACTTACGTGTTTATTGAATAAATACTATCATATAAGCACTAATGTATAAATTATCTCTATATATAAATCAAAGAGGAATGTGGTTAAACGGTTTTTGTGCAAGTTGTATATATTTTCATATGCTATTAATATTATGAGTAGCTTACTGAAATAAGCCGAAAAAAAACCTATGTACGTGTCTTAAGCAGTTTTTATAAGCTCTCCGAAACTCTTAGGCAAGTTTTATCTCATAAGATAAGCTCAATAAGTCATAAATAAGCTATTCCAAACCGACCCGTAGTTGACTTTTTGTTATATGCTTATATCCCAATCAGATATATGAATCTAAATATTATTCAGCATCAGTTTTTTGGGCTGAATACTGATTCTATCTCTTCACTTGCAGTTTCTCTCACTGCAGCCTTCTCTTTATTTGGATTTGCTACACATCTTTTCAGAATTCTATGATGTTGGTTGCCTTATTTGAGTTAAAGCTGCCTTTTCCATCTTATATGTTCAACTTTCAACATTTGATATTTGGTGTTCAACCCAGTGTTATGCTATTTGTTCGGCTCTTAGAAATGTTTAGAACATGGTATCTAGTGTTCCAACTTTACTTTCCTTGTCATTGGCCCTGTTTCTAAGAGCATATAAAAATTCTCTATTTATTTATGCTTGGGGACCATACCATCATTAAGTTATTATGCATTCCCGCGTCCTTACTCGTAATTTTGCTTTATGAGTATTTGTTTTACTTAGTTGTAGTTTTGCCAAACTTATAACATCAGGTTCTCTATCAAATCTAATTCTTCCTCTACCATATGACAATTGATATGTGCTAATTGGTTTCACTCAAAAGCAGGACTAACTGTTGATTTATCTTAATATATATTATAAATCAATCTGTCATTCTACTGGTTTATCGCTACACTGCAATTGCATGGTGTTATAACTTCTACTAGTGTACCACTTGATTTCGTGTGTGTATATATATATATATATATATATATATATATATATATATAGAATAAATGCATTAATAAGTTGTGCTCCCTATAAAAAGTAGTGCTGTGTGTAACATTCTATTAACTGTTATCTATTTATCTCCATCATAGCTCTGTAATTGCTTTTTTATCCTGACTGTGTTTCATTGAAATATGCTATTGCAATTTTGAGCATATCATTTGTAAACAAGTACAACATTTCCATGTTTGGGGTGTAATGCAAATGAGGTTTGCTCTTTACATGGATTTCTAATGTCTCAGAATTTCCCTAAATTTTCCTTCTGCAGATTATTGCCATATCATGTTGTGGCAGATTATGAAGCAGAAGAGGATGACAGGATACTCGATTCCGACACAACTGGCCAGATGCTTTCAAGGTCCCAGCAGTGGGATAATAATATTGCAGCTAAAATTTCCGAGTTTACAGCAACATTTGAGAAGCAAGCACTTGCCTTCAACATAATATCGCAGAAGAGAAATTTGGGGGAATTTCGGTCTGAGGAAAGACTTATGATTGAACAGGCACTCCTACAAGAGGAAAAACGGGCCCTGATCGAATTAAGAGCAGAATTAGAATCTAGGGAGAAGGCTGGCCGTGAAGCCCATGAGGCTAAATTACGGATGGCAGCAATGTATCAAGCAGAGCAGCAGGCGAGGGCTGATTCACAGTCTCATACTGAAATGATGTCTCGAGCCCCGATAAGAGGGAGTGCACTCGGTTCCCAAGGCAGTGGTGATATTGTGATGGGTGGCCATGACATGGGAGATCAGGATCAGGGCGGTAATCAGGGTGAGATGATGAATGGATGGGGAAACAATTCACAGAGAGATGACAAGGAGCCGTCGGAGGATTTCTTGAACGACGAAGCCGAAAATGGGGACACTGGTACACCAGATGGGTGGCGTGAAGTTGGTGAATTTGATTTGAATGCTAGGTGAGATATTTGAATTAAAACCAACTGGGAGAGTTTGAATTATGTGTAAGGATCGATACTCATTTTGAAATAGCATTATCCTGTGTATCTATAAGTTAATATTTTGAGATTACTTCTTTCTCAACTCACAGAAGCCGAATGAAACTATTGAATCAATATTAAGATTTGATGAATATCAATTTTATGCTCTTAGCCTAGTATAAAATGGTTGGATTTTTTCGTACAACCTTAAGATAAATGTTCCAACCTATAAAATTGTATCGTAAAAAATTGAGGAACTTACCATTTTAAGGATTTAAATGGTGTTTACTCGTCTAAGGTTTCATTAGCGACCATTAGTAACATTAGAGTTCATGCAGAATTTTTACAGAATAACGTTAACTTTTTCCCAATAGTAAGGCGCCACAGTGGCAAAAGGAAATATTGAAGGGGTGGTACATTTATTGTTTAGAGATAAAAAAAACTTGTTTTTAAATGTAATAACTTCAATATAAATATCGATTATTATTTTTATATAAATTTTATAATCGTAAACGATCTTTGAAAAGAAAAGAGAATATACTATTACTATCATGATTCATGAACACCTTATCCCCACTAGGCGCACCTTCTCACATGCACTATGCCACACTGGCACGTAATTTATGTCTAACCGTATTTTCACCAGATTACGACAGAACAACAGAATTGACAAAATAAAAAACAAAAACAAAACGATATGTCTTTTCTTAAAATTTTCCGAAGGATAGTTTGTTATTTACAAACTTACAATGGAATCTTTTTTAAATACCAGACAATATTATTTAATTTATATCGTCTAAAATTTTAAGTCTCATCTGAAAAGAGAGTTTAAATTAATTATAAAAAATAAATAAAAGAATTCAGATGGTGATCCTTACAATGAAACTTTCAAAACAGTTCCAACATGGCTTTATAAATCAATATGTATTGTTTGTTTCAATCATAAAATAGATTTCAACTTTGGATTTAACAATTCTTTTTCAAATATATTCTTTACAAAAGCTATATTTTGTCTGAGAAAAAAAAATCTATAAATGTTCAGTGAGTTAGAAAACTAGCAAATTTATCAATTAAGTGTATGGATGACTAACAGAAAACATAGACAGGTTCAAAGCTAATGAAACACCCATTTGCCAAAAATAAAAAGAAATCTACAAACTCACAATTTAATCTCACTTTATAGAAGCGAAATCCTAAATAAAATAGTTTGATAAATCAATGGACCAACTAAATGATATCACTTATAAAGTCCTTTAAATGGGATATAGATCTTATAGATTAACCTTCAGAAGTTACACTACTTTACCCCAAGTCACTTGGGACTATCCCCAAGCGTTAAGATACAACACAAGTATTCTTTTCTGACCTATCCATACAAGAATAGTATTTAAAAAGTAAATATATTTTATTAAATTTCAGACAAAATATATCAATTTTTTAAATACTATTTTTAGTTATATTTTATTCACAGAGTTCCTGTTGAAAAAAAATACAACAACGATCTCTTGAAGCTTTATAGCCCAAATGTTGTTTGTATTCAACCTTCTTTCAAGGTAATACAGTCAAGCATGCATTCTTTACAGCTAAGACTCTCCAAAGTTTAAACTCTTACCATTTAAATGAGTATTGTTTTCCCCCAAACCTCCACAAGTTCAGATAATTAGTTACAAAGAAAGATACGAAGTTGGTTCTAGCACTCTTGAGTGGCTCAACACTTCCAGAAAGGTTACCTGTATTGTGTATATAATTAGAAAAATGTCATTTTGCCATAAAATGAGGGTGTGGTACACCTATAATTTAAGCTAAATAATATTAAGAAGAAGAAAAAAGAAAGAACATTTTCTATTTCTTGGACCAATATGCATTCATCTTGCCAAATCTGGAATACTCAACCCTCAGGTTCTCCGCATCGCACAAACTTTGAAACGATATCGAACAATCAAAGTTGAGCTAATTACAGTGAGAAAATAAAAGAATGAGGGAAGAAGACACTGAAAACGAAAAGAAGAAAAGTATTCACAAACTCTACAAAATATTAGGCAGCTGAGAATCCAATCTCTGCTGCAATTCCTTGTTCTTCAAAGAGAGTTCCGCCTTTTGCTCCTTGTAGCTTTGGAGTAAGTATTCCTTTCCTTCTATCGCCTCTTTCAATTCTCCCACTTGCCTTTTCAGCATCTCAATTCGCTCCTCGTCATCCCTTGTTTTTTCAGGTAGGTCCAAATTAATATCACCATTTGGATGGCCATTTCGTGTCTCGGCAGACCAAGCCGTGCCAGTGGAAGACTTGTCATGGGGAACATATCCAACACAATGATCTGCAATTGCTTTCCTTAGCCGTTGGATCTCTCTCTCCGAGTCAAATAAGTCCCGGTTTGTAGCTTCGAGCTGCAATTGCAAATGAGAAGAAAGTCCCAGCTGATCATTGAGTGAATTTTGCAATTCAGCCATTTGATCTTGCATCTCTAGTATCATATCATCTCTTCTCTTCAATTGTTGCCGAAGTTTCTGTATGACTTCCCGCTTACTGAAAATATCAGAACCAGATTCTGACACACATGGTGAATCTGAACAGTTTGAATGATGGAATGGCTTTGAAGGCAATTCAAGACGATCAGGGGAGCAAGACCAGACGACACCATTTTCTTTGCTAAACTCGGCAGGAGGAACAGTCACCAAAGGGAGGGCCCCGTTGAATTCACTAAGCATCTGTCCATTTTGTGGGCACTTTAGTTCCATAGAACCTCCAGTTCCTGTCCATCATCACATGCATACTCTAAGTCAGATGCAACACATACTGAGAAAAAGTTTAATCATTCAAGGACTGGATGCCCTGTTCAGCAAAACGACTCCATGATGAAAGGATGTTAAGTAATTTACATCACAGAGAATGTGGAATCAGAACTACTATTAACATGATTTGTAACTGTAAATATAATTACCAATTAATTGCGAATAACTGGTGTACAAAGAAAGTAGACAAGCTTTAATCAGAATTCAGAAGCCAATCTCATACATACTCAAGAATAAGTAAATTCAGGTTAGCCTAAAATTTCTGCGCTATTCCTATATCTGCCGATACCAATTAAAACGTTCTATATCTCCACAACTGCAATTAAAATACAAGGTCAAATACCAAGTATCATAGACCTGTTGTGCTAAAGATCTGATTTGGAATTCTCATTCACTGGATTAGAACATTTTGTTGCCACGCTTCCCACCCTACCTTATGAGTACAGATAAATAAGTTGCATCTGCACACCAATTCTGACATCTACAACTTTATGCAGAACTTCTGTAAATATTAGCACACGTAACAATGATATTCGATTGAAGTGCTAAAAATTTAGAACTGGAACCCGAGATAGATAAGAAATAATATGAGAATGAAACAAAACTTGAGATAGACAATAAATAATAAAGAGATGTTTCATGAACATCATAACACATTGTTGGAATAAGGCCCACTGCAACAACAACCAAGGCTTATCACACAATATAGAGTCGGCTACATTGATCAAACAACGCCATATCATTCTATCATATAACATATCTTTTTCCAGCTCATTAATCTCTAGATATTTCCTAATAGTTGTCAAAGTTTTCCCCGCCTATAGCAATTTGACTACCCTCCACTAACACTTAAAAAAATGTAAAATAAGATATAGAAAACAGCAATAAACTCAACAAGTCTTAGCAAATGAAGAAAAAAAAAACATAACATCCAATCCAACATAATTCAAAATTCAAGAACAATCTTTCTGAATGTTAAAATACAAATTCTAGATGAGGAAAAATAAATTACAAGGAAAATACTGCAACTGGTCATCAAAATTTAAAACTCAGAAATATAAAAAACATTTTTACAGAACAAATTAGACCTGAATTGCAACTGAAGCAGCCATGATTATCTTGCGTTTGGGAATATCCATTAGGCTGCATAAAGCAATCTGGAGGTTTCCTTATGTTGGAGGATTTTCCATTTCCTGAAGTTAGAAACAAAATTCAGAATCCACACTATAGAAAAAGGACACATCAGTGCCCTTTAAATTACCATTTGAGTATGAGTGTCACATAGATTTCCCTTTTAGGTAAATAAAATTAAACAAAATAAAGACAAAAGACACAACAGAAAAGGTGGAAAGTCCTCCCTATGCTATAAGCAAAAGTAACCATATGCACACTAATGAAGAATCTTACTACCTCTGTCTCTTTTTATAAGCATTCATTATATATTTCACATATATTAAATCGACTTTTCTTAATATATGTGAAATATATAATGAATGATTATAAAAAGAGACAGAGGTAGTAAGATTCTTAATTAGTATGAAATATATATTTTGTGTATAACTATTACTAAATTACCCTTCGTGTATAAATGTATTCAATGTGATTTTTCATCTTCCAAGACAAATTGATACAACTAATAAGGATAGTAGTTGCAATATAACCACATGACAAGTTATTTTGCTTATATTTGAGTCCAGAGAGATTAGTTGTGTACCTTTAAGAATAGTAGTTGCATTATGCTTCGGCTTTGAGTCAAGTGCTTGTTTCAATTTGTAACCAAGGCGAATAGACAATGTACTCAACAAAGCACCAGCAGCAATAATAAGCCAATTAGGCCCTTCAACTCGAGTATGATTTTCTTTATGAACTCTAGACCCATTGGTTTGTGGTTTCATTTTAAGAGCCAAAATCAACCAAAACAAAAAACGTTCAGGGTTGTCCAGGAACTACCTACACAATCAGATACCAAATTTTCATTATCACTATCACAATGTGACACATGAAAAATATACGGGGTAATGTCTAAAACAGACAGTAAATTCTGAAAATTCAATTACTGTATTGCGATTTGATATATTCACCAAATAAAAACAAAATTAACCTTTTGATAGTTATGATGAATAATACTACTCTTGGTCACTATATAACTGAACTTTTTACTTTTTGAGCAAAACGAATTTCTTAACAACCATGAAATCTAGTTTATTTTGCTTATAACAGTCGTTTGAAAAATAAATAAAAAATTGTTCCATTCATTTCCTACTCACTTTCTCCCCTGTTTAGTCTATCAATCAATTGAACTTCAAAAAGAAAAACTGTTCAATTAGATTTTGAGTTTAGGGGTAAACATTAAAACGATAGATGCATTGACACTTGACAGTTCGAACATTCTAAAATACATGAATAAATAAAATAACAAAAAACATACAAAACACATATTTCCCTTAAACCCTTTCTCATCATCTCTTGCTTTCACTTCCAGCCGTAGATTAAAAAAACCGTCATCGAGGAAGAGGCAATCGAAAGTCATTTTCATGATAAAATTACTAATACTAAACAAAAATAATAAAAAGGAAGAAATGAGAAGTAAACAAAAAAGTTAGAAAGAAAGAAATGGGAAAGTACCTGGGGGAACGGCGTTGGTTTAGGAGTAGAGGGTGGGGGAAGGGTGGTGGAGAGTGTGGGTGGAAGGAGGCATGGTGAGTGAGTGGAAGGCGGGTTAGTGAGTGGAGAAAATGGGGGAAAACGGAAAAGGGTTTTTTATGATGTGCGGCTAACGAACTGAGTAATGGGGACACAGTAAGTGTGTTGTGTGGAACAATCTATATTCTGTAGTGTGAGAGAAAAGGGTGGGTTTCGCAATAAAGAAATATTTGACTGGTAAAAAAGAGGAAAAAGAAAAAAGAACATAAAATTGTAATGATACAATAAAATGTAGTAAAGACGCTTAAAACAAGTTATGAGTGAAGAAGACCCAATTTTGATGGTCGGAAAAATTGGTATATATATTTTTAGCCAGAAAAAAAAAACTTAATTACAATTTATACTCATCTATTTTTATTAATTTATATAATTATCTATTTATTTTAAAATTTGATAATTTTGATCATTCTATTAAATTTTTAAATTGAAAAATATAAATTGATATATGGCACATATAGATGCATTTTAATTATTTATATATTATTAATTAAATTATAAAAATAAATAATTTTATAACGTGAAACTAATTTTTTTAGATGTTTTTATTGCAATTTTATGAATAATTATTTCATATCGTCGTATCATATGTCACATCAATTATATCATGACACATCATTATTTTTTAGTTGGAAAATTTGAACGAAGGTTCATAGGATTTTAAAATAGGGGAATTGAACGAGTCATCTAAAAAAATTAATAAATAATAAATAATAAATAAAAATAAACCAACCACTCACTCTCATCCTTTTCCTATCTCACTTCCTCCTCCTTCTTCTCTTTCTTCTCTCTCCAGACAAACAACTCCCCTCCTTTTTTTTTCTTTCTTTCTCCTTGCTTCTTCTCGTCAACAACACATAAACCTTCAATCCTTAAAAAGAATTTAACACTCCTAAGATCATAATTTCTCATACTCCTACATATACTCTTGGTTAAGATTTTTGGGGTTATGGTTAGTGAGTCAAGGAAGGATAATGGTACCCACTTCTTGAAAATTGTTTATTGAGACTCTTTGAGATAAAGACATAACTCTTATGCTAATAATGACTCTTTGATACTCAGATTTGTTAGTCGAGGTCCTGCCGACTACTACAGAAGTTGTTGGAGAACAAATGTAGTCGATTCTCCATAGTTGTGAGTATATGACTATCATTGTCATATATTTTTACTAGTGTGTAAACCGTGCGTCGCGACAAATTACGATTTTGATAAATATATTATTATATTAATTTATATATCAATTCTCATAAATTTTATTGGCATTGGCATTAAAGACATAATTTGAATTTTATCATCAATTCAATTCCATACACAAAAACTAAAACAACTTATAAAAAAAATCTAACGCTAGAATAAATTTCGTTGACAATTTCATTGTACACAACATTTGTGGTGTCAGCACATATTTTCTTTCATCATCTAAAATAAGAATCTTCAATTCTTTACTGGACTTTACCCGTGAAATAGCCACATAAAATTTACTAAATACAGGTTACTTTAAATATAAACTAGCTTGAGAAAGAGATTGACCTTGACTCTTATTTATGGTTGCAAAACAAAATTACAATGAAAATTGTCTTCTCTGAAATTTAGATGGGAAACATGTATCAGATAAAACCAAATTCATCATTGGTATATAAATCTTATCACCGATGTTTTTTTCCTGTGATCACATTTGCTCCTATAATATTTGTACACAATTCATTTATGAACAATCTTGTTCCGTTACATAGTCCATTAGCAATATTTGTACACATTTCATTTATGACCAATCTTGTTCTGTGACATAGTCATTAGCTTGATCAATGTTCCTCAAAAGCATGACTGAAATATCAATCTTTAATCTTAATCGGTGATGCCTTATTTTTTTAATTCTCCAAATAATATTTTTTTTTCTTTCAAAAAACTTACTGTAAAATAATACTTGTAAGTTTAAACAAATAAAAATAATGATTATTGAAAAATTAAATAATTAGATTCGATCAAATTAAATAATTAGATTCGATCAAATAGAATTTTTTAAAATAATGGACATGGACATATTAAGTAAATTAAGTAAATTAAAAGATGGGTAAGTAACTGAATAATGAATTTTTATTTTTATTACTCAATATAGTATGTAACTTATATGAAATTCATGACATTTAAGAATTCATATAAATTTTGCTTCTTCTATCAAGTGAAAAAATATCATTCATTCTAGTACTACTTGTTGGTGTAGCTTAAATACTAAAGAAAAATAAAATAACAGTGACAAAATCAAATAAATTTACCAATCAAGTAATTCATGTCAACATTTCGAATTTTTAAGAATGAAATGAATGAGTACGGAGAGACTGTGACTAAATTGATTTCTAATTGTCAGACCATTGTACCTATATTGAAAATTTAATTTGAATTGGTGTCTGGTTGTTCTATATGTTCTAGAGTTAGACGCAACACCAAAAGAACGAAAGTTGCACACAACTCCCTCACGAATATTATTCTCAAATCGAGAAATATGAGTTTTTCGCATTGTTGCTTGAATTTTGTCACCCTAAAAATATGAAACACAAATTTGTTAAATGAATAATGTAACAAAATTAATTTTTGTATAATTTAAAACATTGAATTTATAAAAGAAAGAATTAAACCTTGTCATCCATCAATACCATTTCCATCGCATAAAATTTGTTTGACATTCATATCAGACAAAAACTACAGCCGCACAATTCTAACAACCAAATTTCATGACTCCTTTTTTGGAGAAATTGAAGCAACAAAATCTATTTATAAGATAAAAGTGAATTGTGTATGGATTAGATAATATGAATGATATTTATAAGGGAGGGTAAAGAAGAAGAAAAGTTGGAAGGCACAAAAACAATTCGTAAAATAAAATAAATTTTTCAATTAAATTTTTGTAATCTTCAGTAAGAATTTGAAGCGATGGTTGCTAAAGTAGTGTTTGAAAAACCATTAATTTCAAAAAATTGTCAAATTGTGGTGTAATTGATTGTATTTTTTTTAATTCATAAATGAATTTTCAACTTTCAATAAAAAGTCTTCTTTTTTATTTTCTCAATAAACCGATGATACAATAATTTATCTTCTTATTTTTTATTTCACCGATAAATTTTCAACGGATGCCTCAAAAAACTGTCAAATGGTGATATAATGGAAGTTTTATATTTTTTCTTTAAAAAAAATTTGCACAATGAGGTGGTTGTGTTTTATTTGTTTCTTTATGAATTATTTCTATTAATAGAAATTTTATATTTGCCTAAACACTCTAATTTAGTGAAACTTGTCAAATTTGTCAAAATATCATCTTTGCTTTATTCTATTGTATAGATTATGCTATAATTATTATTTTGCTCATTTTCTATATTAAAGTATTTATTTGAAAATCTGGGAGAACACAACCTTTGAATTTTTTTTATCGATTTCCTCCTTTGTTAAGTTTCATGGTGTAACACCCCGATTTTCAAAGCGAGAGTGTATTTTTTTTTTTCAAAAGAAATTAAAATAAAACAGAGAAATAAATAAGGAAATACCTTTGGATAAATATTTAAGTCATTACAATTTATAAGCAGCGGAAAAGTTTTTCGAAATATGAATCTAAAGTATTTACACCTCAAAAAGTGGTACATGGAACCCATCGAAATTAAACTGCCATGCTGACAATATTAGTAAAGATACAATTTTCCAATTTAAAATAAACACAATTCAAAATAAAGACATATGTTCCCTCTATGTCAACTAATCTGATCATTTTACCAAAAACTATACACCCTGAGTGATCTCCATGCGCCCCGTAAGATCCTCCTAACGTAGCTCCAGTCACGCATTCCCATCTACATTCCCATCCGTAGGGTACGAACCGATAGGATTGTCCTGGCTCTCATCTGAGGGCAAAGCCAAGATTTCCACAATAGTTGTAAAGGGTAACCAACCGAAATTAACAGTTAACACATAACATTTAAGTTTTCAAATGCACAAAATACCCTTTCAACTTAGCATGCACCTTAAAAGGGTTTTCTATATGCTAAAAGTTCATATAATACTTGCCAAATAAAAATAAAATCAAAATAAAGTTCTCAATCCATCAAGTAATACATAACTGACCAAAACATTGATAAATCAATTGAGCAATCGATCATCTAACTCAAAATAAGAATTTCCACAAAGCCAATCGATTTCCAAATCGATTTCCTGAAGGTTTTTAGTGAAATTTGAACTCTAGGCTTAATTCAATCGATTGGGAAATCGATTGAATGAATAACTGAGCCCATGTATTAAAGCCAATTGATTTCCAAATCGATTTTGTCAGTTTTGCTGAGTTCCTGTATGGCCAAATCGATTTCCAAATCGATTTTGTCAGTTTTGCTGAGTTCATGTATGGCCAAATTGATTTCCAAATCGATTTCTTAAATGGTTTTGAAAAACATATTATAAAATTGATTGGCAAATCGATTTTGTCAAATTAGCGAAGTCCCTGTAACTCATCCAATCGATTGGGAAATCGATTTCCCTGCATATTCTTCAAAAAATGCATAAACTAACTCAATCATATTCATACACAACTCCAAATCTTAACACTTAGCAATTCCCACACAATCACCACAACATTATGAGCTTCGAAATAGTTTTGCAATCAAACATGCTATCACACAATTCCAAAACATAACTCTTAGTAAAATCAACACAATCACAATGACATCTCAAGTTCAAACACTCAATCATAAACTTGAATCAAACACACTTACACACAATTTCAAAACATACCGCTTAACAGTTACAACGCAATACCCACACAGACAAGATGAACCAACAAATCACATGGAATCACCTTGACGCGACAATCTCCACACAGACAAGATGAACCAACAAATCACATGGAATCATCTTGACTCGACAATCCCAACACAAAATAGATGAACCAACAAATCCCATGGAATCATCTTGACTCGACAATCCCAACACATACAAGATGAACCAACAAATCACATGGAATCACCTTGACTCGACAATCCCAACACAGACAAGATGAACCAACAAATCACATGGAATCACCTTGACTCGACAATCCCAACACAGACAAGATGAACCAACAAATCACATGGAATCACCTTGACTCGACAATCCCAACACAGACAAGATGAACCAACAAATCACATGGAATCATCTTGATGCGACAATCCCCGCAAGGATAAGATGAACCAACAAATCATATGGAATCATCTCGTGGCCCATGGACAAGATGAACCAACAAATCACATGGAATCGTCTCGTTTCCCATGGATGAGATGAACTAACAAATCACATGGAATCGTCTCGTTTCCCATGGATGAGATGAACCAACAAATCACATGGCATCATCTCAGTTACCACTATCACTATGAACTGCCTGAGCATACCCTGACTCTATCCACTACAATCGTTAAGTAAATGCAGATATTAAAAGATTCCCTATTTTTAATACTTATTTAACTTAAACGATTTTCACAACAAACATTAAGTAAACAAGGCATTAAGAGATTCCCCATTCTTAATACTCATTTAACTTAAACGATTTTCACAACAAACATTATGTAAAAAGAAATATTAAGAGATTCCCCATTCTTAATACTTTTTTAACTTAAACGATTTTCAAAACAAACATTAAGTAAACAAAAATATTAAGAGATTCCACACAAAACAAACTCAAATATATTATCAAATTCAATCCACGATTCACACCAAACACATCAATTCATTTCTCCAAAAAATCCGACCATACACATATCAAATTTCATCAGTATTAATTAAGAACACGTCAAATACGATGACGCTAATCAACACAACCCACCAGTCAAACACAACAAGTTTCATTTACTCAAAATCATACATAAATGAGTTAAATTCATTTTCCGCGAAACATTCATCAATATCACCAAAACCCCACATTAGAATTTCACCCATAAAGCATTAAATTCTTTTTCCCCAAATCAACATTCCAACCCTAACAAATTCTTTTCCACACCATCACAGATAAGTCCCAAAATGCAAACTAAAAGTTTGGAAGGAGCCCTTACCTCCGCGTTAGCTTTAACGAGCTATAACGATACCGCGAGTAAATCTGGTAAAATCTCAACTCGCAACATCGCTTCCAAAGTTGGTTCCCTAGCACCGTAGCGTGGTAGTGAGCAACTTTCTCTTCTATCTCTTCGCGAAACGAAGCTTAGATCTAGATGAAACGGGGAGGTTTGTGTTTGACTGTTTTGAAATCCCTAATACCGTTTTTCTGCGTTTTCGAAACAACGAGGTAGTATGAAGCTGAGAAATCCTTGCTTTCTTCCCCACTAAGCCTTGGGTTTATATTCTTGAGCAAAAGAAAGCAAAGAAAGAAAACAAGAAGGAAGAAGGAGGAAGGGTTCGCGAAAAACATTTCTTTCTTCCTCTGTTACGTTTTTTTGCCTTTTCCTTTTCTAACTTCCATATATACATATATATTATGTATTATATATATATATATATATATATATATATATATATATATACTACTTACTATATACATATATATTACTTATAATACATATATATATATATATATATATATATATATGTATATATTATAATTAAAACTAAACCACTAAATATCCAACAACTCTCACATCCATCACTTCACTCTCATCTCAAACTATTTTGATAAAAATATCTACTCTCGTCGCAACTCAATTGACAGATATAATTTTCAGCAGCATGAGGTATTTTGAACAAAACTGCCCAGAATTATATTCTTTGTAACCTAAATAAATTATTCTTCGACAAATAATTTTAATCCAATTTCCAAAAATATATTTTCGGCCTTTAACTCACTAAATACCGAAAACTAGGCTAAAAGCCTAAGCAATTTAACACAAAATACCCTAAAATTGTATAATTTAGGATTTAAAACTACGGGTCTTACATTACTACCCCCCGAAAATTAGTTTCGTCCTCGAAACTTAAAGTACGAGTAACAATCCACCCTAGGTTTGTACTGAAATTCAACATACAAGTCACGACTTGTTTCACCCGGCCTTCTCGAAGAAAGTGTTGCCTACTGATAACTCTTCATCATATGCATAATTTTCCACTGTTTTAGTCTTATGTATCTTCAATCATCAGTTAAATTAAGGATTTATTTGATACATTCGGTTTATTTTTGTTCTTTGAATTTATTAATATGTTATGCTTGTATTTCAGTGATTAAATAGGAGTTTTTCGTAATTTTACATTGCGTTTTGTTTTTAAGTGCAGTGCTGAATTTTGGTGAAAAATCAACATGATACATGTGGAGTATTTCAGCCATATCTGGAGTTCTAGATGTCCAATTAGTGTCATTCCAAGTTCTAATGAAAGCTAAGATCCATATCTACAACATTCATGAGGACACCGGGACCAAATTCAGACGCGAAAGATGAGAAAAACGCAAAATACGTCAGACAGCAGATGTTGCGCGCGTGGAGCGCGCCCTGCACGCCTGGAGCGCATTTCACAGGTTTCAGCTCTGCCAACGCGCGCCTGGAGCTCTCCCTGCGCGCCTGGAGCGCATTTCACAGGTTTCAGCTTTGCCAACGCGCGCCTGGAGCGTTTGACGCGCATCAGCAATCATAAAAACACAATTTTTTGCTATTTTTTGGATCTTTTTGACTCTTGGTAACTTGGGAGACTTGTGCCCTAGCATAGAAACTCAAAGACGTCTGTTTCTAACGCCATTGAAGCAGTTTTATCAAGAATCATCCATGAATCATTCTTGTAATTCTTCTTTAATCCTTATCTTTTGTATCTCTGTCATGAGTAACTAAACCCTATTTGTTAGGGATGAGTGTAACCAGATGAAACCCTTATTTTTCTGATTTGATTTCTAGTTATATGAATGAGTTTATTGAATTGTTTTTCTCATCTCTGTGCTTAATGCTTTTTATTGCTTGATCAACATTAAAATGTTCTACGATTTGTATTTTGAAACGGAAGTGGACTTTACGAATGCTTGAGATGAGAAATTCATGAATTTGTAGTCTAGGGATAGATGCAGGTCATGAAACCAATTAAATTAGTTGCAAAGCAATAATTTACAAGAGAATTTCTATACGGTAATGCTTAATTCTAATCTTAAATCCACTAAGGAATTAGGGGTTACTTTGGAATTAAAGGTTCTGTCACTAAGACATTAGGGCAAGAATAATAAAGAGAATTCGGTAATAATTCAATAAAGGAATTCAGTAACTAGGATCAAATTAGACACCAAGGTTGGATTCAAAGTGAAACTCATCCCTGACATTTTTCTCATTATAAAAGATCAATTTTATTATTGTTGTTAATTTCAAACATTATTTCAATCAACTTGGGAACCTTTTTGTTCAATTTTAGTAATTAAATATAATTCAATAGTAAAACGCAATCCTTGAGTTCGACACTCGGTACTACCGTTTTATTATTACTTGCAACGATTCAGTACACTTGCTGAAACGCTATCAAGTTTTTGGCGCCGTTGCCGGGGATTGCCATATCACTATTGAATTTAATTTATTTACTTAATTGAAATTTTTTGCTCTGCAATAAAATTTTTGTTTTTTTTCCTTATTTTAAATCTCTTATGTACTCACATTTTGTCTAACCTTGTATGCGAGGCCAGTCCTCAGCTGAACTTATCTTTGATCCAGAAATTGAAAAAACAGCGAAAGCACATTGAAAAGCAGCTCGAGAAAGGAGACAAAGGGAAAGACATTTAGTAGTGGACAAAGAGGTTTTAGGTGATTCTGTCACATTAACTGAAATGGCCGAACCACCACCACCAGAACGTACTCTCGGAGAGTATGGGAATCGAAACAGAAATCGTGCTCAATTACCCATTCGTCACCAACCGGTTACAGTCAATAAGTTTGAAATAAGTCCTGCTCTATACCGAGAGTTGAGGGAAATTCATTTTGCCGGTAGACATAACGAAGACGCCAACATACACCTCACAAATTTCTTTGAATTATGTGAAACAGTGAAGGTGGATGGGGTGTCTGAAGAATGCAAGAAATTGAAGCTATTTCCATTCTCTTTGATAGATGATGCTAAAGAGTGGTTTCTTTCATTCCCCGCCGACAGCATCACCACATGGGATGATCTTGAGGATAAGTTCTTGGAACAATATTTCCCCCCAGCCATGTTCATTAGAAAGAGGCAAGAAATCACCGGTTACAAACAGAAAGAGGGGGAATCTCTTCGTGACACCTACAGGAGATTCAAAAACTTACTAGCCGGATGTCCTAATCATTCTTATGACGACACTGCCCAAATGCAAATATTCTGTAATGGCTTGAGGCCGAGCACTAGAATTATGTTAGATGCCACAGCCGGTGGTTCTTTGAATTACAAAACCGCAACAGAAGCACGAAAAATTATTGAGATCATGGCATCAAATGAACATATGATGTTGTATGACAGAAGTGGTGGGTCGACAAGTGGTGTAATGGAGTTGAATGTTATGGATGGGTTAGCTCCAGGCAGGTTTATATCGAAGATGGAAGAGATTATCGCCACTGAGATCAAGAAGGGAATGGCAGCTCTAAATATACAACCCCAAGCGGCCCCTGTTAAATTACTAAAGCAGACTAGTTGTAACCTTTGTGGAGGAGCACATAAAACTGGAGTTTGTGAAGCACTGGATGACAATGAGGTAGAAGAACTAGAATAGGTGAATTTTGTGAGTAACAACAACAACCGGCAGAATAACCCCTACTCTAGTACGTACAATCCTGGTTGGAGAAATCATCCAAATTTTTCTTGGAGAGATCAACAAGGTGGATCTCAGGGTCAACAAGGAGCTCAAACAAACCAAGTCCCACCGAGAAAGGCTGCTTGGGAGAGCGCTATAGAGAAACTAGTTACAAGCACCAGTTCTTTCATTGAAGAGTCAAGAGCCGTTCAGAAAAATCACTCTGCATCAATAAAGAATCTTGAGACTCAAGTGGGTCAACTTGCTCAACAAATGGCACAAAGAACGTCCGGAACTTTGCCTAGTGACACAGTTTCGAATCCTAGAAACAATGTTAATGCAGTGACCACGAGGAGTGGCAAAGTGAGGGAACAAGTACCACCTGAAGCCAAACAGAGTAGAAGTACCTTGACTCCAACCCACCTGGAGGAAAAGGCCACACCAATACCGAGTGAAGAGCACATCACTATTGAAAAGGAGGAAGAACCTATGGTACAAAAAAGGGAACCACTGCCAAAACCAGAAATTAGACTCCCATTCCCTCAAAGATTAAGGAGGGAAGAAACTGAAAAACAATTTGGGAAGTTTCTTGATGTTTTTAAAAAATTACAGATTAACATCCCCTTTGCAGAAGCACTAGAGCAGATGCCGACATATGCTAAGTTCATGAAAGAGATTCTGTCAAAAAAAAGAAAAATCGGGGGAGAAACAGTTATGCTTACGGAAGAGTGTAGTGTTATACTACAAAGGAAGTTGCCACCGAAGCTCAAGGACCCTGGAAGCTTCTCAATCCCGTGCACTATTGGTAATAGAACTTTTGGGAAAGCTTTGTGTGATCTTGGAGCTAGTGTAAGTCTTATGCCCCTTTCAATATACAAAAAGCTAGGCATCGGAAAAGTCAAGGACACACAACTGATGTTACAGTTTGCGGATCGTTCAATGAAACATCCCTATGGAGTAGTGGAAGATGTGTTGGTTAAAGTGGATAAGTTCATTTTTCCAGTGGATTTCGTGGTACTAGATATGGAAGAAGACAACGACATTCCCTTGATTTTGGGGAGACCGTTCTTAGCAACAGGGAGAGCTATGATTGATGTAGCAGATGACACCTTAACCCTGAAAGTAAATGAGGAAACCGTCACTTTTAACATTCTGAAAGCCATGGAACACTCAAGAGAAAGAGAAGGGTGCAATCGAATCGAGATTTTAGATGAGATAGTCAATGAAGAAATAACGCATCAAACACTCAGCCTGCCATTAGAAAGAGTTTTATGTCTACCCCAAGATGTCGTCCAAGAAAGTGAAGACCCAAAGATGAAAGAGGTGTTGGCCATGTTAGAAGCATCACCATCCTACTCCCCCCGTTTTCCTACTAGGTGGGAGGACTTGAAAGGAAATGAAGACAAGTCCGCGGAGAAAAAGACACCACTGATTGAACTCAAGCAGCTGCCCCTTCATTTGAAATATGTATTCCTGGGTGAAGAAGAAAAAAATCCAGCCATAATTAGTGCAAGCTTGAGCGAGTTGCAAGAAGAAAAGTTGTTGATAATTCTGCGGAAGCACAAGGGTGCTATCGGTTGGTCCATTGATGACTTGAAGGGAATAAGTCCTGCGCGCCCTGCGCGCTCCCCAAATGAGGAAGCTCAAGACTTTTATGATTTGTAACTGTTGGAAACAAACCGTTATATGAGGGGGCTTCTGATTCAAAACTTTCAGTATGCGTGAAACTTTTAGCTTGCAAATCAAATTGGAATGTTCCGCAAAAATGTCTTGATTTCTTTGCAAGCATGCTTATAGATGTGTGTCCTTTAAAGGATTCACTTCCAAAAAGTTTTTACCAATCAAAAAAATTGGTGACAATGCTAGGATTGAAGTCTGAGAAAATTGATTGTTGTGTTAAAGGGTGTACATTGTACTATAAAGGGAATAATGCAGATATTGAGTGTAGGTTTTGTCATGAACCCTGATATGTTCTTTGTAAGCCTGGGATAGGTAACCACAAAGACATTCCAGTTAAGAGGATGTTCTATATGCCAATCACTCCTAGGTTAAAAAGATTGTATGCATCAACGGAAACTACTGCCCAAATGAGATGGTGTAACACCCCGTTTTTCAAAGCGAGGGTGTATTTTTTTTTTCGAAAGAAATTAAAAATACAACAAGGAAATAAATAAAACCGAGCAAATTAATAAAATAAAACCTTTGGATATATAACTAAGTCATTAAAATTTACAAGCAGCGGAAAAGTTTTTCAAAATATAAATCCAAGGCATGTCCTGCTGTCAACAATAGTACATGTACATCCTTTCAACTTTACAATAAAAGTAGCCCAAAAGAAGGACATATGTGTCCTGAGTGACAACCTAGTCTGATCATTCTATACATAACCAAAAAAAACTATACGCCTTGAGTAATCTCCACGCGCCCCGTGAGATTCTCCTAACGTAGCTCCAATCAAGCACTCCCATCCACATTCCTTTCCGGAGGGTATGTACCGGTAGGATCATCCTGACTCTCATCTGAGGGCAAAGCCCAGATTTCCACAATAGTTGTAAAGGGTCACCAACCGAAATTAACAGTTAACACATAACATTTAAACTTTTCAATGCACAAATAACCTTTTCAATTTATCAAACATATTAGATGGGTTTTTCCACATGCTAAAAGTTCATGTAAAGCTTGCCAAATGTAAATGACATCAAATAGAGTTATCAATCCATCAAGTAATACATAACTGAACAAAGCATTGATAAATCAATTGAGAAATCAATTATCAAACTCAACATAAGATTTCCTACTGAACCAATCGATTGGGGAAATCAATTTCCGGAAAGTTTTTAGTGAAAACTGAACTCTGGGCTTAAATCAATCGATTGGGTAAATCGATTGACAGACAGACAGAGCCCCTGTATTGAATCCAATCGATTGGGTAAATCGATTTCGGGAAAATGAAGCCCTTGACTTGAATCCAATTGTATCCAAATCGATTTACCAAATCGATTTCTTAAATGATTTTGAAATACTTCTTACAAAATCGATTGGGTAAATCGATTTCGTGAATGACAGGGCCCCTGTAACTCATCAAATCGATTGGGTAAATCGATTTCCCTGTGTATTCTTTCAAAAATACATAAACTAACTCAATCACATACAAACACCACTCCAAACCTTAACACTTAGCAATACCCATACAAGCACCACGTCATTATGAGTTTCGAAAACGTTTTTACAACCTAACATACTATCACACAATTCCAAAACATAACTCTTAGTGCAATCAACGAAATCACAATCTGAATCAAAACACACTTACACATAATTTCAAACCATAACACTTAGCAAAATCAACACAATCATAATTTGGATCAACCACGACTCGTGTGCCGAGCACCCTAATGCAATGCGTATATGCCAAAATGCATGGACTCGGAATTCCAAACCAAAACCCTCCTCGAAGGGCCGTAAATCATAATTGTACCGCCTATCGCAGGCCAAAGTACCAATTACCGAGGTGCCACCTATCACGGGTCTGCACGATTTACTAAAAAGCGTAAACCATAAACGTACTGCCTATCACGGGCCCGTATCGTTTACCAGGGTGCCACCTATCACGGGTCTGCACGGCTTACTAAAAAGAACGTAAATTGTAAAGGTACCGCCTATCACAGGCCAAAGTACTCTTTACCAAGGTGCCACCTATCACGGATTTGCACAATTTACAAAAAACCGTAAGTCGTAAATGTACCGCCTATCACGGGCCAAAGTACTATTTACCAAGGTGCCACCTATCACGGGTCTGCACAACTTACAAAAACGTAAATCATAAATGTACCGCCTATCACAGGCCAAAGTACTATTTATGAAGGTGCCACCTATCACGGGTCTGCACGATTTACAAAAAGCATGAAAATGCATGAGCGTATACTGACTCCATTCACAACAATCGTTAAGCAAATGCAGTTATTAAAAGATTCCCCATTTTTAACACTCATTTGACTTAAACGATTTTCACGCCAAACATTAAGCAAACATACATATTAAGAGATTCCCCATTCTTAATATACTTTTGACTTAAACGATTCCCACAACAAAACATTCAGTAAATAAGACATTAAGAGATTCCCCATTCTTAATACTCATTTAACTGAAACGATTTTCAAAAACAAACATTAAGTAACCAAGACATTAAGAGATTCCCCATTCTTAACGCTCAGTTAACTTAAACGATTTTCAAGCAACCTTAAGTAACTAAGACATTAAGAGATTCCCCATTCTTAACGCCCAGTTAACTTAAACGATTTTCAAAACAACATTAAGTAAACGAGACATTAAGAGATTCCCCATTCTTAATTCTCATTTAACTTAAACGATTTTCACAAACTCACATTAAGTAAATAAGACATTAAGAGATTCCCCATTCTTAATACTCGTTTAACTTAATGGTTTTCAAATTTCACACAAAACCAACTTTCACATACTTTCACAATCAATCCCTACTTCATTCCAAATCATTTTCCACACAAACCACACAAAACAAACTCACACATACTTTCACAATCAATCCCTACTTCATTCCAAATCATTTTCCACACAAACCACACAAAACAAACTGAAATTTCATCAGTTATCAATTTAGAATACGTCAAAACAACGAACACAAATCAACATAATCCATCACTCAAACACAACAAGTTTCATATACTCAAAATCATACATAAATGGGTTTAAAATTCATTCTCCATAAAACCTTACTTTAACCATAACCAAATTCTTTTCCACACAACCACAAGTAAGTCCCTAAATGCAAACTAAAAGTTTGGAAGGAGCCCTTACCTTCACTTTAGTTTTTTCGTCCGATTACGGTACCGTGAGCAAATCCGGTAAAAATCTCCGCTCGCAACGCCGCTTCCAAAGTTAGCACCGTAGTGTAGTGGTGAGCAACTTTCCCTTCTATCACTTCTTGAAACGACGCTTAGATCTAGATGAAACGGGGAGATTTGAGTTTGAATCCCTAATACCGTTTTTCTCCGTTTTCGAATCAAAGAGGAAGAGTGAAGTTGAGAAATCCTTGTCCTATAACCCACTATCAATTTCGAACTCTAAGGGAGGAAAAGAAAGCAAAAACGAGCAACAATGGAGGGAGGAAGAAATTTGTTCACGCGAGGCAGTGAGGAAGAAGGAAATTCTGATTTTCCTTCCTTTGTTTTTCCTTTCTCTCTTTTTCTTTCCTTTCTACTTCTCTTCTCCTTATTTCTTTCTTTTCCTTTTCTATATATATATATATATATAAATATATGTATATATATATATATTAATAATAATTAACAAATATCTCCAACTTTATAGATATTTATTAAATTACTCTTTTACCCAAAACGCGTAAAACTATTCGTAAAAGATTCACCGCAGTTAATTAACTTATTTATCGACGAGTAATTTTAATCAAGCATCAAAATACCTTTTGATTATATAAACTCCAAAATATTAATAACTTTGGCTAAAAAGCCCCTAAGTTCAATACCAAGATCCATTAAAATACATAAAGTACACTTTAAAATTATGGGTCTTACAGATGGCATCAACATAATTGATCGAGTTCAGGCATTTTACGTCATCCTTCTGATGGAGAAGTTTGGAAGCATTTTGATGCAAGGTATCCAAACCTCGCAAATGGACCAATAAATGTAAGGCTTGGTCTATGTTCTGATGGATTCACGCCATACATTCAGGCATCTTCATCCCCATATTCTTGTTGGCCTGTTGTTGTGACCCCGTATAATCTCCCGCTCGAAATGTGCATGACTAAACCATTCATGTTTTTGACTTGTCTCATACCTGGACCATCTAACCCAAAAGCAAACATTGATGTGTATTTACAACCGTTAAATAGACGAGCTTCAACAATTGTGGAGTGAAGGGGCTTTGACTTATGATATTTCCATGAAACAAAACTTTGTAATGCGGGCAACCTTAATGTGGACAATTAACGATTTTCCTGCTTATGGCATGTTATCTGGATGGAGTACCCAAGGTAAGTTGGCTTGTCCGGTGTGCTTGGATGGAAATAAGGCTTTTCTTTAAAATAGGGTGGCAAAAATTCATGGTTTGATTGTCACCGTCATTTCTTACCTCATAACCATTCATTTAGAAGAAGTAAAAAAGGGTTCACTAAAAATAGGGTTGTGAAGGATGAACCTCCTCCAATATTGACTAGTGAAGAAGTTCGGGGTTGGGTTCACAATTTTCATCGAGTGATAGATAGTGCACATACTAAATTGTTTGGATATGGAGTTAGCCATAATTGGACTAAACGAAGCGCATTTTGGGATCTTCCATACTGGAAAGATAATTTATTAAGGCATAATTTAGATGTCATGCACATAGAAATAAACTTCTTTGATAATGTGTTTAACGCTGTCATGAATGTCAAGAACAAGACTAAAGACAATGAAAAAGCATGAATTGACTTGGCCATCATTTGCCAACATAGCGACTTGGAGTTGGTTCCACATGACAATGGAAAAATGAGAAAACCTAAGGCAAATTATTGCGTTACGTCAAGTGAGGCAAAGCAAGTTTGTAAATGGATAAAAGAGCTTAAGATGCCAGATGGGCATGCTTCTAACTTGGTAAGATGTGCAAATGTTAATAGAGGACAAATGAATGGGATGAAAAGCCACGATTGTCATGTATTTATGGAGTGTTTGCTTCCATTTGCATTTACTTCATTGCCTAACCATGTGTGGAAATCATTAGCAGAATTAAGTCAATTCTTTAAGGGCTTGTGCAGCAATACCTTAAGACATGATGAATTGGTCAAATTGGGTGAAAATATTCCATTCATCATATGCAAACTTGAAAGAATCTTTCCACTAGGATTTTTTGATTCAATGGAGCATCTTCCAATTCACCTCCCGTATGAGGCAAAACTTGGTGGTCCAGTTCAATATCGATGGATGTATCCATTTGAAAGGTAGTTTATATTCACCATTAAGGATTTCATTTTATTTTTTCTAGATATTTTCACATTTTTTAAGTTATTGCTCTCACTTTTCCAGAATGATGGGTGATTTTAAGCGCACAGTGAAAAACAAGTCTAAAGTGGAAGACTCAATATGTATGTCATACTTACCTCGAGAGACAACATATTTTTGTTCCCACTATTTCAAAACAATCTCTTTGTTTAATAGAAGCCAACGTAATGAAGGTGCAAAATTAAATGATGTTATCACAACAACATTGTCAATTAGCAATCAATTACAACGTCCAAGTGGGAAGGCCCAAACACATTGGTTAAGTGATGCTGAAAGAAGGTCTGCTCATGTACACATCCTCATCAATTGTAGTGAGGTCAAGTCGTATATTGAGTAAGTAATCTGTAAGCACACATCCCACATAATTACCAAATGCATGTAATAACAATTCTGTCATTATTGACAGCGCCTTTTTGCACTATTATTCCATTATTGAAGAAGATCCTATATCTCAAACTCGTATACATGGAGAACTCCCAGAATGGTTTCGTGCGTATGTAAGTGCTTTATTGAAGTTTGTTGCAAATAAATTAGAACTTTTCACCTAACTATTGTGAATATCATGTTTGTATAGGCCAGCGACAAGGCAAATGGTGTGACTAACCCTAACTTGTTATCATTAGCTTGGGGTCCTAATTCAATGGTCAAAACTTGGCACAAGTATTATATTAATGGATGCAAATTTCACACAAAAGCTTGGTCTCAGGGTAAAAAAGCCATAAATAGCGGAGTTTATGTGAACGGGGTAACTAGAGGAAGGGAAGATGATTTCTATGGAGTTATCCAACATATCTTCGAGTTGGAGTATTGCAAATTGCCTCACAAGGTAGCCTTGTTTTACTGCCAATGGTTTGATCCTAGACGGAACAGAGGAACCAAAGTTCATCCACAATATGGTATTGTAGATATCAAGATGAATCGGAAATATGATCTATATGATCCCTTCATAATTGCACAAAAAGCTAGACAAGTGTATTATGTACCTTATCCTGAAATGCGAACTGATAAGCGTCACTGGTCTATCGTTATCAAAACAAAGCCTATGGGTCATGTAGAGGTGGACGGAGTCGATGAGGACATGCCATATCAAGATGAAGATATGGCACATGTTGAACAATTAACTGAAATTGAAGAAATGGTTGGCTTGCACGATGAAACACATAGCGACGAAGAAGTCAATGTAACGTTTGTTCCAAATATTACAATTGATAATGATAGTGATATGGATGATGAAGATGGGGATGATTCTTCAATCGATCTTTGAATTTTCAGTAAGTATCAATAGTAGTTGATTGTTTGTATAAATCTTCATATTCTACCTTTTTATATATTAGTTTTATATTCAAGTTCTTTAATATAGTAGAGTTGATAATCTTGAATACGTCTTGAATTGTGTTTACTATTGTGTGTGCTAATTGTTTTTATTCATGTTATTTTTTATAGATGACTCCAAAAAAAATATTAGACTCAAGCTTCCTTTGAAGAAAAATTGCATGATTTTACCACATAAGGTAACTGAAGCAGCTCAGCAGATACAAGCAATAATTGATCAAGCACCCCTAGATGCCAATGCCACCACACCAACATCACAATATGTGCGACCTCCCACACAACAACATTTTAAGCCTCCTACCCAACAAGCTGCAGTGCTTCCACTCCCACCTAATAAGGTGCATCAATTTGAACCAATTATAGTGATGATGCCCACACCAAGTTTTGTCTCAAAAGACATTTCCCCGACTATTGATCATTCACCGTCCCAACCATTAACATCTGTTGCTTCACGACATACTTCAATTTCCGCTAATCCACCACCTTCAAGCCCTGTTGCTATTGGTAATAAGACTCAAGGGTCAAGATGCTCCAATTTTAGTCATGGGGTTGCGCCAGATGGGAGAACAATGATATGGCCGGATGGTCGAGGGTATGTAACTAGTCCTGATTTAATTTTCATTACTACATGAGGATTATGGTTCATTTGAATTTATTTTTTTTAAAAATTATTTACAGGTGGTTACCGTGTAGGGTGGCCTCGAGTGCTCTCACCTCAGTCGTTACATCACAATATGTCGATCTGTATCCTACCTGGGGAGCTATCCCAGAATTAGCTTTGGAACGCTGGTTTGACAAATTTGGTGTAAGATTAAATTATATATCTTGTTAACGAGTTGAACTATTGTGTGGATACTAATTGCAACATTATAACTTATTTGTACTGTAATGTTGCAGGAGAAAGTTGCTTGGTTGCCTGAGCACAATTTTCAGATTAGGAATATCTTCAATACCAAAGGATCAATGCGTCTTTTTGATACATTGATGCAAGCGAGAAAGAAGCGTAAGTGTCCAACTTGGATGGGAGAAACTGTTTGGAATGATCTTGAGAAGATATGGATGTATCCGTCATTTAAGGAGATATCAAATCGAGCTAATAAAAATCGTGCTTCTTCTAAAGGAGGAGCTCTCCATACTGGTGGATCTATATCCATTGCTGAACATACCATTCGGATGGTACACTTTATATATCCTTGATGAAATAACGTTTTTGTGATATAAACTAATGCCATGGAGATATTGGATCCATTGCTTATCTTTTGTGGACAACCCTACCTTTCATTAGCAACTTAGCAAGTGATTGCTTGATTATGTGGATTTCTAGACACTGGGCTGGAATTTTAAATTTGGGATTGTGAAAAATTGAGAATAGATGGGATTGTAACTGCGATTGTGTTTGCAATCTGGTTGTAGAAATCTTTAAAATCATAATATTGCGGCCACAGTTGTAGTTATCGGTTGCAAATTAATCGTAGCTTCAAGTTGTTAGGTTAGTTCAGTTTTTTCTTTCACCCTCAATAAAAAGGAGCAGTGGTCTTAAAAGTGATGAGACATTCTGACCTTTGTGATAGTTCTTTTCCTTTTGGATGATGCAGTAATAGTTTATCTGTTTCTATTTTCAATGAAGGTTATGACTAAACTTGTGTATATCAATGGAGACTGGTGATGGTTCTTTCATCATGTAGAAAGAGATGTTGTTATTACTTATTAGAATTTGCCATTGATGTGTTTCTTGTATGTGAATTATTTGCATGATAAACACATGATATTTATTGCTTTCATCATGTAGAAAGAGATGCTGTTATTACTTATTAGACTTTGCCATTGATATATTTCTTGTATGGGAATTGTTTGCATGATAAGCACGTGATATTTATTTGCTATTTTTATTGTTTTGTTGTGTTTTTGTTTCAAAATGCATAGAGCTATTTTGCTGAAATATTTTGTTGTTTTCCTTTGTTGCTGAAATGCGCCTCTCATTTTATTCACTGTTATGTTGTTTTTATTTTTTGTAAGGCTGAAGAGTTAGGTAGAGACCCCACATTGGATGAGGTCTTTTTAAAAACTCACACTAAGAAGAAGGACAACTCTTGGGTTGATGAAAGAGCAAAACAAACATATGTAAGAAATATTAAATCATTCATTCTTTCATTTGTATTTCTTGTAAAAATGATTGTAGGTAACATTTCAAGGTAAGTTGCAAGAAGCTTCCAAAAATGGGGAAGCATCTAGTAGTTGTAGCCAAGTGGTTAATGTGGAAGCTCGCTTAGACATATGGGTCCAATCTGTTGGGGGGAAGAATAAAGGGAGGATCTATGGTACTGGAGACAGATCCTCGCTTTATAGACTAGGTGTCGCAAATCTAGTCCCAGATTCTCGTCCATCTAGAGGTTGCGCCAATGTCTTGTCTCAACACTCTAACGAGATAGGTGCACAGATAGGAGCATTTGAGGAGCGAGCAAAAGCGGCAGAACACGAGGCACGAGAGGAACTAAAGAAAACAAAGAAACGTCGACAAGAGGATGAGTAGCGCACTACAGAGCTCCAGATACAACTAGCAACATTGGCAAAATGTGTTGCTTCCATACATGCCGAGTCATCCCGTCGTCGTCGTCATCCAGATTATGACGAGGATGAGTCTAACGATGATGATGGCGATGAGTAGTACTGATTTCAGTGTAATTTTCATATAGTAGTTATGACTACATATTTTGCTTAGACTTATGTAGGCATTATCTTTATATTCTTACGATAATATTGTTATGTGTATTTTGAAACTTTTGCTAGTGACATTGTGCTTACTTTGAGAATTATGGTAGTGTAAGTTGTCCTTATTTTGAAACTTGTGGCAGTCAGGATGTGTATTTTAAAAACACTATTTATATAAAATTTCACATTGTTTTGACAATGATGTTTTAATATGCTTACAATTTAATTTAGACATATATTAAAAAATACAACAAACTGTAAAAAAACAAAAAATAGATTTAAATAATTTTTTCATTACCCACGGACATGTCATGGATAAAATTATAAATATAAAATCTAAAACAATATAATTTGTCACAAATGGTTCGTCGGTAATGTTAACTGCGACATGTGTGTAAGTAATTACCTATGACATTATCCATAGAACATCTATAGGTACGTTACCTACAGAGTCTCCGTAAGTTATACTACCTACGGACAATCCTTAATTAAGTATATCCTGTTGCTTTTCCGTGGGTAACTATATTCCTATGAGCGATTAATTACGAACTCGTGTCCGTAGGTAATCCGTACGTAATTTTTAGTTACCTACGGACATGTCGTGGGTAAAGATAAAATAAGTTGTAGGTATATCCGGTTTTACTTGTAGTGTTTAGAGTTTCATCAACACCTTAAGATTCAGGTTACACTGTCAATTTCAATTCATGATTATATTCTTGTTTATTAGATTATATTGATATTTTAATTGTTTAAATTGAATTTTAATAGGATCCAGAATTTGGTTTCAATTTCTAATTCAGTTGAATTACAGTTTTGCCACGCTTGATCGTTAATTGCAATATTTTTATGATTGTGATGCTTAATCCAATCAAAGAAACCAAAGTCACATAGGATTGATTCGCTTGTTTGATAATTCTATAGTCAAATAAGAATAGAATCACGAATTAGAAATTAAACTCATTGATAGAATCTGTGATAAGTTTGAAACACGAATAAGTGGATTAATCGTTTTGCTCATGTGTTAAATCAAAAATCTAAAAAACCCCTTTTTAATTTCAATTTTCAATTCGGTTATTATTATTATTATTATATCATAAGTCCATGCGAAACAATTCGATTTATTACCTCTATTTACATTTTATCAATTGTATTTGACTCATGTACGCCAGTGGATTAAATTGGCGCCGTTGGCGGGGACTCTCTAATAACAATATTAACCCTATTTTTCAGGCGACTGTCTCGAATTGCTCTGAAATTTCGCTAGAAAATCAGAAAAAAAAAATCAAGGAATAGGAATCGGTACAAGTTCCTTATATGGAAACGACAGTCAAAATTCCAAATTCCTTTGTTTAGACCTTTTTTATTTTTTTATTTTTCATATTCTCCAAAAATTCCAAAAAAAATTGCGTTGCCTTTATTTGATTTTTAGAAATTTTTGGTGGTATGTTTATATTTTTTGGATTTTATTTGATAGGGTTTTGGATTTTTTTACTTCAATTTTAGCATTAAGGACATTGTTGGAATTTTCAAAATTGTTATTTTGCATTGCATTATTATGATGATGCATGAGTATGGCTAGTTCTGTGAATCTTCATTCTCTTGAACCCGAAATAGATAGGGACAACGAGATCCTAGATACATTTAGGAAGGTGGATGTGAACATTCCCCTCCTTGAAGCAATTAAACAGATTCCAAGATATGCAAAATTTCTAAAAGATTTGTGCACACACAAGATGAGTTTAAAAGGTAATGAAAGAGTAAACATGGGGCGAAATGTTTCAGCCCTTATTCAGCCCATGCCTCAGAAATGCAAAGATCCATGAACTTTTTCCATTCCATGTACCATAGGCAATAGTCAATTTGAAAATGTTATGTTAGATTTAGGAGCTTCCATTAATGTTATGTCTGCATCTATTTTTAACTCTCTTGCTCATGGACCTTTACAGAGTACATGTGTTACCATTCAATTGGCGAACATGAGCAATGCTCGTCCCCCTACACTTGTGGAGGATGTACTTATTCGAGTTAATGAATTGATATTTCTTGCAGATTTTTACATTTTGGACATGGAGGGAGAGAATAAGTCCGACATGACGCCTATCATCTTAGGCAAATCATTCTTGAAAACTGCCAGAACAAAATTTGATTTGCATGCTAGAACTCTATCCATGGAATTTGGTGATAGCATTGTAAAATTTCACATCTTTGATGCTATGAAACACCCCATGGAAGAGCATTATATCTTTCAAATTGAATTGCTTGCTAATTTGGTTGATGACACTTACCCCTGCTACTAATTTTCCTTCATTGTCTGGTTTTGATGATACTTATACTTGTGAATTCTGTACAGATACTCAATTATGCTCTGTGTGTGCTGAGATCGAAGCTGCCTTTCAGGTTGATCATTGTGTTGATATCAATATTTCTACTAACATAATTGATTTTGCAGACTTAGCTTCGGCCACTGGTATTGTACCATCCATTGAACAACCACCGACTGTAGAGTTTAAACCACTTCCTACAAATTTGAAATATGCATATTTAGAAGGAAGTGGAAAGTTACTTGTGATTATTACAGCCAAACTTGAAGATGAATAGGAAGAGAAGTTGTTGCAGATTTTGACAAAACACAGGAAGGCAATCGGGTGGATCTTGGCTGATATTCCTGGTATTAGCCCATCGATGTGTATGCGTAGGATACTACTGGAGGATATGTTAAAATCAGTCAAGAAACCCCAGAGGTGACTTAACCCATTAATTTTGGATGATGTAAAAAAAGAAGTATCCAAGCTTTTGCAAGCAGGCATTATATACCCCATCTTTGATAGTCAATGGGTTAGTCCGGTGGAGGTAGTCTCAAAGAAAACTGGACTCATAGTGGTTAAAAACAAAAATAATGAACTTCTCCCCCACATGAGTGCAGAACAGTTGGAGGGTATGCATCGATTACAAGAGACTAAACCAGGCAACTAGAAAACATCATTTTCCTTTACCATTCATTGATAAGATGGTTGAACGGTTGGCTGGTAAATCATATTATTGTTTTCTTGATGGTTTTTCTGGTTATTTTCATATCCATATTGCACCAGAGGACCAAGAAAAGACTATGTTCACTTGTCCTTTTGGCACATTTGCCTACATGAGGATGCCCTTTGGCCTATGCAATGCTCTTGACACTTTCCAACATTGCCTGATTAGTATTTTCTCTGACTTGATAGAAAATTGTATTGAAGTTTTCATGGATGATTTTACTGTGTATGGTTCCTCATTTGATGCATGCTTGAACAATTTAGATAGAGTTTTGCATAGATGTATTGAAACTAACCTTGTGCTGAACTATGAAAAATGTCATTTTATGGTTGAACAAGGCATATTTTTGGGACATGTGATCTCTAAAAATGGGATAGAAGTGGATCCAACAAAGATTGATGTGATTTCAAATTTGGCTTACCCATCTTGCATCTGCGAGATTCGTTCTTTTCTTGGCCATGCATGTTTTTACAGGCGCTTTATCAAGGATTTCAGCAAGATAGCTCTTCCGCTGTAAAATTTGCTGCAAAAAGATGTTAGTTTCACCTTCGATGACAAATGCAAGAAGGCATTTGATTTCTTAAAGGCAGCACTGACTTCTACTCCCATAATTTAGCCACCCAATTGGACCCTCCCTTGTGTGATGCATCTAACTATGCAGTGGGAGAAGTCCTTGCACAAAGGGTTGGTAAGGTTGCCCATGTTATTTATTATGCTTCTAGGTCTTTAGATTCTGCATAGGATAATTATACTACCACTGAAAATGAACTTTTAACTATTGTTTTTGCACTTGATATGTTTGGATCATATTTGTTAGGTTCGAAGGTCGTTGTTTTTACTGACCATGCTGCTTTGAAGTTCTTGTTGAAGAAACCATAAGCAAAACCGAGATTGATTCGGTGGATGTTGTTACTCCAAGAATTTGATTTAGAGATTAAAGATAGGAGTAGAGCTGAAAATTTGGTGGCAGATCATTTGAGCATAATAGAAATGGATGAGGACTCCATCCCCATTCAAGATGACTTCCCTGTTGAGCAACTGCTACAGTTGCACGAGGTAACACCTTGGTTTGCTGATTTAGTTAATTATCTAGTTGTTGGAGTCTTTCTTGCAGATGCATCCCAAACACAAATACACAAACATAAAAGTGAAATCAAATACTATGTGTGGGATAATCCATACATATTTCCCACCATGAGGCTCAATCCATTCTTCATTTTTGTCATGCCTCTCAATCTGGAGGACATTTTGGTCCTCAAAGGACATTAAGAAAAGTCTAAGACTCAGGTTTCTTTTAGCCCACTTTGTTCAAAGATGATTTTGAGACTTACAAAACTTGTGAACAGTGCCAAATAACAGGAATAACAATCACTCGTAGGAGTGAGATGCCTCAACAACCTATGTTTTTCTATGAAGTATTTGATGTGTGGGGCATTGACTTTATGGGACTTTTTCTTGTATCTTTTTGTTATGTCTATATTTTACTAGTTGTTGATTATGTTTCGAAGTGGGTGGAAGCAATACCCACTAGGACTAATGATTCTAAAGTTGTTGCAGGTTTTATCAAATCAAATATGTTTTGCAGGTTTGGAATACCCCGAGCCATCTTAAGTGATGAAGGCACTCATTTTTGCAACTGCGCCATGGATGCTTTGCTTCAGAAGTATGGGATTGTGCACAAAGTTTCTACACCTTATCATCCCAAGACTAATGGGAAAGTTGAAGTCTCAAATAGGGAAATCAAACATATCTTAGAAAAGATGGTGCAGCCAAACAGGAAAGACTAGAGCCACCGACTTGAAGAAGCTCTTTGGACTCATAGAACAATCTACAAAACACCAATAGAAATGTCCTCTTATCGACTTGTGTTTGGTAAGGCATGGCACCTCCCAATAGAAATAGAGCATCGTACTTATTAGGCGGTCAAGAGTTGTAACCTTGAGATGGAGAAAGCAGGTTTGGAAAGAAAGCTTCAATTGCAACAACTTAAAGAGTTTAGACTTAAAGCTTACGAGAACTCTCGCATCTATAAAGCGAAAACTAATTACTTTCATGATAAGATGATTTCTAGGAAGAAATTTTCCATTGGCCAAAACGTTTTATTGTTCAACTCCCGTTTGAAAATTATGGCTGGGAAACTTCGATTGAAGTGGATTGGCCCTTTTGTCGTTACTAACATTTTTTCTCATGGTGTAGTGGAAATAAAAAGTGAAAACACCGAAAAAATGTTCAACGTAAATGGACAACGCCTCAAGCTATTCTATGAGAGCTTTGTGCTTGAAGATGCTACCATAGAAGAACTGTCCTTGGAAAAGCCCACCTACATTGAAGTTTAAACAGGGAGCTCCCTTTCCCTACTCTTATTTGATACTTATTACTTTCATTGAGGACAATGTGTAATTTAAGTGTGGGGGTATTATTTAGGATTTTATTTGTTATATTTCAAAAAATAAAAAATAAATAAAAATGGACATTGCACTGCATTTTTTTTCATCAGGTTTTATGGTTGTAAATGTTGAGAGTTTGTTTGGACTAGCATGATTGGATAGTATTTTTGCATTCTTGGTGAAATAAATTGGACTAAAATGCTAAATTGTGTATCATTTGTGATAAGTCATTAACCTTTGTGAGATTTTTTAGCCTTATTATGAATGGAATACATTTTTTTATCTTTTTTTTTTCTTGTGTGTTATCTCACTTATGATTGCTAGTTACGCCAGAACTTGACTTAACTCTTGTCCGCATGCATATATTGAAATGATCTAGGCATTTGTTTCTAATTAAGCTACTAGCCAAATAAGCTTACCCTACAATTATCCATTTGTTTAAGCCCTTTTGAGCCTAATTACCCCATTTTTTGTTATATAGCTCATTACAAGCCTAAAAGTGAAAAATAATGAATTGACTCAATTTTGGGGGATAAAGGAGTCTTTCCTTACATAAGTGTAGGGGTTCTCAAATTGTTTGTTTAAATTTTAGGGTTATGAATATATAGATATGTATGAGGAAAAGTGGATTAGTTGTGAACAAATATGAGCTACTTCTTAATGTCGTTTTTCTCTCTTAATCATTACTCATTTATCCTCTTTGATTTTCAGCCCTACTCTCCTTAGGATTATCTCACCCTTACCTTGGTCACATTACAACCTAAATAAAGACCTTTTGATCATTATTTGAATGTGTTTCAAATATAGATTATAGAGACTTGTCAAGCCTATGGTAGTGCTAGCTTTCATGATGTACTTAAAGTGTAAACAGTAGCCCAAACACTTTGAGTGTAAAACACTTTGAGAGAATTTTATATCCTAGGAGGACTCTATCACTTATTATGCATTCTTTAGTTAACTTGTCCTCTTGTTTGCCTTGGTTGTGATAGCAAAACTATTTATTATTGCCTTAAGCTAAAATATTTTTTCACTCACCACTTTGCATTCATAAGAATATTTGGAATCACATGCATTGTTTTGCTCGGAGTGCAAAAGTTTAAATGTGGGGGAATTTGACATAGCATTTGGGCATATATTTTTAGCTTTTTAGTTTGGTATTTTAAAATCTCTTTATATCTTAGATTAATATTTTTAGCATGTTTCTAAACTTTGGGTCGAATTTCAGTTATAATTTTATTATTTGCATTTTAACTTTTTTATTTGTATTTTGACTGTTTCTCGCTCTGTAGGTCATAACGTGAGCTCTGGATATCGGATTGACACATATGAGTAGACGTTGGAAAGATAAAAATCTGAGTTACAATGTTTGCGTTGGAAGAAAATACCAATTCCGAACTTTATTGGGCCTAAATTGGATATTTCTTAATCTGTACTTTTATAATAATTTTAATTAGCGGGTCACTTGTTTTTAAACCCTAAAGTCCAATATCAAGTACTATATATTGGCAGTTTTGTTTCTTTTCTATGGACGAAAAAATTAGGATTCAAAATGCTACAAGAAATAAACAGTTTTTATTTTAATTTCATGGAAGACTAATTTTATAAGATTAATCAATGAGTTCAGAGTTTCATCAACACCTTGAGATTCAGGTTATACTGTCAATTTCGATTCATGATTCTATCCTTGTTTATTTGATTATATTGATATTTTGATTGCTTAAATTGGATTTCAATAGGATCGATTAAATTTATTTGACAGAATTTGGTTTCGGTTTCTAATTTAATTGAATTATAATTTTGCGATGCTTGATCATTAATTGTAATATTTTGATGATTGTGATGCTTAATCCAATCAAAGAAATCAAATTCACATAGGATTGATTACGCTTGTTTGATCAATTCTATAGTCAAATAAGAATAGAATCACATGCACCTCAGTGGAAAGAAGCAGAATGTCAAATAAGAATAGAATCACATGCACCTCAGTGAGAAAGAGGCACTTTTATGCATTTTGTAGTATTACATGCACCTCAGTGGAAAGAAGCAGAATGTCAAAATACTGTTGAAATGTGCCCCAGAGGCAAGCATTTGCACTCCAACGCACATCATCTATTATTTGATGTTTATTGCATATTTCTACTCTTTTGAGTCCGAATTTGGTTCTAGTGTCTTCATGAAAGTTGTAGCTCTGAATCTTATATTTCATTTGCAATTAATTTGGCTTCAATTGGACATCTACAACTCTAGATATGGCTGAAATACTCCATGTAGGTAATGTTGATTTCTCACCAAAAATCCAGCACTACACTAAAACAACGAAACAACGCAAAACTATGATAATCTCCACTTAACCAAGGAAATAAGAACATAAATATTTCATTAAATCCAACAACTAAAATCAACAAAATATATCAAATAATTTCTTAAATTAACTAATGATTAAAGAAAAATAAGACTAAAAACAATGAAAAATATGCATATGATGAAGAGTTATTAATATCCTATATCATTTTGACGATGTGGAATATCCCAAAAAGAAACAATTATTAGACTTTGAATCAAAATTTTTCAAAATTTCTTTATTATTGGGTTTTCTATGAGATATTGGGTTTCCTATCTTTAAATAGTTCAAATGAGGTTTTGTTCAATATATTTCTGATGGATATCAGGTTTGCAACATAACATGTTGTGTTGATTTCTTCAGCCTAAAAATATTTTTCAATGCTTGGTTCATTCAAAATGGGTCTAGCCATTTCTTGTAAAGTTCTATTTTTTCTTTCCACGACTGCATTTTGTTGAGGAGTTCTTGGATAAAAAAAAGTTGTGTGATATTCCATTTTCATTAAAAATATTTTTGAAGGATTCATTTTCATATTCTCCTTCGTGATCCCTTTGGCACAAGATTCACATATTTTTTCTTTCTCAAAATTGATTTTGAAATACCTTTAACCAATTCAAGGTTGGATAATTTGGAAATAGTGTGTAAGCTTGTATGACCAGCTCGTTTGTGTCAAATCCATTTATTATTTTCAATAGATATAAAACAAGATTCAATAGGTAAATTATCAAGATGTAACACATACAAATATTTCATTTTAATTCCAGAGAAAAAAGCTTTACTTGAGAATGATTGTTTAACCTCATAGATAATGGGTTTAAAGATTACTTCAAAACCACTATCACAAAGTGAATAATACTTAACAAATTGTGTTTCAAACCATCCACATATTGTCGCTTTAATTTGAGCTTTATCATTATATCCAAAAGTGAGTTATCCTTCATCCATTTTTACTAGAGAGATAAAACAATGTTTATCTCATGTCATATGTCTTTAACAGACATTCTCTAAAAACCAAGACTTTATTTTTTGTTGGTAAGAGGATGTTCATGTATTAGAGTTTAAAAGTGACTTAGGTACCCATAGAGTATTGAGTCCTTGTTGGTTAATATTTCTTTTTGTAAGGATTTTCTTTTGGTGATAACATATAGAATCAAGATGCTCATACTTGCCACAATATGAACATCCTCTTTTTATTTTGTCAACATTTTTCTTTGCGTACAATTTTTAAGACTATGTCTTGGTTATTTTTACAATGAGGAAATTCTGGTCTATCCTCTAACTTTTAAGGTAAAAAGAATTTTTCATACTTTTTTTTGCTTTTGAGAACTTTTGAAGCCAATGATGTTTTGAAAGGTCTCGATGGATTTAACAAAGTTAGTAAAAATGGATGGAGCCAATAATGGATTTAACAAAGCCAATATCTTTTGTTAGTTCTTCAACTTTTATTTTTAAACTTTTGTTATCTATTTTCTCTTATGGAGGACGAATTTTGATATTCTTGTTTAAATTTTTTTGATCTCAGACATTCGTTTATGAGATTGCTGTAAGTCCAAAATGATTTTTTAATATTTAACATTCTTGGCTTGAAGTTCCCCATCAAGTTTCGTTATCTCATAAAGTTGATTTCTAAGGAAACCACATTTATAGGATATAGTATTTGAGTCATTTAAAAAATTGTCAAATTCTATATCTAGTTTTTCACATGAAGGGGAATATTCTGTTATGATTACCTCTTCAGTTTTTCAATTTTTCGTAAGACAAAGATTTGCTTCTTGTTCTTTTTCATGCTTAGAGGATGAGTTATCGCTGTCATCCTATATAGCCATCATAGATTTCTTTTTGTAGGAAATCTTCTTGGGTTTCTTTTGACTAGAGGGGGTTCAATTTTTATAATGTCTTATCTTATTACATCCGTAACGAGTTATCTGAATTTATCATATTTTGAAGATTCCTTTATGTTTTGGTAAGGCTTTTTTCTTGTCCTCTACGATTCATTGTCCTTTGAATCCTTTTGGATATCAGAACGAGTTCACTCTCATCCTTGGATAGAGGATTAAATATTTTCTTCTTTTGGGACTTCTAGCTTCAACTCATTGAGAGGATGACACACATAAATTTATACTTGTTCACCCAATATAGGTTATGTAGTCCTCACTTACTTGTGAGTTTTTTCTTTATGGCTCAAATGTCCTATCCTCTGAAGATATTCTTTTTACTATGTATTATCTTAGTCTCACCAAGCTTACATAAATAATTTCGCTTCTTGTCTTATAAACCTTACACAAATTTCGACAAGTAAATTTTAACTTGAGGATATAAAGGTTTTTGAGAGGTCTTTTATGAATAGATCTAACACTATAATTTCTAAAAGAATGGTCTAAAGATATATTTAAGATTAGTAGAAAGTATATTGAGGATGACATTAATTTTTCATAGATTTGATATTTGGATTGTATATTGCTTTATTATTTTTTTCAAAGATTCGATCATCTCAATTTATAAAAATCACAAAGCTTCAAATATGAGGAGAAATACAATATATCAACTGGAGACTTAGATGATTGCCCATTGACCTTGTTTAGAATTACAAATAAGCCCTTCAACCTTGTCCTTGTTATAAGAAGGCTAAGAGGATGAGTATAGTGGTCCATCCTAATAGGATGAAACTTCCATTAATTTTGATGTGACTAATGCTTTTTGGCATTTCCTTTTCCCAACAAATTGTAATTGCTTGCCTTATAAGTTAAGGACACCACTTTTTGTACTTTCACTCGTTTTCCCATGTTTGAGGATGAATAAAGAACAAAGTTCATCCTCTGTTCATGTTGTTTATCCTCTTATGTTTGTACAAGTATTTTTAATCAATATTATTTGCAAATGTTTGTCCTTATTGTTATTTATAGTATTTTGGATGTTTGAGCTAAAAGTAGCATCATCATCTCTTATAGGATAGATTAATATCTTTAGAATCTTCCTTCATATGATCAAGAATGTAAATGTCCTTCTTTCTAAAAATTGATACACTCAAGAGCACCAGTTACACGACGCATATAATCAAAATATTTTATCTTTAAAACAATTTTGTTATCATTACAATATTTGAGAAAAATTTTGTCACAATAATATTTGGGGATCGTAATGAAGTAGTAGTGCATACGAGTGGATATGTATATGTGGGATGCAAAGAAGTACTAGTAGTGTATACACGTGGAATATGTGTGGGCAATGGAAGTGTCATGGTAGATGAGTCTTGGGGAAACATAGTAAATAGGTTGTTCTAACGGGTCTAGATCTACCACTTGAATAACATACTTCATTCTCCTAGAGCCTTTGGCCTTAGACCCTTACCCTTATCTTGAACCGATTTGTGTGACATGGCTATCTATAATTCAAAAATATGGCAAATAAATAAAATTGTCATATTAAAACAGCAAATGAACTCTTCACATAGATGTAGCAAATAAGAACATAAAAACACTGGTAAAATTTCAGCAATATAAATAATATAATTATCGTTATAATTATGTACCCTCATGCATTACACATAATAAAATCATTACATATATTAATATTATAGATAGTGTTTTATTCAAAACATATATCGTCATCTTCTCGGTCACCCTTGTCAATATTGTATTCAGCGTCCGAATGAACTCCTCACTTTTATTTGTCATTTCATCTCCATTGCCATCCAATTGATTAAAAGATGTCGACAAAGTGTGAGGATCAACTTGATGATCATCAACTTTTCGGTCAACCAAACTTGTGATTGGTTCAACTTCATATTACTTTAGTAACATGTGACATATCATTATCTTGATAAGCTATTTCTTCATCTGGAGCGTTTGTTTCTATTTCAATGCGACCCTTGGGTTTGTCTTGATTGAAACACACCATCCCTGCTTGCATGGTTGAATTGAAAGATAAGGAATATAATAGAAAGACTATTGTCCATGAAGATTTGCCCAGTTAGTAAATATCCTTATGGAGTAATTCAAAAAGGTAGTAAAATCCACATAACTTCAATGTCGTATAAAATTAAAATAAACATATGTGTGATTTATGTACTCAAGATATGGTTTAACTTCAGTAAAATTAATCAACAAATGAATGCGAGTTGACAATAACTCTTGATTTGTCAACCAGTAGTCGATCTCTTTCCCATAATGACAACCAAGAAGATTAAAGACTGATAAATGGCTTCCACTTTCAGCTTGAATTTCATTTCTTCTATTTTTGAGTCAACATCAAGTGGTTGAAATAATGAGAGCAAAGATGTGTTGTGAAGGTGCAAACACGAGAATGGATGTTGAATTGTGTTTGGCTAAGTTGATAACTTTTGCATTATTTGATTAAACTAGTTCAAACTTGATGATTTACTTGGAGTAGAAGCAATAATAAAACTAAAGAGTGTTGTAATAATGTGACAAAAGTAATTTATCTTGGTTCATCATTAACTTGACTATATTCAGCCCCTCTACTCATAATGATTTAATCTACTAATTAAACAACTTGACAATATTCAGTCAGTTTGGTCAAATAGCTTGACAACCCCATGTTTTTTATGAACACACACACCTTGACTCTACTAGCCAAGTCTTCGCCATACAATCTAACAACCCCATATTGTTGAAGACACATTAACACTACTATCGGGTTTGAATACAAAGGTTTGGAATTTGAGTAGTTGTTTCTAAGAAGTTGATTATAATAATGACTATCACACTCTAAGAAAAACTCATAGAAAATATTTCGCATTCGAACAAGTGTTTCTCTCATTCGAACATGTGTGCCATCATTTGTACCAAATTCGTTGTTGTAAAACAACATAAACATTTTAATGCAACAATCAAACTTTTTAACTTCTAATCCCAAATTCGGCACAAACCTCTTAGCATCATAATAACTTATAGGAATATTATATAACATGCCAATATCACTTGGTAGCTAAAAATCTCACGCATATAGATAATTTAGAGTCAGATGACCCTTCAAACAATGGTTCATTTATTTCGTTTGACAAGGAATAAAAAGCTTGCATGCACTTTCTCATCGTATTGTGGTTCATTGTAAGAACATTCACTACAACAACATCAACAACCATATTGTCCATCAGGTCAATCTATTCACAACCATATTCAACTATTGTATGTGCTCTATGAAGGTGATGGAAAACACAAGAAAGAGAAGGGGTTGAATTGTATTTGTTGTTTCCAAAACTATTTTATCTTTATTAAAAAACTTTTATTTATCACAACATTCAATTTGCTATTAAAGAAGATTTAGAAGAAGTAAGATTGAATCATAAAGAATTAAGACGCGAGAATTAAAAACGATAAAGGAGATACACATATTTTACATTAGTTCACAATACAATGTTATTTTATCTAGTCATTCTCTTACTGAGAGATTTTTCCTTACTATAGTTGAGGACTTAGCCCACAATTTCCATTAATAGATTTACAAATATTATTTACTATGCCTCTTAGAGCTTTGAATATTTTTCTTTAGCCTCTCTAAATTGTTGTTGCCAAAACCTTTCTTCAATATACTAACATCCTGTCGTTGAGGTTCATGAGGGTCGTTGTACCTTTTCAGGTACCTCTTTGACGATGAGAGTGTTATGCCACTATCATACTGATTTACATTTGTTCTAGTTTCTATTTAAATTAACATTAAATTTGTTGTTAGGATTTTAACTCTCATTCAGTGGATGTTACATATTAAATCCTATATTAGTGCAAGTGTGTGAAAATACTTTGACTGATTTACATCAACTCTGATAACTCTATATGAGAGGGTAATTAACCCATTCTTTTAGTTTGATGTGTTCTTGGCTTTTTTTTTTCCAGATTTTCTTCTTTTAACACATAGCTTTTTTCATTTTCTCTCATTCCTTCTTTCTCTCTTTCAATCACTTCAATGGACTGAGTCAGTTCTTCAGAAGTATAGAGAAGAAAGTCTATTGAGAATGTTATCGTTACAGATTTATAAAGCGTTGACTTTATTAGAGTGTTGACATTTTATAGTGTTGAACTTTTCAGAGGATACATAAGAGTTTAGACGATCAAACGTTGGAAGTGATTATTAGAGGAAAAGGCAGTAACAACTTGTTAGAGAGAAATAATTTCTTGTTACAATTGTGTATTAGAGGCAAAGTCATATTGTTTGTTTGTCATGCTTATCAGAGATAGAGACAGAAAAACATTTTCTTGCTATGTTTTACTTTAACTATGTTTTGCTTTACGTTTCTAGAGGCAACCAAGGTACTACACCGCCCGCATCCTAGAGTCAACTGAAGCTTACGACAACCAAGACATGTGTCACCAAACATATGGTGTAGCTGATATAGAGTCTTGGTTTCTTTTGCCTTCATCTAGTTATCAAAGGATATAACTTTTATTGTGACATGTTTTTCTACGCTTATTTTTATAGTCTTTCTTTTGCTTTATTATATCTTGCTCCATTAGTAGATCTTTAAGCTACTTTAGAAATAGTTATTAACATAACTCTTGCCTTTAATATGCACACTTAGTATATATAGTTAGGGGATAATTATTTATTTGTTTGCCTTTGTTATCATCAAAACATTAACTCGATGATTGTATTTTACATCAACCTTTCAAACTAGATAGGATTTTTACAACCACCTTTCAAACCAAAAAAGATTTCTTTAATCACACTAAATCTAACATAAAAGTTAAACTTTAGTTGCAAATAATTTATATGATAAAAAGTGTTTGAGATCTAATAATTTTCAACTCTTTGTTTGAGATTAACTAAAAACTAAAACTCAATAACAATGATCCACAAATATAGTGAAGATAGCTTGAATTTTGCTTGGGAGGAGTTTCAAAAGTTGTGCTTAATTGATTAAGCATAAATAGAAATTTATTATATTATATAACTTGTTCTAATTAATAAAATTAAATTTTTTGACTTTTTTTTTTTTTTGACAATTTTTGTGTGTTGACCGAGTCCTTATTTCGTTTCCATTTCTCCTCGTTAGTTTTCACGTGACCGAATCTTCCTCCACCTTCCTCTGATTTCGTAGGTTAGTTTTTTGTGAACTAATTTATCTTCAGTGAACTGGACAACAACTATTTTTTGTAGAATTTGCTCAGATAAAATGCAGAATTTGGATTCGACTTAGCTCACAAATTACACAAAAATTCCTAAATAAATTTGAGTTTTCTTTCTTCTCCTTTTTCTGTTTTGTCCCAAATTTTCTTTATGTACCTTCATTGGAAATTTTTTGTCCCTTCAGATTTTCAAGTGCTCATAGTAACATGTTACAAGTGGCCTTAACTTCCATATTTAGAGAGTGTAATTCTAGAACGGTTTTCTATATTGTAGTAGTAATATTGATGTAGTGTAATTGGTTGTTTATCCTGGAGATACCATGGTTGATAGCTTACCTTGTATAATTTTAGGCAATTCCACAAAATATTTTAAAGAGAGCGACCTAGTTCGCGACTCAACTTAATAATATCTTCAGTGGATGAAATTTATTTTGAAAACTCCAAAACAAAATTTTTAAGATGTTTAAAATGCACCATTTTTGTAACAGTCTAGCCCCTTTTGACCGACATTGTTATTCACAAACTTGTAACGCTCCATTTTCCCTCAATTACAAATTAGCGAGTTTTCTCCTTCATGTGAATCAACCTCGGTACCTAGGAATAAGTATTAACGTTCATTCATTACCAATACCATAAAAATGGTACTTTTGTTGGGAAAGGGTACGCTACTAGTGACATGTTGGGAAAGGGTATTTTTGTTAAATGTTGAAATTAATAAAATGTCTCCTTCTTACATATTGTGTGATTTTAAGATTGGGCATACTAGACTATATTATGTGAACAAACACATAATTCCAAAGTTATCCTAAATGATTTTGAAAAATGTGATTTTTGTAGTCAAAATATAATAATAATTTTTGTAGTCAAGCTAAAATAACAAAGAGTTGACATAAATCAACAGTTATAGAATTCGAGTCTTTAGATTTAATACACTCCCACATATGTGAACTTGAAGGGACTTAACTAGAAACTAGATTATGGCCCGCGCGCAGCGCGGATATTAATTAATTTTATAAGTTTTGTTAATAATATTTTATGTATTATAAATATAATTATTTTATAATATTATTTTATTGATTTATAATAATTGAATATGATTAGGAAAATTAAAATGAGAGAAAATTATGTTTATCACAATCATCTAATTTAATTTTTAAAATATTTTATATAATTTGTATGGTAATTTATTATATAGGATAATTGTTTGACTCATTGTACTGTGATTGTTAATTTATTTTTCAAAGTATAATGGTACTTGCATTTATTTGATGAAATAAAATGTAAAATACAAACTCAAAAATAAGATGTAAAAATTTAAAAATATGATTGACTATTTAATATTTTTTATTTTAAAAAAATATTAATATTGAATTATATTGTAGCGTAGTCTAAATTTATTTGTTTTATTGGTAGGATATTTTAATTGTGAGCATGAGAAGTTGTTGTAAAAAAAA
>JBBPBT010000556.1:580451-612002 GCA_037974875.1 Cicer bijugum | reverse complement strand
TGTACATACTAAACATCAATCTAATGCACAGAAAAATATTACATTGATTGAGTACACGTATATACACGTAAAATCGCATAAAATATTTTATTTTTATATTTAAATATTACACTAAAATACTATTATTTTTAGAAAAATATATAGAATAATAAATATTTATTATTTATATTGCTCATTAAATATAACATCTATCAAACCAACACATCATAGAAAGCATCCTTATAACAAAAATTACTCACGAAATTTATCAACATATATTCTAAAATAATTTTAACATCAAATTAATTATTTAAAATCCTATTTAATTAATAAAATAGTTCATTATCAAATTTAGAGTGTTACACATTACACAAAATTTTTATCTTACATAACGCAATCACTAATAGTCGTCTGAAAATATGTTGATTAACTCACTTAATAGGTGAGATGTCATCTGGACTTAATCTAGACTTAATCCGCATGTCAGGTTTGCATATATGTGTATGAAATGATTAATTAATTATTTTAACTAAAAATTTTAGCAAAATTATATTACCATTATTTTTTAAAAAGAAATATGCGTCATATAATTTATTATAGAAAAATATTTTAATAGATTGATTTTTTGTTAAGAAAAGAAAAAAAAATAGTAAATAAGGCATATGGGCTATTGGGCTTTGGCCCATTTGTTGTTGGAGAAAGGAATTTAAAGAGAATTAGATTTTATACTTCTACATTTTAATTTTTATTACATATTTTATTATTTTTTGTATCAGTTTCTGAAAATGTTTTCGATAAAAATATAACATTTTAAAATAAAATCAATTTAGTTTTTTTAATCCCACATCTATGCCTTTTTTCTATATCCAAAATTTTGTTTTTAAAATTTTCGATATACTAATTTTTTTTCTCAATTTCCATTATGTAATTTTTTGTTTATGTATTTATATAGGATAAAAAGTAGAATCTAAAAATTTTCAATAACAATGATAGAAGTAAAATTGAATTTTTAAAGAATTGTAGAAGAGGTGAAAGTGTAGAGTATGAAATTCAATTATTTTAATATAAAGGGTATATCTATCTAGAACAGAATTTTATGAGAATAAAAGATTTCATTATTAGGTGTTAGATCAAAATGGATGGTTGTGATTATATTCCTCACTTCTTAGATTCAAGTGCCTTTCTTTGTCTTCTTATCTTGGACACCAATACACACGGAAGACATTCGTCTCCCTCCTTAATCTACAATGAACTGTGATGTCATCTATGAAATCTGGCCTCATAGCATAACGCTAAATTCCCTTAAATCCTCTATCATGTTTGTCAAATTGACAATTTCTTTATAAGATCCTTGTTTTCTTTGTTACAAAGTTGCAACTAAAAGAAACTAAATTTGCACTTCAAATGCCTTTTTAATTTTTTTTTAGAAAATATTGAGAGTTGGAGAATGTAGCTTGTGTATAGAAGATAAACCAAGACAACAGGAACAACATGAGCTTATTGGTGAGAGTGCTATTGGGTGGCATCTCTCTAAGTATAACTCACCAAAATTTTACTATTATTAAAAAAATAAATAGAATATAATTGTTTATTGGATTTGACTCATATGAAGAAGAAAAAAAAAATTGAAATCGCTCATAAAAGAAAGAAAAATATAGCTCCTGAAAAAAGAATCAACGAGGTAGCGAAAAAGTCAAAAGAAAATCATGAAGAGGACACTACGCCAGAAATGGTATTTTACAGCGCTTTTTTCCAGCCATTTACAGCGCTTTTTCAAAAAATTAAGCGCTATAGTATCCAGCGCTGCAAAAAGATACAACAGCGCTCTTTAAAATAAAAAAAGCGCTGTAAATCTCTTCTAAAAACGCGCTGCTTGTTGTATTAATTTTACAGCGCTTTTTAAAAAAAGCGCTGTAATAGGTGCATTCCTTTATTTCAATTAGATCTCTTTCTGGGATTATATCAACAATCTCCTTCATAAATCGCAATATACAGTATCCGCAATCCATGTTGTTAGTTTGATGAAAGCACTATAAAATAAAACATATAAGTCAATAAATATATATGCATTGATTGTTAATGAAATTTTAAAGGCAATATATTTTAAACCTTTATTGGAATCCATGTGATTTATTTGATTTTTGCTTCGACACTGTAGCACCCATTTGAGCTCGGAAAACTTGTAAAACATTATCAAATAAATGTGATTATTAGCATTAAGAAACACATTATATATATATATATATATATGTAAGAAATAAATGAATAAATGAATACAATACCTAAAGAGTGGGAAGAAATATGTAGGGTTCATAGAGTTACGGTTTCGTTTAAGAAGGAACGGCGAGAATGCGCAGAAATACGAACGGTTCGTAGGACAGAGTAGGGTTCGCAATGAGTAGGGATAGTAACAAATATGGAGATGATTTGCAATGGAGATGGCTAACAATATTGTTCGTAGGGACAGTAGGGTTCGCAATGAGAAGGATAATGAAGAGGAGAATGACACTGAAACGTAGTGAAGTTTATGTAATAAAGAGGAAACTGAAACGAATTACCTTTTACAGCGCTTTTTTAAAAGCCTTTTACATCGCTTTTCCAAAAAGCGCTCTAATAGGTCCATTAATTATGTGAAAGTGCAAGTCTTTTACAACGCTTTTTTTACAGCAATTGTCAAAAAAAGCGCTGTAAAAGACCTTCTAATTTTTTTAAAAGCCTTTTACAGCGCTTTTCCAAAAAGCGCTCTAATAGGTCCTTTAATTATGTGAAAGCACAAGTCTTTTACAGCACTTATCAAAAAAGCGCTGTAAAAGACCTTCTTATTTTTTTTAAAAGCCTTTTACAGCGCTTTTCCAAAAAGCGCTCTAATAGGTCCTTTAATTATGTGAAAACACAAGTCTTTTACAGCGCTTTTTTTATAGCGCTTGTCAAAAAATCACTGTAAAAGACCTTCTTATTTTTTTTAAAAGCCTTTTACAGCGCTTTTCCAAAAAGCGCTCTAATAGGTCCTTTAATTATGTGAAAACAAAAGTATTTTACAACGCTTTTTTTACAGCGCTTGTCAAAAAAGCACTGTAAAAGACCTTCTTATTTTTTTTAAAAGGCTTTTACAGCGCTTTTCCAAAAAGCGCTCTAATAGGTCCTTTAATTATGTGAAAACGCAAGTCTTTTACAGCGCTTGTCAAAAAAGCGCTGTAAAAGACCTTCTTATTTTTTTTAAAAGCCTTTTACAGCGCTTTTCCAAAAAGCGCTTTAATAGGTCCTTTCCAAAAAGCCTTTTACAGCGCTTTTTTTACAGCGCTTGTCAAAACAACGTTGTTGTATCCTCCGTTATTTTTAAAATATCATACAACAGCGCTTGTATTTAATAAGCGCTATAAAAGACGCGCTATAAAATGTCATTTTTGGCGTAGTAGGAGGAAAAAAATTTCGGTGGTAACAGGTGTGTAGCAAACTTATTCTGCTTGGTCTATAATTTTAGAATATTATTTCAACCATTGAGTTTGTTCTAGTTTTACCTTCTTTGAGAGTTAGTTTGAAATACCCACTTTAGTGGAATGTTCCTGTTATTTGTTTGGCTTCCACCTTTTTTTTGGTAATGACTATTGTTGATTGATGTTCCTTAGTGTTAGTAGGAAGACTCTGGTGTACCCATTAATTATTATATTGGAAGGTTTTACTGGACTAGGTCATGTGATTTTAATTTTCTCAAATTGAGGGAATTTTTCCATGTTAAAAATTATGTTTGTCTCATATTTAACTTTCTGTCAATTGTTGTTATTCTGTAGAATTGTATTTTTTGTTTGGCCATTTATTTGCACAGGTGCAGGAAAATATTTTGTATTATTGAGATAGTTATATATGATTTTTTCCCAACAAAGTGTTTTCTCGAGCTCGCTTGGTTTGGTTTTTGCATTTAAATAGAAGAGGAAAATAAAGGACCAAATATGACTAAGCTCAACTCTTCTAATTATAGACTTTAGAAGACTATCATGGAAAACATACTATATAGTAATGATTTGTATTATCCTATTGAGGGTGGCACTGCTAAACCTGAAGATAAATTCGTCCTTGACTAGAAGAATATGAAAAGAAAGGCAGTGACCTTGATCAGACAATGGTTGGATTTGAGTGTATATCCACATGTTGAAACTAAAATATATGCTAACAAGACGTGAGAGAAATTAAAAGAGTTGTATGAACGAAAGAATATGCAAAATAAAACATTCTTGATTCAGAAGCTGGTGAATATGAAATACAAAGATGGAAATTCAATGGTAGAGCATATAAGTATCTTTCAAAATACAGTGAATCAGTTGACAATGACAAATATTAAATTAGATTATGAGTTTCAAGTGTTGTTATTGTTGAGTTCATTGTCTGATAATTGGAAAGTCCTTGTTATGACATTGATTAATTCAACTTAGTAGATGGTTCAGGATCAAAATAAGAGAAGGGCATTGGTTCGAATTGAAGTTGAATAAAGCTGGTTCCATTTGACTTAATTAGTTCAATATTTGAATGATATAAGTCATAATTAGTTTATAATAATACTATATAAAATATTTAATAAGTATGATCATATCGTGAAAATATATAATTTAATGTTACAAAAACATAATAAAAGAAAGCAAAAAGATATAAAAAAGAACAACAAATTAAATATACCAATCTTTACGTTCGAAGACGTCGAAAGCGACGACATGGTTGTGACTAGATGTCTGTGTAAGTACTGTGAACAAGGATACGCGGCGGTGAACAAGGAGGCTCGACGTTGAAAACTCCCTATCTACTCCAGCGGTGTGGTTGCTCCGGTCGGCTTTATCGGAGGTGAGTGTTTATGAAAAAAGTTTTCATTTTTTTGTTTTACAAGAAAAATACTTTTTTTTTAAAATGACAAAATGGAAAAGAACTTTTATTTTTTAAGATGAAAATAGAGGAATATGGAAATGGCAAATGAAAATGATTTTTTTTTTAAATATGGAAATGAAGTTTTTTTAAGATGGAAAGGGTAGATAGAAGATGGAAATGAAGTTTTTAAAGATGGAAATGGCTGGAAAGAAGTTTTTGTTAATGGAAATGGGAGAAGATGAAAATGCTTATGAATGGATTTGGAAATGTTTATAAATTGTGTTTTGTTGGTGAAAAACAAGTTTGGTTGTTATGTTAGAGAAAGCTACAATATTGATACGCACCATCTGTACCAAGAATTCTTGTATATTCAACTAGACCAGAGCCCGGTACTTGGGGGATAAGTACCGCCTCCACACAGATCCACTACCAATTGAGCTCGTGGCTTTTTTTGAATATATTTCATCAAGAGTGTATGTTAATGATAAATGTAAAAAAGAATCATGGAATAAATATTTACGATTAATATATAAAAATCATGAAACAAATATTTATCTTTGATTATCGTTGATAAATATATTTAAAAAATTGGGATACATATTTAGAAATGATACATAAAATAACATGATTCAAATATTTATAAGTCATAAATATAAAAAAAAAATCAGTTGCAAATATTTTTTTTTGAAACATAAAAAAAATAAGAGACAAATATTTGACATTGATAGATATTAAAAAATAACTAGCTAAATATTTCTCACTAATCCAATAAAAAGATAAATATTAGTCACCGATAAATATTAATTGACTAAATACCACTCGTGACCCTTTACCTTAATTTCAGTTAACGTTTTAGTCATTTATCTGTTTTTTTTTTCGATTTGATCCTTTATTTTAATTTTAAGTTACAATTTAATCTTTTATGTTTTAAAATATCAACAATGTTATTCTCTCTTTTTTTTTTACAAAAATTCAAAATTTCATCAAAATTTTTAAACAAAACCCATAAAATTAATTATATTCTTTAATATAAATCAAATTTCATCAAATTCATAACTCAAATCTTTAAATAAAAATGATCCTCTGTGACGCCTAGTTATGTGGGTATAAAAATTGAGATAACGACGGAAAACTTTTCAAAATAATGTAAGAGAATATGGTATTGTAATATATAATGAATTGTTAGAAAGAAGTAACGTTATGAAATCTCAAAATAAATCCTTACAATTGGAAAATATTTAATAATTAAAATATTCAAAACTGGGCTAATAGTGTTTTATCACAACATAAAGTACGATGTAGATATTATGTCTACTTATACTTGATCTACTAACCTAATCGAAAGAAATCAGTCTTCTCAAGGGAGATAGGACTTCTCATCTCTCGACGTTTCCAACAGTTTTAGTATCTGAAAATAACACTTTAATGAGATATAAAATCTCAATGAATAATACACACAATTTTAAAACAAGTATTATTCTCAGCCGGAGCGGTAACCGAAAAGTCGATCATGGCACCCGCCTTCATCCAAAAATATTCTTTAGAACTATTCGTGATATAACCAAGATTTTTCTATAATAACCAACTAATTCCAATAATTAATAAAAGCTCATCAATTAAATTAATGATAATCCACATCTATCATAATCAAATAATTCTAAGATACACATTTATTTTGCAGAAAACAATCAACCAAATCAATGATGGGGATATACTAAGTTAGTATTATGTAATTAGGTGGAGCACCAGCTCATCCAATGTGGGGTACAAGGCCCATCTGTGTGGAGTTTAAACCTCATCTCTTTGTGAAGTTTAATACTCATCCATTTGTGGAGTTTAAACCTCATCTCTTTGTGATGTTTAATACTCATCCATATGTGGAGTTTAAACCTCATCTCTTTGTGAATTTTAAAACTCATCAATATGTGGGGTCCAAAACCCATCCTTGTGGAGTTAAACCTCATCTCTTTGTGAAGTTTAATACTCATCCAGGTGGAGTTTAAACCTCATCTCTTTGTGAAGTTTAAAACTCATCCATGTGGAGTTTAAAACCTCATCTCTTTGTGAAGCTTAAAACTCATCAATAGGTGGGGTACAAGACCCATCTCCAGCACACACAAACGAAATTATTCATAATTTGAACAATCATATTCAGAAAATCATATTTATGACATAATATTTCGTATGAATATATAATTACAATTATCATTCAAAAAATATAATAAAACAATCTTTTTAAAGAGTATATATCTCTCAAACACATGCAATCCAAATAATTCATATTTTAACAACTATATTTGAAAAATCATATTTATAATATACTATTTCATTTGAATATATAATAACAATGATCATTCAAGAAAATATAATAAAACAACCTTTTTAAATAATATATATTTCTCAAACACATAAAATCCAAATAATTTATATTTCGACAACTATATTCGTAAAATCATATTTGTAATATAATATTTCATTTGAATATATAATAACTACAATCCTTCAAGAAAATATAATAAAACAATCTTTTTAAAGAGTATATATTCAAACAATCATGAAAAAGGTAATCCAACAAACAATAGTAAACAAATCAATTCATAATCTATTATTACAATTTATAAAATCTCAATTTTAAAAGAGTTAGTTTTCGACAAAATATATTTTTATAACAAAATACTGATAAGGATCTTAAGAGCATGAAGATGATTCATATTTTAATAAATTAGCATAAACTTTATTTATTTTAATTCGGTTTGTATTAATTCTTAGTTTGCTTTGATTTGGAATTGTAATAGTTTTATTATTGATTTAGTTTTTGTTATGTGTAAGTGAAGATACTTTACTTACATTAAGTTTATTTTAGAGAAAAAATAAGATGTAAGACCAATATGGGCCTAGAGAATGGTGTCACTTATGACCCATTTAGGTTTAGAGATAGACTTAGTATAAATAAGGATTTGTAACCTCATGGAAGACAGATTTTTGAATATTAATTTTGTGAGGCTTTGCTCTCTAGAGTTCTTTAAAGAATTCACTTTGAACTTATCAAGGTTGTTAATCCTTGTGGCGTTCTTTTTGGCTTATCAATCCCTAGATTGTGGCGCCATTTTGTTCTTGATTCGTTTGTTGAATAATAATTTTGAGTTTCCTTTACATCAAACCCCTAATACCCCAATTCATCCAATTTTCGTGATCAATAACCTGTGTTTATATCTCGAGTTCTATATAATGGATTTCGGTGATTCAAAAGTCTAATTTGCGTTTCAAAACGTCATCTTTTACCTCGTTTTGGAATCGACCGAATCGGAGTTTCGCAGCACCGTTTAACACATTCTGCTGCTTTACGGGATTTTCACTCAAATTTGTAAGTTTCTGACCTAGAACGATCCTTAAAGTAAACCATGACAATTCGGATCATATCATGTGGTACCAGAGCTTGTCTCTAGGTTTAGAATTGAAAAAAAATATTATTGCACACTACATGTTTGACAAAATTCCTAAGTATGTCATATCCTCAATATATTCGAGTTTTTGTATTGGATCCAGAGTATGTGAAATATTTGTATGACAATGGATATGCAAAACAAGCTAGAAAAGTAGAGAGGCTTGCCTTGAGAGAGATAGATAAAATCAAAGAAAAGAAAGAAGAAGAGGAGAAACATTTGAGGGACAAAGCGCAAGAAATTGACGTCAACTATTTGTCTAATTGGGATAATTCTCTATTGCAAGTGCTTGAAGAAGTGTCTCCAAAGGAGAAATGTCATCCATATGTTGATATTGAAAGAAAAGTGAGTAAAATTGAAAGTCTCTTCAAACAAGAAAGTGAGGTAAATGAAGCAATGTTAGTGCTTGAAGGTGATTATTCAAAGGTTCCTCAAAAGGAAGCTTATAAGGAAATTATGGAGTCACTGTTTTTTTGTGATGAAGAGATTGTTTGTGTAACTCAATTTGCTTTGAAGGCTTTGCAAATACAAAGTAACATATTGTTTGCCAAATATTTCAATCCCAAGAAGGTAAATTTGGTCATAAATATCAACTTCAAAAGGTATAACTTTATCCCCATCTTTAGAATTTCTTACCTTCACTATAAATGTGATAAGATGTTAGTTGTTAAAGATGGAAGTGCATTTCACCGACTTATCACATTTGGTGACTTTTCCAATTTCCCGTTTGACCCCGGTGGATATGATGAGCTTGTGGTTTGTTTGGATTATTTCTCCATGTATGATATAATGGAGCTTAAATTCATGGTCGAATTTCTTCAAGAAAGAGGGAATGATAAGGATCTTAAGAGCATGAAGATGATTCATATTTTAATAAATTAGCATAAACTTTATTTATTTTAATTTGGTTTGTATTAATTCTTAGTTTGCTTTGATTTGGAATTGTAATAGTTTTATTATTGATTTAGTTTTTGTTATGTGTAAGTGAAGATACTTTACTTACATTAAGTTTATTTTAGAGAAAAAAATAAGATGTAAGACCAATATGGGCCTAGAGAATGGTGTCACTTATGACCCATTTAGGTTTAGAGATAGACTTAGTATAAATAAGGAGTTGTAACCTCATGGAACGCAGATTTTTGAATATTAATTTTGTGAGGCTTTGCTCTCTAGAGTTCTTTAAAGAATTCACTTTGAACATATCAAGGTTGTTAATCCTTGTGGCGTTCTTTTTGGCTTATCAATCCCTAGATTGTGGCGCCATTTTGTTCTTGATTCGTTTGTTGAATAATAATTTTGAGTTTCCTTTACATCAAACCCCTAATACCCCAATTCTTCCAATTTTCGTGATCAATAACTTGCGTTCATATCTCGAGTTCTACATACTGGATTTCGGTGATTCAAAAGCCTAATTTGTGTTTCAGAACGTCATCTTTCACCTCGCTTTGGAATCGGCAGAACCGGAGTTTCGCAGTGTCGTTTATCACATTCTGCTGCTTTGCGGGATTTTCACTCAAATTTGTAAGTTTCCGACCTAGAACGATCCTTAAAGTAAACCATGACAATTAGGATCATATCAAATACCATCCATAATATCTAACTCTTTTTCCATTCTAAATGTACCATGAAAGTTTAAAGGGTGTGATTACTCACCTCTTGAAGCGTTCTTTTATAAAAAGTTTGGTCTGTTTTAGTCGTTACTACCCGCTGCTACTGCAAACACAATCATACTTTTGCTCCTCTTTATGGTGGCATATATAGTTATTTCTATTGAGTTTTTATTTTATTTTATTTTCTTCTTTGATATTTGCCCCACTAAACTCTTGGTTGTTACAAATAAAATGAATACATATTGAATTCATATAGGATTGTTTGTTTGGTTTTGTTTGACTCCTTAATAATAGATAATTAAGTAGTAAAAGTTTGTTAAGTTAACAAATGAAACAAACTTCCTATTATTACAGTCTCAAACAAACAACAACTTACTGTTGTTACCTTATTTTATGCAAATTAATAGTTGATATAGTTGTAATAATAACAATAATAATAATAATAATAATGATAATAATAATAATATAATCATAATACACTATAAATTAGAATATATTAAAATTCTAATTATTTTTAATTTCTTAATTTGGGATGTTACATCCTCGATTGTCCAAATGATTTGATATTCTGTTTTGAAAAAAATACTCAGATTTTGGTTTAAACAAAGTAATCTGATAATCATTTGGATTTAAAATAATTTTTGAAGTTTTTCCTTGAGAGAGTTTTGAAATAATTTTACAAGATCGTTCCTCCTATAAAGGTTTTGAAATAATTTTTTGAGAAGGTTTTTTTGAAGATTCTCCCCTTTCATGTCCCAGAAAAGATGATAAGGATCTTTTTGGAGTTTGTGGAGTTTTGCAATTTTTTGGAGTTGAAGGTTTTCTTTAATTGAGTCTTTTATCTCATGAAAATTATCAGGTCCAACTATTTGTTGGCTAGCAAGCCATTTTTGAATTTGGTTTTAGGCATTATCTTCTTCGACAACCTGTGCCAAGACCTGATGGGTTTTGCGGATAAGATGGGTTTTGGGTTTTCTTGTGGTTGGTCCTTTTGGACCTAAATTCGTTTGGATTTTCTGGGCATCACTCAAGTCCTGTTTTGGAGAAATTCTCTAGTTAGAAAATCTGGAATTGAGTTTTGATCTCCTTTAATAAATTCAATTTCAAAATAAAAAATACTAAGGATTGCCTGCCATCTAGAAAAAATTTGTTTTGATGCAATGTTTTGAACATCTTTTTATAAAACTTCTTTTGCAGATTTACAATCAATTCGAAGTAAAAAAATTTGGTTGAGTAAATCGCTTTGGAATTTTGTAATGCACATAACAATGGAAAGAATTTATTTTTTAATTGCAGAGTAATTCTTTTGGCAATCATTACAGTGTGCTGATGTAAACCGTACAATGTGTTCTTTGTTATTTGTTTTTTGTTTAAGAGTACCCCCATATCCTATGTCTGAAGCATCTATCTCAACAATTTTTTGGGCTGATGGGTCAACTAAATGAAAACAAGGTACTTCTTTAACCTTTTTTTTTTATTTATTTGAACTATTTTGGTATGCTATTCTTACCATAGGACATGTTTTTTCTTTAACCTATCATGGAGAGGTTTTTCTATCCTATTAATGTTAGGACAAAAATCTAGTACATAGTTCAAACTTCCTAAAAATCTTTGTAATTGTGTTTTGTCAAGAAATTTATCCGCAAAATTTAAGGACCATTTGCCCAATTGATATCTCTGAAGGAATCAATGTAGGACTTACTGGATCTTTGGCATTTCACGCGAGGACTTCAGGGGTTTGTGACTATGTTCTTTTTCCTAAGATATTTGTTAAGTCATAAGTGGTCATAGGAAGCAATTTTGACGAGGATGTGGAAGGCTGACCTTGTTTTGATTCAAAAGTACATAACAACTTTCTTATTATTTCCTTTTGAAGTTTTGTATCTTCAACCTGCTTTATAATATCAATAATTATTTCTTGATCCTTTGTTAAAACATTAATTGATTTTGTACTAGCTTCTGATTCGCTAAGAGAGTTCGAGGTTTCTAGCTCATTAAACTGTAAAGGTTTATCATTTTTTGATGAACCTATTTCAGAATTCGTGAATGTTTCTTCTTCAGAGGTTTCTAAAAGTATTGCCTCTATTTTTTGAATTATTTGTTCATCAATTTTTAATTCCTGGAGTTTTTTATTTCTGTTGCAATATCTTGAGAAGTGTCCTGTTTGACCACACTTATAACAAGTTATTTGTTTTGAAGTTTGAGGTTTGAACTTCTTTTGCAGGGATTTTTTCTTACCAAAATTAGGTTTTCTTTGATTGTAAGTATTTTGGGGTTTAGAATTCTTATAGAAATCATGCTTGCCTGGTCTAGAGAAAGATTTTCTGAGAGGTTTTCTAAAAGGTTTTGAACAAGATCCTCCGCAGTCTTTAGAAACATTTGTCGTGGGTATTTCGAATTGTTTGGAAAAAGATCCTAGTTCTTGTCTAGTTCTTTTCATTTCCCATTTTAGATGTTTTTGGAGTTTTAAATCTTGGCAGATTTTCAAACCTTCCTTTTGTGTGAAGCTTACCAATTCCCCATAAGTTAGATGATTATAAGGGATTTGGTTTGTTGACTTCCTTAATTTTGTTTCTAATCTTTTCTCGTAAAAGGGTTGGGAGTCCTACAAGGAATTTTTCCTTCCAAAAAGATTGGTTTGAGTCTTTCCTAAGCATAATCGTAGTTAGGAAATTATTTTTGTAATATTGAAATTCAGATAGTTTTTTACATCTAAGGTTTGAAAGGAGTTCAACATTCTTATCCTTTAAATAAACTCATATTTTCATCTCTAACAATATCATATAAAGAATGACAAATATGAGTTTATTTAAGTTATGAATTTGATGAAATTGTATTATATTGAGGATGATAATTAATTTGATGGGTTTTGTTTGAAATTTTTGATGAATTTTTGCAAAAAATAAGGATAACATTGTTGACATTTTAAAACAAAAAAGATCAAATTGTCATTTAAAATTAAAATAAATGACCAAATTGAGATAAAAAAAAGATAAATGACTAAAGCATTAACTGAAATTAAATTAAGGGACTACGAGTGGTATTTAGTCATATTAATTTATGAGCATTGGTTGGTTTTTTTTATAACTATTTTGACTTAGTTGGTTCATCTGGTTAGAAATAGTAGATGTGTAGTAGTAATTGAGAGTTTACCATTTATTTTTATAAAAAAATTGCAATGAATTATTTGTAAAAAAAATATGTTACACTAATTATGGGTTTTGTTTGTAAACTTTGATGAATTTTTTAAATTTTTTTAAAAAACAAGATAACATTGTTACTTAAAATTAAAATAAATGACTAAATCGAAAGGAAGAAAAAAGATAAAAGATTAAAAGGTTAACAGAAATTAAGTTAAGTGATTGTAGGTGTTATTTAGTCTATTTGTTCATCGAACCAATAATTGTTATTTTGTTCTTGAACCTAAATAGTTCAAATACTAATTAAACAAAATTAAAGAATACAATAAATATTTTCATATAGTATTTTGTTAATTATTTTATAATGATATTTATGTTAATTTTACATTTATTAAATATTAAATATTAAATATATAGCATTTTTTGAAGTGTAACTAATATGCTTTGCGATGCTTAGGATATTATATTTTATGTCAATATTTAGTTCAACTTGTTTTGATAAATATTCGAATTTAAAATTTAATGAAGAGTAAAATCATTTTATAATATTTAAGTAGTAATTACAGATGTTGGATACATTAAATAATATAGTTATAAAAAAAAAGAACAAAACTAAAAACTAAAAACGATACAATATTATAGTGCACAGGGGTGGAAATAGGGTAGGTCATACTAGACTTTGAAAGACCTGAATTTGGCATACGAATTAATTTTTAGGCCTAAGTCTGGCTACGGCCTATCGTAGGCTTTTTTTTCGGTCTGACTTGGAAACCTATTTAAAAGTCTTATTCACATTAAAATATTTAAATGCTCTACTAATACCACATGATGCTCTCCAAATACCAATATCAATTTATATATCTACATATATTAAACAAAAAATATTTTTTCTAACAAAATAATTTAAAAAAAATCCGAAACAACCATCCTTTAAACCCTAAAATATAATTTTTGGTTTTAAATAATAGATAAACTGAATATGGAACGATTAGTGAATATGAAATAATTACTGAGTGATTGTCTAATTACTAGAATTTAACATAAGAAATAATATTATTAGTATACTAATAAAAATAATAATAAATAATAAAATATATATAGGTCGACTTATCGAGCTTAATAAGCTTTTTTATAAACTTGAGTCTAATCTATTTAAATAATTTTTTTATTAAATAAGATGACCAGACTATAAGTAGGTTAGACCATAGGCACCTGACGGACGGCCTAATCTATTCCCATTCCTAGTGCACTACCTTTTGTCTCTAAATACAAGTTTCATTAAAAAAAAAAAAAAAAAGCTAAATATAGCATATTATTAAATGCAGGAAAATGCTTAATCTTACAAACTTGGTTACACGAGAAACATATGAATGCCATGTTAAAAATTGATCTCAGTCTCTTTCCTAGTTTTTCTATCATTTTTTTTAATAAAAATTGAAGGAAGAAATTGGGTAAAAGGAATGCACTCAAAGCACCACTAATTTTGAGTGCCTTCCTCTTCAATTGAATTTTATTTTAGTTAGACAACAATTCCTCTTTGAGTGCATTCCTCTTCTCCAAAGAAGAATGCACTCAAAGAGTGAATTTTGAATTTTGTTAAGCTTCAATCTTTAAGAAGGAAGTTTGAGTTGTTGCACATGGAAGATGAAGAGAAGATTTGAGATTGATATTCCAAATTGTCGACCCTTATAAACCAAATATAAAGTTGTGGTGAAACTATGTCTGATCAACAAATTAATGAAAAGGTTATGAGAACTTTATCATTTATATATAATTTTATTGTTGTGGTAACAAAGGTGTCAAAGGATGTGAGCGCAGTGAAGATAGAGGAACTGCAAAGTTCCTTGGAGGCACGTGTCATAGAAAGAGGTTCTGAAAGGTTTGTGGATTAAGCATTCTAAGCACAAATCAACAAGAAAGGTGATCAAGACAATAGCAAATAGAAGAAAGGAAAGTTCCAGAAAGGTGGTAAAGATAAATCCAAGACTAATGAAGACTAATCTGAATCATCAAAGAAAGGTGAAGGAGGTAATGGAAATAATAATTCAAGAAGAAAGGGTTAGGATAAGAAGAAAAGGTGATGATGCATAACCAATCAATTATCAAGAATCAGTTCAGAAGCCGATGTGGAAGGAAATAATGATGGAGGGAATATAGGTTGTTGAGAAGAACAATGCATGGTACTTGACAAACTTTCCAGTGAAGAAAAAAGCTATTGCTGTCAAATGGGTGTTTAAAACTAAATTGAAGCCAAATGGGGAGATTACTAAGTATAAAGCAGGGCTGCTAGCAGGGATTTCATGCAAAGACAAGGATCTGGATATTATGAGAATTGGCCCATGTTTCATTTAGATGTAAAATCTGCATTCTTAAATGGATTGCTTAAGGAGGAATTATATGTCATACAACCTCTAGGGTTGGAGGTAAGAGGTAAATAAAGTTTGGTGTGTAAGCTTGAGAATCTTCTATAGAGCTTAGAATCAAAGAATAGATTCATTTTCACTAAAAATGGTTTGTCAAGATGTGTTACAGAGTATGAAGTTATGTCAAAAGAGGAAGGGCTAATATATTTTTGTTATGCATATACGCTGATAACTTGAAGTGACATTGAAGAAGTAAAGGATTTCAAAAATCAGATTAAGGCATAATTTGACATGATTGACCTAGGAACCTATGCAATACTAGACCAAATATAAGCTTTGTAGTTGGCTTAATGAGCAGATTCATGAGCAATCTAAGGAAATCACATATGCAATCAATCAAAAGAATTTGTAGACATATGAAAGGGACACATAAGTATGGTATTCAATTTCCATCAAAACTTAATCATACTATAAATGATTTAGTTGGCTTTTGAGATGGTGATTGGTGTTGGGAAAAGGTAGAAAGAACATGCACTACATGGTATGTATTCAAGTTTCTAAGTGCATCAAATTTTGGTACTCTAAAACGGAACTAATGGTAAAACTTTTTTTTACGTGAGTCAAAATATGTGGTTGGTAGTTATGCACCTTGTCTAAATGTGTTGATAAATTATGCACTACATGAGCTGAAGATTGAAGTTAAAAATCATGTGTTGCAGGTTGACAATAAGTCAGCTATAAACCTTGCTAAGAACCATGTGTCTCATGTTAGATCAAAGCACATTGAGACTTGTTTTCATTTTATGATTGGAACATGTAAATAATGGGATGCTAAAGGTGGTACACTACTCAACTAAGGATCAAGTAGCTGATTTACTAACCAAGCCTATGATGAATGATAGATTTATGGTGTTAATAGAATAACTAGGTGTTGTATCTTATGAGAATTCGAATTAAAAGGGAATATTGTAGTTAATTCATAATTTTGTTTTAGTTAGTTGGAGGATAGTTATAATATAACTACTATAACTACTTTAATTTGAAGTGTTTTTCTATAAATAGAACTTGTAATGACTCAAGAGTTCATTTGAATGAAATACTCAATTCAATCATTGTAAAGACAAGATAAGACTTAGCTAATCAGTAAAGTTAGTATCCAAATAAGAAGAGTTAGCCAAGAAGCAAATCTCTTAGTCATGAAGGAAGTTAATTGGCCATGAAGTAAACTTCACCATCAAGAAACTTGCTCATGAAGCAAGTGATCTAAATCATCTACAAATAGAGGTGGTGGATGAAAAGTGAAATTCATTCCAACTTGAAGAGAATCCTAACATTGAGAGAATTTCAAGAGAGCTAGAGAGATTTCTAGGAATTACATTCTTGGGTGTTATTGAGTTTTGGATAGTGAGGGATTATGAGTGTTTGTAAATACTTTGTGTAAATTTTCCTTTTTCAATATAAAGGTCTGCAGTAGCCCAGAGACATAGACATATTTGACCGAACTCCGTTATCAAGTTTGTGGGTTATTATTTTGCATTTTAGCTTTCACTTTAATCACACGACTGAAAATTTTGTGTAGTTTCCTAAAAACTGGTATCAGAGCTCTGGTTTAAAGCATGATCCTAAGGAAATCATATTTAAGTGAGATTAATGGTTGCAGACAAAGGAAAACTGAAAATTGAAAAGTTCGACGATGGAGACTTTGGTTTGTTGAAGATGTAAATTGAGGATTATTTGTATAAAAAAAAAAACCTATGTTAACCTCTCACAAGAATAAAACAATCCAAATGAAGGAAGATGATTGGAAAATTCTCGACAAGAAAGCCCTTGGTGTTATCTGATTAATGTTATCTCGTAATGTTGCTTTTAACATTGCAAAGCAAAAGACCACAACAAGTCTTATATCGGCCCTTTCTAACATGTATGAAAAGTTGTGAACCTCAAAAAATGTTCATTTGATGAGACAATTGTTCACGTTACAGATTAAATAAAACGTAGTTGTCGCTCAACATCTTAATGAACTCAACATCGTCACAACCCAGTTGAGTTCGGTTGGAATCGACTTCGACGATGAGGTACGAGCATTGATACTTTTGTCTTCCCTACTAGAGATTTGGAATGTTATTGACACGACTTGAGTAGCTGGTTAGGAAACAAAAGATTGAAATTTGATCATGTTCGTGATCTGGTTCTCAGTGAAGAGATCCGAAGAAGATAGTTAGGTGAATTGTCATCCTCTTCAGTATTTCATAATGGACACAGTAAATCAAAGGATAGGCGATCAAAATTCAAAAAACATCGCAATTCTAATAACTTGAAAACCATCGAGTGTTGGAACTGTGGAAAGACTTGGCACTACAAAAACCAGTGCAAGAGTCAACCAAAGAATTAAGAAAAGAAGGATGAGGCGAATGTTACTTCTACATAAGATGAAGGCAATGCACTAATATGCTCTTTGGAGAGCAAGGAAGAGTCTTGGGTGTTAGACTCTGGAGCTTCCTTTCATGCTACTTCACAGAAAAAATTATTTGAGAATTATGTCCCCAACAACCTTGGTCAAGTTTACCTTGGTAATGAATAATCTTGTGATATTGTGGGCAAAGGTGTAGTGAATATTAAGTTGAATGGATTTGTATGGGAATTGAAAAATGTCAGACATATTCCAAACCTATCAAAGAACTTAGTCTCCGTGGGCCAATTAACTAGTGACAACTACATAACAGTCTTACACAATGATGATTGGAAGATTTCAAAGGGTGCAGTGACGATTGCTCGTGGAAAAAAGAGTGATACTCTTTACAAGACAACAAAAACATACCATTTGATTCCAATTGCAACAAATGAAAATCTCAATCTATGACATTAGAGACCATGCGATATAAGTGAGAATGCGATGAAGATTATGCACTCAAAAGGAAAACTTCCAAATATTCGGTCAATAGAAATTAAAATTTATGAAGATTGTATACTTGGAAAGTAGAAAAGAGCCAGCTTTCAGACAAGTGGAAGAACCCCAAAGAAAGAGAAACTGGAGCTGGTCCACTATGATGTTTGCGGTCCAACAACTATCTCATCCTTTGGTGGGAAACCCTACTTTCTGATTTTCATCAATGATCATTTTAGGAAGGTATGGATATACTTTCTAAAACTTAAGTTTGAAGTATTTGAGGCTTTCAAGAAGTGGAAATCCATGGTAGACAATGAGACAATATTGAAGATCAAAAAGCTCAAAACCCACAATGGTGGTGAATATGAAGACACCAGATTCAAAAAGTTTTTCTATGAGCACGAGATCATAATAGAGAGAATCGTTCCAGGTACACCTCAACACAACATTGAAGTTGTGCGTATGAATCATATGTTGACTGAGAGAGTTAGAAGTCTGCATATGCAGTCAGGTCTACCAAACCAATTCTGGGTAGAAGTAGTCAACACAATAGATTAACCGAGGTCCATCAGTGTCATTGGAGCATAGAACACCATAAGAGGTATGGAGGGAAAACAAGGTAAAACTCTCACATGTTAGAGTTTTCGGGTGCGTAGCTTATATGCATATTAGTGATCAAGGTAGATACAAAATTATAATTAGGGGTTTTATACCCCTCTTCTCTTATTTGGTTTAGCCTTTTCATTCACTTTATAGAAAAGAGGATCCCTCTATTTCTCTTCCTAAAAAGGTTTTATTATTTTTCACCGCTATCAATTTTTTCGTTTTATCTTGATCGAAAAAGGTCTATTGAGGTGATTTCTGATCTTTCTAGAGCATTTAGGTTTTCAACCAAAAGGCTAGCTAAGAAGGTAATATCTATTTATTTTCATAACTTTGTTAAGGTTATTAAGATGTTAAGGGTATGCTCAAATTAGCTAGCTCATTTCTTTTCAAATATTTTAATATACCAAAATTAAAGTTTTTATTTTTAATTAGAGATTTTATATCGTTTCTAGAGTTCTACTAGAGCTTTGATTGGAAGACATTGGTAAGTTATATACGCTAAATATAATCACTTCCCTTCCTTAATTTACGTTAATAATATATCTAAATTTATGGCAGTTATTGATAATATGGCGCAAGTAGGATTTTCGCTGGAGAGACTATATGGCTAATTATAATTATGGACCCCAGTCACAAATTTCATGCAAAATTAGGAAAGCTTTTGAGTGATTTAATTGTTGGGTAATGAGCTCCCTTCTTATGTAGAGAAAAGTCCAAATATTCCAGCTTACGTGTCTCACTTATTCAAGTGAAGAGGGGTCTTGTTAGGATTGTAATATATATACTATTTTGAAGAAAAAGCCAAAAACCAAAAGAGAAGAGAGAAAAGCAAACCATGTTGGTTAAATGGCCTCTATCCTTAGAAAGTTATACACAAGATTATTAACCAAATTATACAATTTCTTCCTAAGTGATGAACATAATATTAAAACCAACTTGTTTAATATTAATTCCAATTTACCAGTGATAGATTCAAAAGATTATTCAAAACAGAGATTCACAAGGATTCAAGAACACATGCATTATCAAGATAAAGAGTATATAGATAGAAAAGTGTGCACCAGGGATTTTTATACTGATTCGACTATCGATTCGATAGTCTACATCCAGTCCTGAAATCACTTAATGATTTCAGCCTTCACTAGTAATGATTTGAGTATGTTTACAGACTTTCCAGCACTTCACTGCCTATACATCTAACTCAACATCAAACTACTACAACAACCAATCTATCCTTAAGAACTACTCGTTAAGCTCTAGCAAGATCAGATTGAGATCTCCTTTAGATGATCACACACACCCTAAAAGATGACCACCAGTTTCACAATACTGGATTTCCACACACTTTCTTTTTACAAAAGATTGTTCTTCAAAAAGAACTAAGAACACTTGATTCAATCACAATGAAATCTCACACTAAGTATTTGCCAATGATATTTGTGAGTTATAAGAATTTCTCTCAGAGTTTATTTTTCAAAAGGATAATGAAATTCGAAGATTCAATGTGTTTCTGTATTGTTATTTGAAAATTGTGATTGATTCAGTTTTAATAGTTTCAGAAACAACTTTAGACAAATCAATTTCCCAATCGGTTTTGTTAAGTGTATTACCAGCTTAATCAATTTCCTAATCGATTATCGTGTTTCTTATTTTTCTTGAATCTTGAAAATAGATGAACTAATCGATTTGCTAATCAATTCTTTTAATGCATATATCAGAAACTCATACTTAGTTCATATCAGAATCGATTGAATAATCGATTATAATTGTTTTGTTCAAACAGCGAGATCAAAACAATTGATTACTTAGTCGACTCACTTTCATTGACATAATCGATTTGACAATGGGCTAAATTCTCCCTTTAACTCAAACATTTATTTCAATTGATTTGCCAATCGACTTGACTTGTCCCAGTAACTCAGATATGTTAGACATAAGTCCATTTTTGATATTATTGACAAACATACATCATGAAATAAATCTGACATTGTGAACTGAGAAAAATTTCAGGAACAACAACTCAACCCTACAAACTTGAGACAATAGCTTGGAACTCAAGGAATCAACAAAAGTTTGAAGATTCATTAAGCAAATCGATTAGTGAAATCGATTTTGTAATAGGGTTGTCTGTAAATGTGAATTTAGTGAACAAGCAATCGATTAGGCAAATCGATTTGCACATTTATTGGAAATTAAGTGTGCAAGTCAGTAGCATGCTGTTTTGTGGCCTAATCGATTTGGCAAATCGATTGTTCATATCACAGGTCTAAACTGATTGTCTAAAATCGATTAGACACATCGATTGGCCATTTTATTGAAAATAATTGTGCAAGTCAGTGGCATGTTGTTTTGTGGCCTAATCGATGTGGTAAATCGAATGTTCCAATCATAAAGCTATTTGGATTGTTAAAGTCGATTAACACAATCGATTGTGAGAGTTACAGAACCAAGCCAATGTTTCACTAATCGATTAGGCAAATCGATTTACTAAAATAAGTTTCAAAATAATCTTGGTCTGTGACATACACAATTGATTAGCACAATCCATTAATATTTCTCTTTTGAAATAAGTTTGGCATCAATCGACTTGGTAAATCGATTGAATGAACCAACTGATAAAATGTTCTTCAGACTTAAGTCCATAATCAATGAGACACATCGATTACCTTGATTTAAGCCAACTCTCTGTAACTAATCAAATCGGTTAGGCAAATCGATTTGTAAAAATCACTGTGCTCCTGTAACCAGTGAAATCGATTGACTAAAGCGACTAGTACAAAAGTTTTAGAAACAGAGATGACTTAAGGACTATGTAAATGTTTGAATCGAATGAGCAAATCGATTGTTTTGATCTCGTTGTTGGAACAATACATTCCAAATCGATTAGGCACATCGATTCAAATATAAATTGCTATTCAGGTCTGAAGGACTTATTAAAATAATCGATTAGATAAATAGATTAGTTTATGCAATTTCAAGATTCAAGAAAAAAAAGATCCGTGAAATCGATTTGGTAAATCGATTAGTATGCTTTATAACTTTAATGAATTGATTGAACAAATCGATTCATGTGTTGTTTTTCCTGAAACTATGTAAACTATTTTCACTCTCCTCTTCTCATAACAATATGAAACATATACACAACATACAACTGTCATAACTTGTATACATCATATACCAATTACACTTTCTCACACTGATATTACTTTGAACATCTTTTTCAGCCATGAACAATCTACATTTGTGATCAATAAGGATTGAAAAAGACTGAAGAGAGAAAGACTGCTTTGAGAAGAAGAAAGTTCAAGAACTTTGTAAAATTGTTCTGTTTCAAATTTCTGTAAATCAATTTCTGTAACCAAACTACTTTGAGAAAATTCAGTTCCTACTGGTGGTGTTCTTCCGGGTTGAGGGCTGTCAACAAGAAGACACGTGACTGGATTCTTGGTAGAGTTTATGGGATTTAAACTCGGGAATTCAGGGAGGGAAAAATAGAACAGGGAGAATAGTTTAAGATTGAGGCGAGGCGCTGTGTAAAATCTGTAAACTGATTCTGAGACGTTCTATTGGAAAGGCTAAGATCAGGTTCGATCTTAGGACTGGACGTAGGCCTTCACGAGGCGGCTGAACCAGTATAAAAATCTGCGTACACTTTTCTTTTCCTTATCTCGTTTAAATTTTTGCAATTATTAAGTTTTTGATTTTGATTGAATGCATGATTAAGATTCTGTGTTAAGTGATTTTACATGATTAATTGTCTTAGCATGATTGCATGAAAATCAACATCTTGAATAATAATTGTTTCTGATGCATTTCTCCATATAAACAATAATTGATATTGTTAGATGTTCATTAGGATTCATTATTAGGGACCTTGTTTAATCTTGTGTTTAGTAAATTTAGAATTTATTAAACTGCTGCGCATATGGTTAGAATATGCATTATTCTGCATTTTTACTATAAAACTGAGGTCATCATAACCATCAAGATATTTAGTTAAAATCGATGTGCCAGTCGATTATGCAATATGTTTCGGATAAATGATGAACTAATTCATTCATGCAATCGATTACCTAATCGATTAGTGCAAAGCTTGCAACTTAAGAAAAGTATTTCAATCGATTTCTTTAATCACAGAACAAAGGTCTGATGAAAAACATTTTAGTAATCGATTTCCCAATCGATTGACTCAGTGAAGCTTTGTTTTGTGAATTAGAAAATCGAATAACCAATTGATTTGCAAATCGATTGTCCAATTGATTTCTTTTATTCACAAAACACAGGTCTGATAAAAACATTTAAGTAATCGATTTCCCAATCGATTAACTTAGTGAAACCTTTGTTCTGTGAATCAGACAATCGATTAACCAATCGATTTACCAATTGATTTACCAGTTGATTTATTAACACACTTATTTTATGATTTCAGTTTTAATTGGCAAATATTAGATGTGCAAAATCATAATGATGAATCTACCTAATAAACACTATCAACACTAGACAAATTTGCACATAATCTTCAAGCCTTGTATAATATCATCAATCTTTGCTTGATTGCTTGAGATCCAAGATTTGTCCAAGTGTAGTGTTTGATTCTTTCACATAATCTTCAACCCTTTTGATATGATCAATTTTTGCTTGATTGATTTCCTAAAATGTATCTCAACTTACACTATTAGATTAAACAGATAATGCATATACATTGTATGTTTGGAAGTTATATCAAAATCAATGTCAAGGAGGCATATATCTTACAAACTATATTCCCGATATTCTAAGCAATATCAGAAAAACATAAATTGTGCATTCGTTAACCATTGGATCATGTTGATTTTTGGGCAGCACGTTTGCAATATACAAGTCTTTTTTTTTCAACAATTGGATAAACGTAACAAAATATGGAGACGGAGAAACAAGGCTTGCACAATAGCAGGTTTTTGGGATGTTTTTCATCTTCTTGTTTTCCATTTGTAAGCTTTTGTGCTTTGTTATCTTTGTTGGTTGTAGGCATAAATTGTGCATCATTTTGAGACTCTCTTGTACCCTTATTTGATTATACTGGAGCTATTTCATTGGTTTGGACAATTCGTGATTTTTACCCTTGCATTGAGGGGATTTTCCTTGTTAAAATACCGGTGTTCTTTACGCATGATAGTGTTTCAGCAAGTGCATTGAATCGTTGCAAATAATAATTAAAATGGTAATACCAAGTGTCGAACTCAAGGATTGCATTTTACTATTGAATTATATTTAATTACGAAAATTGAACAAAAAGTTTATGATTTGATTAAAATAATATTTAAAACTAACAACGTTAATAAAATTGATCATTTATTATAAGACAAATGTTAGGGAAGAATTTCACTTTGAATCCAACCTTGGTGTCTAATTTGATCCTAGTTATTGAATTCCTTTAATGAATTATTATCGAATTCTCATTATTATTCTTGTCATAATGTCTTAGTGACATAACCTTTAATTCCAAAGTAACCCCTAATTCCTTAGTGGATTTAATATTAGAATTAAGCCTTACAGTACATGAATTCTCTTGTTAAACTACTGCCTTTGCAACTAATTTAATTGGTTTCATGACTTGCATCTATCCCTAGACTACAATATCATGAATTTATTGTCTCAAGCATTCATAAAGTCCACTCCCGTTTCAAAATATGAATCGTAGAACATTTTAAAGTTGATCAAACAATAAAAAGCATTAAACACAAAGATGAGAAAAATAATTCAAGAAACTCATTTATTTAATTAGAAATCAAATTAGAAAAATAATGGTTTCATTTCCTTACACTCATCCCTAACAAATAGGATTTAGTTACTCATGATAGAAACAAAAAAGATAGAGATTAGAGAAGAATTACAAGAAAGATTCATGAATCATTATTGAGAATACTACTCTAATGGTGTTATAAAAGGTCGTATTTGAGTTTTTCTACTAGGGAACAAGTCTTCAAACTTCCCAATAGTCCAAAAGATCCCTAAAAAGTGATAAAAAAAATCTTTTTAATGAGTTCTGATTCATGTCCCGCACCCCAAGCGCAGATGTTGCACTTCAAGAGCAAATCGTCAAAGTCATCAGTCTGGAAATGCGCCCCAAGCACAACTGTTGTGCTTCAGGCGCACAACTTCTTCTCTTTGATGTTTTGTTGCATTGTTATCCTCTTTTGATTCTGAATTTAGTTCTGATTTCTTCTTGAAAGATGTAGCAATGGATCTTAGCTTTCATTTGCACTTGGTTTGACTCCAATTGGACATCTACAACTCTAGATATGGTTGAAATACTCCACATCGATCATGTTGATTTCTCACCAAAATTCAGCACAACACTAAAATAAAAAAGCAACGTAAAACTACAAAAAAATCACTACTTAATCAAGGGAATAAAAACACAAACATGTTATTAACTCAAAGAACTAGAATCAACAAGATATAGCACTTAACTATTCAAACTAACTAATAATCACAGATAGATAAGACTAAAAACAATGAAAAATATGCATATGATGAAGAGTCATCAACACACTTTTATTTGATCAATTTGGTGCTATATATTTGTTGTTGCTCCTCAAGATTTCTTGCAATATGGGGAAATTTTTTATCCGTTATGTAATGCTTTTTATTGTGTTTTATGTTTATTTCGATTAGAGTGGCATCAGAACTCTTGGTTAAAAAGCTATTTGACTTTCTTGAAGGATGAAATCAAATAAGAATATAAAGATTATATGCTTGAATGGTATGAATTACCATTTGTGGAGCATCAAGATGAAATATTTGTTATTTGTGAAGAAAATGCATCTTCCTATTTCTGGTTCCAAAAAGTCGGATGGTAATCTACGAAAGAATGAAATTTTGAACATCAACAAGTATGTGGTTTTGTTAGGCAATATTTAGAATATAATGTCTATAATCATATTATTAATGAAACAAATGCAAAATCCATGTGGGATAAGAATCATACTTGGATTCCCCATAAATCAGGGAATAATAAATTGTTCTTATTGAATAGTTTATAGTTTTGAAGTATAAGGATGAGACATATATTTCAGCCCATTTGAGTGAATTTTAGGGGCTCCTTGTTCAGATGTGGTATCAAGTTTGATGATGAGTTGTTGGGACTATTTATATTGTTTTCTTTACTAAAGTCTTAGGATAAAATTTTTAGGTTTCTATAACGAGTTCCGCTCTTAAAGGTGTTGTTTCTTGATAAACGACTAAGGGTGATGTTTTGAATGAGGACATGAGAAGGAAGTCACAAGGTTATTCATCTCAATATGAATTTATTACAAATGAAAAAAGGAAATTGAAGGGTTGTAGAGAAAATAAGATAAGCAAGTCCAAGTCTACATACAAAAATGTGGAGTGTCATTATTTTCATAGAACATGACAGATACAAACAAATTGTTTCATTAGAAAAAGGAGAATAAAAGTAAGAAGGGCAAGTAGAAACAAAGAGGTTGGGATAATGATCGTGTTACTACTACTAGTGATGATCTTGTTATTCTATGTGACTATGAGTCAATTAATCTTGTTTCTGATGAGAGCATGTGGATAACTGATAGTGGTGCTACACAACATCTTACACCGAGGAATGAGTTCTTTACATCTTATACTTCAAGTGACTTTGGAATTTTGAAGATGGGTAATGATGTTGTCTATAAGGAAATTGATGTTGGTGATGTATGCTTGCAAACCAACATGGGAATGCAATTGTTACTTAAAGGAGTCAAACATGCTCTGAATGTTTGCTTCAATTTGATCTTTGTGCATTTGTTTAATGTTAATGATTTTGCTTCTGGAAGTGGAAACTCAACAAAGGTAACTTGGTTATGGCTAGAAGGAAGAAAATTAGTAAACTGTATTGGGCAAAAACTTTGGTTGCTAAAGACAATGTGAATGTCGTGGATATGAAAGCATATTTGTGGCACCGAAGGCTTAAATTGATTAGTAAGATATGAAGTCGTGGATATGAAAGCATCAATTAAAAAAGGTTAAATTGTTTAGTCAGATATGATGTGCTTCCAAGATTGAAGAATGTAGATTTGGAAAAATATTTTCAATGCACGGTTGGTAAACAAACTAGAGTATCCTTAAAAAGGTATCATCTTTCTAGAAAGTCAGAGTTTCTTTAGTTGGTGCATTCTAATGTTTGTGGCCTTTAAAAGTAATTCTAATGTTTATGCTTTCAACACAAAATACCCAATGTTAGAGAAGTTCAAATAATTTCATGTTTTGGTTGAGAGGCAAACAAGCAAGAAGTTGAAACGTGTACATATTGACAACAATGGTGAGTGTTATGGACCCTTTGATGTTTATTGCAAATATTAAGGAATAACACACAAAAAGACTCCTCCTAAAACTTCTCAGTTGAGAGAGTGAGGTGTATGTTATCTCAAGCTAAGTTGCCTAAACATTATTGGGGTGAGGCACTGTATATAGAGGTACATGTTATTAAACTTACATGTACTGTCGCTTGGAATAGTGAGGTACCAGCCATGGGGTTGAAAGAATGTCAAATATGATCATTTTAGAATCTTTGGTTGAAAGGTTTTTGTGCATGTTCAGAAGGATGAAAGATGCAAGTTCGATGCAAAGTCAAAGTAGTGTATCTTCATTGGTTATGGTGAGGAAGGATTTGGCTACAAGTTGTATCATCCAATAGAGAAAAAGGTTATCAGAAGTCGTGATGTAGTGTTCAAAGAAGACAAAACTATTGAAGACATTGATAACGTGAAGAAATTACACCTAAGAGAGATGACATCTTGGCTGATGTGATCCAATTCGATCACTTGTTCCTGATTTGGATACTACTAATGGTAATGTTCAGAATAGTGAGCCACATGGTTGTGTTGTTGATAATTAGCTTGGAGATTAGGTAAATATTCGAACAGGTGAAGATCATGAGTTGTCATATGATGAGAATCTTAGTGATGTTTCTAAATCATCTGAAACCCAACTCAAGAGGTCTAAGAGATAAAGTCAACTATCTACAAGATATGTTTCTGACGAATATATGATTTTGATTGATGAAGGGGTTCTTGAGTGTTTTCGAGAGTTCATGGAGAGTGAACAAAGTCAAAAGTGGTTAGATGCAACACATGATGAGATAAAGTGCTTGCATGATAATCCCACTTATGATTCGGTGAAGTTGCCAACTGACAAAAGGGCTTTAGAAAACAAGTGGATCTATAGAGTGAAGCTTGAAAGTAACTCAAAGTCTATGAGGTATAAAGCTAGATAATTGGTGAAAGATTCTCATCAAAGAAAGGATGTTGATTTGAATGAGATTTTTTTACTTGTGGTAAAAATGTCATTATTTAGAACCATGTTGAGTTTGACAACTACTCTTGACTTAGAGGTAGGGCTAATGGTGTAAAAATGGTTCTCCTTCATGGTGATTTGGAGGAAGAGATTTACATGAAGCAACTGAATGGTTTTCTTGTTGAATGCAAGGAAGACATTGTGTCTATATTGAGAAATAGTTTATATGGTTTGAAGCAAGCTCCAAGGCAGTGGCAAAAAAAGTTTGAATCTCTTCCAAGATCGATAGGTCAAAGATGCAGTTGGGTGAATCCTTTGTCATGAAAGAAATAGGAGCAGCTAAACAAATTCTTGGAATAAGAATCATGTGTGACAAAAAGGAGAAAAAACATTAAATGTCCCAAGAACGTTATATTGAGAAAGTGTTTCAAATGTTTCATATGGAAAACTCTAAGGTTGTACGTACTCTTCTTACTACTCATTTTAAGTTGAGTTCTAAACAAAGTCCTTCTAGTATAGATGAGAAAAAAGACATGGAACGATTTCTTATATGTCTGGTGTGGGTATTTTCTTGTATGCAATGATGTGCACAACACCAGATATTGCGCATGTTGGTTGTACAATTAGTAGATTTTTGTCAATCTAGGTAGAAAATATTGACTCAAATATGGTCGGAGAAAATGATTTTATTCGAGGAAGTCCACTTCAGACCACATGATTAAATTTGCAGAGGGAGGTTGTGTACTAACATTCCATATTACATAAATGTGTAGTATTATTTACAATTGAGGTATAGTTCATTGTCATTACCGAAACGTGTAAAGAATTGATTTCGCCGAAGAAATTCTTTTAGGAGCTTAGATTTATTTAGGAAAAATATGAATTATTTGTCGATAGTCAATGTGATCTTCATTTTGATAAAAATTTGACATTTCATAATAGGTCCAAACACATATTTAGAAGCTAAGTTGTTGGAGTTGGTTAAAGTTCATACTTATTATAATGATTTTGATATGATGACTAAAACATTAATAGCAGGAAGTTTGAAACTTGTTTTGATATCACCAGTTTGGCGATTATGTCCACACAATTGTGAGAGAGATATGTTGGATATTGGGCTCCCTTACTAAGTGGAGAAAAGTCCAAATATTGTTGTCCATGTGTCTCACTTATTGAAGTTGAGAGAGTCTTGTTAGGTTTGTAAGAGAGAGACTATTTTGTAGAAAAAGACAACCGCCAAAAGAGAAAAGAGAATAGTAAACTCTATTCCCGATTTTATCAAATCATTCTCAGAAAAACACTGATTGCCCATTCATTAACCGTTGGATCGAGCTGATATTTGGACAGAAGGTTCACAACATATATATATATATATATATATATATATATATATATATATATATATATATATATATATTAATTTTCAACGACCAGATCGATGAAATAATCTATGGAGAGGGAGAAACAGTGCTCACACAATAGCAAGTTTTTGGGGTGTTTTTCATCTTCTTGTTTTTCATTTGTAAGCTTTTATCCTTTGTTATCTTGACTTATTGTAGATACAATTTGTTTATCATTTTGAGATTCTTATGTACTCTTATTCAATCATAGTGGAGTTATTTATTTAGTCTAGACGACCCATATTTTTTACCTTTGTATTGAGGGATTTTCCAAGTTAAAATATTGTTATTCTTTACGCACTTTTATTTGATCAATTTGTTGCTATATATTTATTATTACTCCGCACAAGTTTCTTGCGAATTGGGAGAATTTTCTATCCATTGTGTATTGCATGTTATTCCCATCAATTGCATGAAGCTCATATAAATTATTATATCTTAATAATATCTGTCCTCATATCTTCTTTTCTGTTTGTAGGCTAAGCCCTTTGCTGCACCAAGTCACCAATTGATTAACACTTACAAGTTGCCTTGTCACTTGTTCATTGCATCAAGTCTAATATAGACAAATGCATCATATTTTATGTTTCATCTGCTCCAAAATGCTTCAGCTTCTTCTAATTCTATCAAAGGATCAAATGACTGACATTTTGAGATACCTATTAATCTAGGATAGTTCCATTGCTTTATATCCAAACTCACTATAATCAACCTACATTTCATCTTGAGGGGTGTTAGTTATATTATTTCCTCTACTTGATTGTTAGTTTATTTCTATGATGTTAGTTTAATTGGACCTGGTTAATTATGTATTTTGTAAGGCCCAATCATGCTAGCTATTAGAGATGGTAATAAAATTCGCACCCGCGAATATTCATCCGAACCAATTTGATTTGGGCGGAAAAAACCTGCTTAAATTGGATGCAGGTGCGAGTGCGGATTTTTCCTGACTTTAAAATTCAGGGGTGGGGACAAGTTTGGGGATGGTGATATACACTCCGCACCTGCACCCGAACTCACACTGCAAGTAATATTATTACAATTTTTAAATTTTATATACATATACATATTTAATATTATTTTAAATATTAAAAATTATAATTTTATTTTTATAGAAAATATTTTTTGATTTTATTATTATTTAATAATAATTATTGTATTATAATAAATATGATTTTTAAATTTATAATTTTATATATATGAGTGGGTGCAGGTGCGGACGAAGATGTGTGCCTAAATTTTACACTCACTATGAAATGGGACAGATGCAGATTTTCCCAAATCAGTTAAGTACAGATGTGGAGGATGCGAAATCCACCTCTGCTCCACTCCATTGTCATGTCTATTAGCTATACTTTTAATGGTGCTGAATTTTACTGAAAGTCTTAACTTGATGAATAACATATTCTTAAAGGTAATGTGCGTTAAGTTCATATTTTCCTACTAATACGAAATACAACCAATTCGAATTGGGTGAGATGAACCGATAAAAAATTCGTTGTGTATTTATTAAAAGAAACTTCTTTGTTTTTGGTCAAAAATAAAAGAAAGTCTTTACAATTACTCACGAAAAGAACAAGAACACAATCATTTTATATTTGGATACACACAAACTATTATTAATTTGCGTTATGAATTTTTTTTAAGAAGCAATTTGCGATATGATTGACACTTGCAAGTTAAACACCTACGTTATTATATAAAAAAAAAAGTTAAACATTTAGGAAGTAATCCTAACGAAAATAAACAAAGTGTATAAATAGTTACTTTTCATTTTGTCTCTCATGTATCCAACTAAAAAAGGCATCCTATAAATTTGACATTTTATAATAAAAATGTAATCATGTTTCGTTTTTACTTTTCTCGTACTAAATGCCAATTCTCAATCTAAAATTAAAAATTCAGTATCAATCACCCAAAATATAAAATTCATAGTCAACTATTAATTTCCTTCAACTAAGGATGGATCAAATGCTGGAACATTATTATTATTTTTTTGACA
>JBBPBT010000556.1:520859-572477 GCA_037974875.1 Cicer bijugum | reverse complement strand
GTGATGTATTAGATGTTGGTTATTTTATTTTATTTTATTTTTTATTAATAGAGATATAAATTTTACTATAGTTAACTGATAGATCTGCGAAGTCCTAAGTTCGAACTCAGGATAAGATATTTAATCTATTAATATATTAATATTGGTATTTGATAATAGTGACTTAAAAAAAGTTATTTTATTAATTTTTATAGTTGTAATTTAAGGACGGTTATTTTATTAATTTTTGTGTGTGATTTACGGTGATAATTTTTCTCTTTCTTAATTGATTTCAGTTAATAAATACATTTCGTTTGAACTATTTAATTAAGTTATAATTTATTTAACTTATATGGTTTATTTTATTTTAGGCCAAAGAAGAATTTAGTCTAAGAAATTGTAGAAATAGTGAGACTCAACTCATTGACATGAATGTCATACATGAAGATGCCTAAGTCCATCCATTATTTTTAGTAAAAAAAAAAAATTGTGTTGGTGATGACAACAAAAAATATGTACACAGTGATGGAGTTTATTTAGTGTTGGATCTTTTGTTGGGGGTATGCTGCAAATTATGAACAAGAAGATGATGAACTCGATGATGATGAAGGTTGCACAAATAAATTCCAATGCGTGTGTATCACACTAAGCTTTAGGTTTGATTCGCCCCCACCAATCTATATATATTGGATGCAAATGGGTTAATTGGCGAATCCCCTTCAGGATACTTTAGAATCCTTGAAGTGAATTGCACATTCACATCAAGCATATCGATCAACAGTGTTTTACAGAATAAAGTTTCTTCGTTTACTCTCGTGCCCTAGAGAAAAGAAGAAATGACTCATAAATATTTTTTACTTATGTAACATGAATTTGTGTTGTTTTGTCTTGTATTTTCTTCTGTTATTTCAGCCTCCAAAATATCTCTATTTATAGAGATACTCATACCAATTGGTGAAAGAAAACAACTCTTCAACTCATACCAATTGGTGAAAGAAAACAACTCTTGTGAAAGATTGCAACTTTTGATAACTTAATAGATGTATTGGTTTGAATTAAACCCAATCATTGCAACCACTTGACCAAGTGATACATTCAATTATTTAATTTTGCTACATTAATATAGCTATTAGAAAAATTCAAATATATTTTGAAAATTTCCTAACAATCCCCCACCATTTTCAAAATATATCTAAGTTCGTTATTCTGGAAATCTCATGGTTTCAGAAAAAGGTATCTTACGATTTGAACCATTACTTAGTAAATTATGTTTTCACTCATCCTCAAATAGATTGGTAGACAAGCTTTGAACCAACCATTCATTAGAACAAGTGTGCATAACTTACACATGAAATCTCGGCACCATTGTCGAATTATAAAGATGACACATTTGATAAGGCCCTGTGTCTCATATCCTTTTCGTGAGAATTTAAGAGTCAAGCTCTTGAACTCTATGAAGCGGCCCCACTTCATTCTCGTATAGGTGGACTATATCAGGAATGCACCCATAATTATACATTCCAGCAAATACATGCTATATGTCCATTAAGAGGAGACCTCATCCTACCACTTTTATTTTATGGTCCAAGTACTTTTATCCTTTGGGATGTATCTATTGTCAAGTACTTCAATCACTCTAATAGTGTACTTTCATCATTGAACTCAAGACTTGATGTTACTCAAGTGTGAGTTGACGTTTCCACCATTGGTGATTATCTAGATATGAGCTTGAATCACATCCCTAATGATGTTTTAAACATAATGTCCTTTGTCAGACCTTTCGTCAAATGATCTGCAAGATACTTTTCAATTCTTACAAACACTATGGATATCACTCCATTAAATCATTTACATAGCTATGCATTAAACCAATATGTATTGATTTTCTATTATATTCTTGGTTATATGCTTTTGATAGTGTGTATTGACTATCACAATGTATGGATACTTGTGTCATTGACTTTGGTCAAATTGGTATCTCATACAACAAATTCTTAACCATTCAGCCTCTTTACTACCTACAACTAGAACAATAAATTTTGCACCCATGGTGGTGTCGATAATGCAAGTTTGTTTCTTTGAACCCCAAGAAACTCACAACACGAATAATAGGATTTTGTGAGGGCCAAAAGCCCTCACAAAGGGGAAAAAACAACCACAAAGGTGGCTTTTGTGAGGGCTTTTTGCAGCCACAAATAAGCTGGTCACAAAATCTTGTGAGGGCTTTTGCAGCCACAAAGTGCTGAAACAGGTTGGATTTTGTGAGGGCTTTTGCAGCCACAAAAGAAAGGCTGACTGGATTTTGTGAGGGCATAGGCCGCCACAAAAGACAGGCTGACTGGATTTTGTGAGGGCTTTTGGCCGCCACAAAATCATGCTGACTGGACCATTGTGAGGGCTTTTTGCCGCCACAAAATTTTGCTGACTGGACATTTGTGAGGGCTTTTGGCCGCCACAAATGCCAACGTAAAATATAAATTAATTTTTATTTTATATCAGTAATTATAATTAATATAATTAATATATTTGTATTGAATATAATTAATATAATTAATATTATATATAATAAATTAATAAAATTATAATTATAATTAATATAATTAATATATTTATAAATTAATATTAAAATTTAAATTATAATTAAATTAAATTTGAAAGACTAATAATTAAATTATTTAAATAATAAAATATTAATTATAAAATATTTAAATTAATTAAAATATATTTAAATTATTAATAATAAAATATTTAAATATTTAAATTAATAATTATAATTAAACATTAATTTAAATTAATGTAAATTATAAATAAATTATAATTTAAATTAAAATTAAATTAAATTTTAAATAATATTAAATATTAAATATTAATTATTAAATATTAAAAATTAAATATTAAAAATAAATATTAAATATTAAAATTAAAATAAATATTGTATATAAAAACATAATATTAATAATAATTAAAGCTAGCTATAGCAATCATGATAAAATCAAATAAAACATGCATTCCAAAATTATCAATTAATGTCTTACAAACCCAAAATTAACAAATAATGTCTTACAAAGCGGAAATTAATTAAACACACATTAATAATGTCATACAACCCAAAAATAAATTATGAAATTCTTCAAATGATCACATCAATCATCATAATAATTCGTCTGATCAGCTCCACTCCCACCATCATTATTTCCTGCATTCATACCCGACGAAAGAAGTCCTTCAAAAGTATTATGCATTTGTGTTGGAGGAGACATCATGCTTTGAAATTGAATTTCATCTTCAATGGCACCACCAGTAGTCGAAGGAGGAGCCCTAGCTGGATGAGGTTGATTTAAATCTGGTCTGATCAACCCAGCTGTTGGCATAGTCGGTCGGTATGCAGTTTGATGATCTGGTTGAGGTTGAGGAAGTTGATGTGAAGATGATGGAGCATACTGATAATTATGAAAATATTGTTGTTGCTGAAACATTGGCGGCTGTTGTTGCTGGAAGGCAGAGTTCGAAGGATCCTGTTTCTGAAACGTTGGAGGCGGTTGATGCTGCTGGGAGTATTGGGAGTAACTCTGTTGCTGCTGGAAAATTGGTTGTTGCTGTAAGTACTGAGGCCGAGGCGGGAACTGTTGATGAAAGACAGGAGGAAATGAAAATTGTTGTTGTTGAAATTGTTGTTGCTGCTGAAACTGCTGCTGCTGCTCTTGAAACCTCTGTTTCCATTCCTCATTCAATTTATCAATCGCGGCTTGTATCAGCTGCTGTGTCCTTTCTTCTTGCTCACTTGCCCATTGCTCCTTTAACTGATCAAGATTATCTATCGGCACCGGACGATGAGATCGATCCGTACTAGCATAAGAAGAAGACGTCTCAGTCTGAATATAGCCGGTTGGACCTTTCACAAAGGTTGATGATAAAGTACCGGCTCCCAGCACACGCCCTTTGTACTTGCCACCACTGATGTTCATAAAACTTGCGGTCTCATATTGTTTCCGCTGATCTGGAGTAGCTCGCATAGCAGGAGGAAGAGTAGCTTGATGATCATCCCATTCTTTCATGACATGTTCAAGTTGTTCCTAAATTAAAAATCAAAAAATTAAAAATTTAATTAGTTAATAAGTAATATATAATAATTTAAAGATGTAAATATAATTATCAATATATAATAATTACCTGAATCGTTTTTGATAACGAATCAGTATACTCATTTGTTTGAGGATTAACATGAAGATAGCGATGTATCTCAGCTTGAGTGACCTCCCTTCCGAGTTGCTTTTCCTAAAATATATATTAAAATAATGTCAAGTTTATGGTGAAATGTGATGATTAATTGAATAAAAATTAATATATATATATATATATATTATAAATAAATAATTAATTACCATATAATATTTAATTTCTCCAGCAGACATGGAACCTCCCTTATGAGTACTAGTACCCCTCTCAGATGCTCTATTAATCTTTGCTTTTTCTCTCTTCTGTTTGTAAGCATATGTGTTCCACTTACTCCACAAAGCAGTCCAAACATTTTCACCAATCCAATTAGGTCGTTTTTCTTCACCCTTATTACGTGCGTAAGACAACATAGATGAGAGACGCTTTGAAAAGCGATGGTCAAATGAAGCCATAACTGCGACATCATGCTCTCTTTTCCAAGTACATTTAGTCTGTTGTTTGTTTAAATTTAAAAAATATTAAAAATATAATTCAATTAAACAATCAAATGTACGTATATATAATTAATTAATTAGTACTTAAATAAAATAATGTAATCACTTACTTTGAAGCAATGTAGAAACTGATCAACTTCCCTAAATTGAGGTGTCTTATCCTCTTTAATCTCACCCCAAGACAACCCTGGCTTTTTGTATTTCTCTTGTATCACTTCAGCAATTGCCTTTGCAGATAGTTTAAAAGGAAGATATCTTCATAATTTACATGCAAATTAAATATAAAAATTAATTAATAAAATAATGTAACATGAAATGCAATAATAAAATATTTAACAATCATAGTTTACATACCCATCTCCTTCTGGAATTATGACAATGCGGTTGTAGCAATCAACACATCCGGGTTCCATTATTTCATCTAACGTATAAGGCTCTACTGGGACCTCCGGATATACAGGAATAGCTCCACCACTAGTACCAATGGTCGGCATCGGCATGAGAGATGGGTCATTAACAACACGTGGTCTCTCAACTTTTTTCTTACCACGTGATGTTCTGGATATTCCGTGTATTGCCGCCGTTCCTGGTCCTCCTGATCCTCCTGAACCTCCTGATCCTCCTACTCCCACTGAAGCCATGTCTCTATATATATATATATACATCCATATCCATACATATATATAATATAATATATGTGTGTATGTACAATTAACATAAGATTAATTATATGTAAATAATAAAGAAATAAAGAAATATACATAAATGCAGAAATAAATAAATAAATAAATTTTATACATAAAGAACTAATTAAAGAAATAAATAAATAAAGAAATATATATATATATATATATATATATATAAATAGTGATATATCCATACATATATATAATAATGAAATATACATAAATATCGATATCCATACAAATTATATATATATATATATAATGCCTAATTAATTAATTGTCTTCGTCTTGGTCATCTTCATCATCAGTATATTCATTTGATGAGTGATTTAAGTCAATATTGGCTTCATCATTCTCTAAGTCATCTATTTCTTGTTCATCAACTTCTTCTCCAATGTGTGACTCATGACAAAGTTGACTAATAGTCTCATCTCCAATCACATGATCCAAATTTGACATTTCATCCATTTGAAATGCAACTTCTTCATTTTGACCTGCTTCAACTTCTTCTATTCCACTCGTTGATCTTGTTTTGATTGCAGCACACCAACCTTGCTTGCTTCTGACAGTTGATGGATAAGGAACATAATACACTTGTCTTACATTATGGGCCATGGCAAATGGATCAAACCGTGGATATCTTTTGCTCATTTGAATGTCTACAGTATTGGATATGAAATTGATTTTAGTTCCTCTGCTAGATGGATCAAACCACTTACAGTAAAACAACACCACTTTTTTCGCATAATCTAGGAACGTGTAGTCAATTTCATAAATATGCTCAATTATGCCATAGAAATCTTCTACTACACCACCATCAGAGACACTCTTCATACAAACTCCACTGTTAATTGTTTCTTTTCCTTCAGTCTAAGATTCAGTGTGAAATTTGTATCCATTGATGTAATAGGTGTGCCATTCTTTGAAACTTCTACTCGGGCCCATAGATAAGTGCCTTAAGTGGATGTTGATAGGAGTTGGTTCTTCCAGATGCACTTGTTGTTGAAACCATGATGGGAAATTTGAATGTATATCATCAGATGATTGTCCCGTATTTAAAAATGCCCTGATCGATGACCATATATATATATATATATATGGTGAATATCAATTTAATCATATAATAAAATATAATTATTTAATAAGATCGAAGAGGAATTTCATACGTACTCAATGTATGGTTTAACTTCAGTGCAGTTAATCAAAACGTGAACATGTACCGCATTAAATACTTTGTCGCTTGGCCAGAAAATCAGAAAATCCCTACCAGCATGATGACCAGACAAGCAAAAAACTGATAAAGCATGTGGATGACGTACAACGCTATCAGTAGCGTTTCTTCCGTTAACTGGTGACAATGTTTCATTGTTGAAATAATGAGAACAAAAGTGTGTTGTTTCACGGTGTAGGTAAGATGAACAAATTGATCCCTCAACTCTAGCTTTGTTTTTCACCGACCGTTTTGAATAACCCATGAACCTATAATATTACAGAGATATGTATATAAGTTGAAGTATATTGAAATTAATTAAAGAGATGTGTATATATATATCACCTTTCAAATGGATACATCCATCTATACTGAACTGGTCCACCAAGCCTAGCTTCACTTGCAAGATGCACTGAGAGATGCTCCATCGAATCAAAAAACCCAGGAGGAAATACTTTCTCCAACTTACATAGAATTATCGAAATGTCATTTTCCATCTTGATCAGATCTTTATCAATGAGTGTTGAAGAACACAAATTCTTGAAATATTGACTCACTTCAATAAGTGGGTTCAATACATGTGTCGGTAAAGCACTAAAGGCAATAGGAAGTAAACACTCTAAGAATATATGACAATCATGACTTTTCATCCCATGCATCCTCCCATTTTCCACATCAGCACATCTTGCCAAATTAGAACAATAACCGTCAGGCTTCTTCAGCTCTTTGATCCAACGATAAACATATTTGGCTTCATCATTAGATAAAGTGTAATTCGCACGAGGTTTTAGGGTCTTGCCATTTTGTTCGACCAACAACAAGTCTGGTCGTCTGCAATATATACCTATGTCTTTTCTAGCTTTGTCATTATCTTTTGTTTTCCCTTTCACATTCATCACAGTATTAAAGATGTTGTCAAAGAAATTTTTCTCAATATGCATAACATCGAGATTATGTCTCAAAATATTATCTTTCCAATACGGTAGATCCCAAAATATACATCTTTTTGTCCAATTATGCCATTGTCCGTAACCTTGTGGTTTACAAGCCACACCATTAACAACATGTACCTTTGGCATATCTTTTACTTTATTCCAAACTTGTTCTGATGTCAATTTCATCGGGGGTCCTAGATTTTCTGCATATCCCTTCATAAATGCAGCTTTGTTCCTTCTAAATGCATGATCAGCAGGTAAAAACCTACGATGCGAGTCAAACCACGATGCCTTCCCACCAAATTTTAAGGTAAATGCTTTCGTATCTTCCATACAAATAGGACAAGCTAGTTTACCATGGGTGCCCCATCCTGACAACATCCCATAAGCGGGGAAATCATTAATGGTCCACATCAATGCAGCTCTCATCATAAAATTTTCTCTTCGAGCAATATCATATGTCAAGACACCATTCCACAACCTCTTCAAATCGTCAATCAAAGGTTGTAAATAAATATCAATACCAGTTGTAGGATTAGAAGGACCTGGTATCACAGCAGCTAAGAACATATATGGTTTAGACATACACATATCAGGAGGAAGATTGTAAGGAGTAACAATAACCGGCCAACAAGAATAAGGAGTAGACGATGCTTGTATGTAAGGCGTAAATCCATCTGAGGATAATCCAAGTCTTACATTGCGTGGATCTGACGCAAAATCAGGATGTATTTGATCAAAGTGTTTCCATGCCTGACCATCAGAAGGATGTCGCAACTCGCCTGAATTTCTTCTATTCTCATAATGCCACGTCATCTTTCCTGCAGTTTGTATTGATGCAAACAGTCTTTGCAATCTTGATACAATAGGGAGGCAAAACATTGCTTTCCTTGGAATTGATTTTCCCCTACTTACCCTTGAGTTATTCCTTTGGTGATACCTTGGTTCTTGACAAAACTTGCATTCAACTAAGTTTGCATCATTCATACCAAATTCATTGTCATAATACAACATGCAGCCTTTAACACAACAATCAATCCTCTTGACACCTAATCCTAACTTTGACACTAACCGTTTCGCATCGTAATAACTTTGTGGCAAACCATCTCTCACAGGTGTTGCGTCTAGCATCATTTTAGTCATCAAATCCAAAGCTAAATCAGGAACATGAAATTGAGACTTTAGACCTAACAGTCTAATACACATTGATAACTTTGAGTTTGAAGAACCTTCAAACAATGGTTTATTTGTCTCTTTCAAAAGACCATAAAATCTCTGAGCTTCTTCATTGGGAAGTCCATCGGTATCATCATATTGATCTTCATTGAATGACAAATTAACCCCAACAGCATCCGAGATCATATCATTCATCGCCTCAAAGTGTTGATGGTTATAATAATCTATACCTAACATGTTAGTACTACTTGAAGGACCTATGTTATAATTCTCCAAATATGTACTAGTATTAGGCGCGACCGGAGACTCTTCTCCATGATTAGTCCAAATCCAGTAGTTAAGCATAAATCCGTCTGCATACAAATGCACTCTTATTTCATCTTCACTTTTAAACCGTCTACATCGACATAAACAACATGGACATCTCATTCCCCCTTCATCTTGGACAATTTTTTGCACTCTCGCAAAATTGAGAAACTCTTCGACCTTGTTAGCAAAACGTTGTTTAAGACCCTTTCTTCCGGGAAAATTCCTATCGTACATCCAACTACGGTCTAAATCCATAGTTGCTATATATATATATATATATATATATATATATATATATATATATATATATATATATATATATATATATATATATATATATATATATATATATATATATATCGATATTTTATATATTAATTGCTTTATTTTTCAAAAGCATTAATATAAATTTTGACATATTTATATGTCAATTAGGGGAGCATGCATTTGCACACAATATAATATATTATTATCAATACAATAATAAAATATATATCAAATACAATAATAAAATATATATCAATACTATCAAAATATATCAATACTAACAAAAAAATAATAATTAAATAAACATTATATATATATATATATTAATTTGCCAACAATATAATAAATTATAAATAATATAATAACATATTAATACTTATAACAAAAAATAATAATTAATATGATAAATTTTAATAATGTTTTTTAAAAATCAATCACTTTGATATATATGTCAATTAATTAGGGGATTATATATTAATTAATTTTCAAACAATATAATAAATTATTAATCAAGACTATATCATTATACAAACCTATATAAAATTTTAAATGATGTTTTTTTAAAAATCAACACTACTAATCAAGACTTATTTAAAACAAAAAATAATAATATCATCAATTTTAATAATATTTTTTTAAATAACAATTATATTAAAACCAATATATTTAAACCGTGTGGTTTGAAACTTTAATTTATCATATATTAATATGTAAACAACATCATTACTATTTTTTTAAAAATAAATATATAAAACTAATCTAAATATATATATATATATATTACTAATCTATATTTTAAAAATAACATATATATATATATAAATATATATATACTAATCTAAATTTAAAATATATAAAATACTAACTTGAATGCCGAGTAGCGTCTGACTTCAAGCTTCCACTCACGTACGATGCTTGCAAGTCTTCGAAATAATTAACAAGCACTATAAAAATAAAAATCAATAACATTAATTAGTTATATCATATTAAAAAATAAAATTATAAATTAATTACATATATAATATAAATTACATATATAATATAAATTAATTACATACATAATATAAAATTAAACTTACAAAATTTATATGATGAGTAATTTGTAGAGAGAAGGAGGAGAGAATAGTAAGGTATAAGGTTTAGAGAGAAGTTGTATTGTGAAAATGAAGTGGGAAGATGGGAGAGTATATATAGTATTTGCATTGGGAATTTGTGGCGGCCTTGCCCATCACAAAAGCCAACGGCTCATTCCTTTTGTGGCGGCCTTGCCCGTCAGAATCTCCAACGGATACAAAGGAATTTGTGGCGGCCTTTGCCGCCAGTAACTCCAACGTCTCTTTCCAGTTGTGACGGCCTGAGCGGCCAGAAAATCCAGCTGGATTTGGGCGCCTTTTGTGGCGGCCTTTGCAGCCAGTAATGCCACGTCCCCATTCCTTTGTGGCGGCATAGGCCGCCACAAATTCCCTGGTCACATCAGCAAATTTGTGACGGATCTGGCCCTCAGAAAATTTATTTTTGTGGCTGTAAAAGCCCTCACAAAATCCCTAAATAATTAATTGGATTTTGTGGCTGCCTAAGCCCTCACAAAATCACAACATTGTGATTTTGTGAGGGCTTAGGCAGTCACAAAATCCAGTTAAATATTTAAAAATTTGTGAGGGCTTTTTCAGCCACAAAAGATGACCAATTTTAATTTTAACCTTTGTGAGGGCTTTTTCGGTCACAAATTTGTGAGGGTTTTATTCGACCACAAAATATTTATAAAGTTGGCCACAAAATGGAGAAATTCTTGTAGTGATTGCACATCCACTAAGGTTGAAGGTCCATCCACTTGTGGAAGCTTGATCCTCAACATGATTTATTCAATTGACATCTGTATATCCTTCCAAGTATAAACAATATCCACTATAGACTAAACTATAGTTAATTGTTCCCTTTCACCATGATGAAGAAAGTCTATCTCCTGTAAAAGTTGCAGTCATAATAATCGAAAATCGAACCTAAAGATTGTTGGATCTTTTGTTGGGGGTATGCTGCAAATTATGAACAAGAAGATGATGAACTCGATGATGATGAAGGTTGCACAAATAAATTCCAAAGCGTGTGTATCACACTAAGCTTTAGGTTCGATTCGCCCCCACCAATCTATATATATTGGATGCAAATGGGTTAACCGGCGAATCCCCTTCAGGATACTTTGGAATCCTTGAAGTGAATTGCACATTCACATCAAGCATATCGATCAACAGTGTTTTACAGAATAAAGTTTCTTTGTTTACTCTCGTGCACTAGAGAAAAGAAGAAATGACTCAGAAATATTTTTGACTTATGTAACATGAATTTGTGTGGTTTTGTCTTGTATTTTCTTCTGTTATTTCAGCCTCTAAAATATCTCTATTTATAGAGATACTCATACCAATTGGTGAAAGAAAACAACTCTTCAACTCATACCAATTGGTGAAAGAAAACAACTCTTGTGAAAGATTACAACTTGTGATAACTTAATAGATGTATTGGTTTGAATTAAACCCAATCATTGCAACCACTTGACCAAGTGATACATTCAATTATTTAATTTTTCTACATTAATATAGCTATTAGAAAAATCCAAATATATTTTGGAAATTTCCCTAACATTTAGTGGCCACAATCACTCCAATATTTTCAACAATTTTTTTAAATAAAAGTAATTTATAAAATAAGTATAAAAAAATATTAATTATAAAAATAAGCTAAATCTTTTAACTTAAATTTTAATTATAAGTGTCTTGAGTTCCGTCTAAACTATATATTAAAATAAAAAGAATAATCTTGAAATTTAATTCTTTAATCAATCTTAATAAATCAAATTTAAACTAATCCTAATTCAATTTTGAAAATTAACAATATAATAATTAAAATAAAATAACAATAATAAATGAATATAGATAGAATTCATCCCAAAGATATAAAATTATAAATTTATAAAGAGTGACATTTCACTCCTTAAATATAAGTTGGTTTTTAATGATGTTACCAAAATTTTATATTACATCTAAGTTGTGGTTACAAAACAGAAAATAAAATAAAAAATGTTTGTTCAACAAACTAATTAGCAAAATTATAATTGTTTAAGAAGCTAAGCACAGTTCTTGTGGTTTTAATTCTGAAATGTCCATAAGCATTTGACAGTTACTGCTAATGTTATTTACCATTTGACATGTGCTTAATTCGAAAATACCAATCCATGTCAAATGGTAAATAAATAGTTGATTAAATAATTTAGCTAATTGATATTTGATGCTTGTTAGAATATTACAACTTTGCTTGGTATATGTTTTTAATAGAGCGTCGACCATCGTGACTCCAATGCTAAATATCTTTTGGCGTTTGTTTTTCAAGTTTAGCGCATGAGCTTACTTTTTTTTATTTTTATTTTTTTATTGTAAGGTCAATATTGTCACTCGTTGTAACTTTATTTCATATATTATATATCTTTATTAGGAAATATAAAATAAACTTGGTGGTTAAGTTTAAGGGGTTAGAGTGTGAAATTATAAAAAAGTCTTAGATTCGATTTTCACCCACAATAAAATATTAATAATAATAATAATAATAATAATATTTATTAGTAATATTGATTATTGCAATAAATACATCTATCTTGATATGATATTATTTTTCAATACCTGAATACTATACCTAATATCATGGTAGATGATGTTTTAGATACTTTGTATGAAAGAATATTCGAGGGACAATGATCTAATCGCTTACAACGTATTCTCAAAATTTATAACATAATCTTGTTCAAATTACACATAAATCTATCACTATCGACATATGATATTTCATTCTTTCATGTTTGTGTTTTTTGCTTAGTATTTTTATTACTAGAGTACATTTAAAAATATATATTTACTTAAATATCTATTTCAATAAATAATTTTTGAAAAAAAAATTGATTATAGAACTATACGATTAGGGACGGGAATAGGCTAGGTCATCCATAGGGGCCTATGGTCTAGCCTGACCTATTTATAAAAAGGCTAGGTTCAGACTATTTTTAAAGTCTATTTATTTAAATAGGTCATGCTCAGACTTATAAAAAAGTCTATTAGGCCTGACAGACCGGCCTATATATATTTATTATTTATTAATATTATTTTTTATTATATTAATAATATTATTTACTATTTTAAATTCTATCAATTAGTCAATTACTTAGTAATCAATAGTCGTTTCATATTCGGTAGCGGTTCTATATTTGGTAATTATTTTATATTTGATAACCGTTCAAAATCACGCAATAGTTGTTCCTTATTTAGACTCAGGCCTTTCATAGTCTGATCTGACCTATTCCCATCCCTATATACTATAATGAGTTATAATATTAAATTTTTTTAATGATACCGTCATTGAAGGCTATTTTACATCAAACCAACATTTCGCGTGTCAAAATTTAAGGCGGTACTACCAGAAAAATTTTGAAGAATTTTAATGATACTGCCACGTGACATAGGCCCTTGGAGGCTACTTTACATCAAAACAACATTGTGTCAAAAATTAAGTCGACTCACCAATACTAACAAAAAATTTATATATGTGTATATTCAAAATAAAATCTGTAAAGACACAAAGACGAATAATTTAATTGATAGTCATAGATATAATGAGTAGATAATATTTTTTAATTAATAAATATAAATGTGAATGTAATAGCATTTATATATATATATATATATATATATGAAAGTTAATTAATAAAATTAATATGTGGTGTTTATATTTTTTATTTATATTATATTAATATTTTTTATAATAGAATTTTGTAATATATTTTAATTATATAATAATATATTAATGTTTTTATTGACAAAAGGTAGGAAATTTTTTATTTAACTATATAAAAAAATTATTCGTAAGTTATTCTAAAATTAAAATAGATAATATCCATGAATATTACTCGTAAAAATCTTTTACTATTCGTTGTTGTGGTTTGATTCTTTAAAAACTAACGACACCACCAAGAAAACGGCTCATTAATAACCATGTTAGTAGATATTTTTTGTAACGGTAACCTAGCGAGTAGCTATACATGCAGTTCTGTAAAAAAAAGCTATACAAAGCAGCCTCTACTTAGGAAAAAGCTGCACTGTTTTTAATTTAGTTTGTTCTTAGGGCCTAGATCCCTGGTTGTTAGTAATTATAAAAAAAAAATGATTTTTATATTCGATAATTTTACCTATACCTTTTTTATTAGTGAAATATTTCCATATGTAATTATTGAATATATTCGATACAAAATGAGCTACTCTAGCTGAGACGAAGACCATTTAAAGTATGTTGTTTGAAAAGCCATGATACATCAAGGCATCCATCAACTGAAAAATTTACGGTCAAGTCTTTAATGATGGTGGAGTTCTCTTGAATATCATGTATATACTAAATATAAAGAAATTGGGAAAGAATATGAAGGATTTGATTCCCAAAACCTGAAAATTAATAGCTTCATGGCAGTAGCTTCCAATGTCTTTGGAGTTCTAACAGGTGACGATGTAGTTGGACGAAAAGTCCTTGGAGTTCTAATAGGTGATGATGTAGTTGGACTGAGGTGAAGTAGTTTTACTTTTAGTTGGGTCGAGATTGAATTCACACTAGTGAATGTGTTCTATCTACTCTTCTCCAAAATCTTATGTTTTGGGTGAGAGACAAAGCTGAAATAGCTAAGGCAAACACAAATCCTTTTTCGACTAAGGAAAATGAACTTTATTTGGAGTTGAACTTGTAATGAGAAAAAGTTAAATTACAAGAAAACAACCGGTAGAGTTGGACGAAATCTATAAGCATTGCTTCACATGGGACTATCATGAAATGTTTGGCATGATTAGAGAGTTAATGGAACACAAATTCATTACGAGAAAATTTTAAAATAGATACAAAAAGTACTTTCGTCCACTAAATCATCACAGCATAATGACAACTATGACCCATGTAAACCAAGTGATACATATCATATTAAAGTAGCGGCAACTTCAGTCCTATCTACCATTATTAAAAAAGTAGTGCCTTTTTAAGATATGCGTCCTTTATTGGTAGTCTAAACTACTACAAATATTTTTTTTTTTTTTGGCAAATAGTCCTTTTAGCAGTGGTTTTAAATTCCACAAAGGTCTTTTTAGAGGAATCATTTGGTTGCAACAATTTAGAGACGTTGTGGCTGCTGCAAACTAAAGACGGCTCGGCCGCCACAAATTAAAAGGGGTTTAGCTAGAAGTGATGTTAAATTTATTTAAAAGTCGTCTAATGACCGAAAATGTTGTTAGTTGTTAATTAGGAAGAAATATCAATATTACTTAGTTTCCATATCTAGAGTGTAAAAATTAAAGAGGTTATTTATTAATATAATATATGTATTGCGGGATATAAGGTTGTTTTATGACTATGGTGAGAGAGTTAAAGAGTGGAGTAATATGGGAGGTGATCTGGACTAGATCAAAATTTGGGGCCGAAGAGGTGCTAATGTGGTGACATTGTGGTGGTGATCAATGTGATTACTCCTTGATAGATAATGTATTTGTACACATTCCAATGTTCATGTCATAGAGTGAGAGCAAAAGGATTATAAAACTATATTTCTTTCCCCTACACCAAATGTCCTTCTATAGGATGCCACCTAGGGTTTCTAGAAGAAATCTTTTAGGGTAATGAGTTGTGATCCAATATTTATAAATCATCATTTGATTTCGAACGTGTGTCCTTGATGATGGTTGTCATTGTGAGGCCGAGATTGGGATATGATCTGCATCGCATGGGCGGTGGGAAAAGGTTCAAGTGATCTCTCCCTTTTATCATGGTCTTATGCCCTAGTTCTAGAATCTTCTGCATTTATGTGTGAGTTGTGTCGGCTAGACTTGAATCCAATCCAAAACAATTTCTCCAAGTCGTTAGGTGTTAGAGCAAATGGATAACTTGTGTTCAGATGAGTTTAAATTTTTTGATTAATCTCGGACAAATTTGCATGGTGTACACATGTGTCTCGAAGCCGAAGTTAGATTTGAACTTGCCTTATGGAGAGTCATTTGAGAACAATGTGATAGGTCATTATGACTTCTCCCGATGTGATGTTTGGATATATACTAAATGATACATGAGCTCCCTTGTGGAGATTTTTGTGTATCCTATTTAGTTTTGAGCCACTAGGTCGCATTGTTTTAAAGGGCTTTGTCAATCGTTTGATAAAACAAGAGGCCATCTAATTTGGGTTTATAACTAAAACCGAAGATTCATAATTCCCTTTCTTTTCTCACAAGCCTTTGTGCCCCTCTCCATCTTCTCTAACTCTCTGTCTTCATTCTATCAAGAAACTTCTCAATCTTTATCGAAGCACCTTATCATTCTTCATCACTTTCTAAGGTAACTTGTTCTACTTTACCTCCTTGGGTTTTTATTTTTTTTTTTTCAATGGAGTTTATATTTTTAACTTGATGTTCAACAATCTAAGATTTTTCCATCTACTTCATCATATCCTTAAGGTCTCGTAAACCTAAGTATTTTTCGTGTTTGAAAGTTTTTCATTAAAGCCTTGTAAGGTCTTCAAAAGAAGGCAACTTGCCATAAAAGAATTTGTCCATAATAATCATAAAAGTTTTGTTAGGCGAATTTGATTTAGTTTAGCAAAAATTTGTCTTGAAACGAAGAGCGTCACCTACTGTAACACCCCAATATTTTTATATATATTATATATGCATGTTTTAGTAATTTTAGTAATTCATTATTTAATTGATAATTTATTCTACATGTAAATAAATTAAATTAAAATTTATTACTTCCTATTTTACTTGAATAGTTATAACCTTTATTTTTACTTAATTGTTTTGCTGTGACAATTATATTAGAATGGTTTATGACATAATTATTTCCTATGTAGACAACTGTGTATTTTGTTTATTTGATTATTTTCGATAATCATGAAATTGATGTGTTAGATACATTGACTTTATTTTTATACGTTACATGCAGTGATAATTTTGTCTTACTTGATTTATTTTAGTTGATGAAAACATTATTTAAATTATTTAATTAAATTATAATTTATAAAAGTTGTATCATTTATTAGTTTTATTTTAGACCAAATAAGTATTTAACCTAGGAGAAAATAGAGTTAGTGAAAATACTTCATTTTATTTATATATTTTATTTAATTAATTTAGTGTGACAATAATAAAGTAATTGTTCATTTAATTTTAATTATTTAATGAAATATAATTATATTAATTAATTAATTAGTTGTTGGGGTATTTTTTAGAGTGAACAATGACCAAGTCAATTTTGGTCAAAATTTAATCATTCACACTATATTTTATTTTTAATAGCATTTAATTATAGAACTATGTGTTTTCTATTTCACATCTACTCAAATGTGTAACAAACACGAATAAGTACGTAAATTAATTCATAACGGTTGGTCATTGAATGATATTATTCCAATTGAATATCTTATTGATGTGTGCAATAAATCTCAATGAGAAAAATTATTCTCTTTCTCTAATCAGCTTCACTCTCCATTCGCAACATTATATTTTGTTTATTTGAAATATTTTCTGAGTCACTCAAACAACCACCCACATATTCTCTCTCTTTCTTGTGGAAGCTCTAAGCTTTTGTTCCTTCATCTTTATGAGTTTTTCGCGGGATATGTAGTGTTACATGGAAGGAAAGCGTCCAAGGTAAGGGCTTTTCCCCATGCAGAGTTAGACTAGATATTAAATTAGCGATTCTAAAATATTGATATGATGTCTGGATGTCTTAAAAGAAAAAGGTCGATTTTTATTTTCGTCGTAAAGAAATTAATTATAATTCTTTGATTGTTTTATTTTTATTTTTATTTTTATATACCTCTATCTTAATTAAATTAATTATAGAGTATTATTTTTATTATTATACCTTGATAAATATGTTTGTAGTGAAAATATTTAGTGTTTTACATGTTTTAGAGTATTTAATTATAAAGTTATAATTTTTATAATGATGTAATTAGTAATATGTTTATTATGATGTGTATTTGATTTTAAGTGTCGACTTTTGAGTATTTTAAAAATTAAAACTTGACTTTTATGAACAATATATGAGAATTTTATATTTCTTTAATTTTCATAATATGAGAAAATTGATTATTAAATGCGTTAATGAATAGTCCATTTTTAGAATGCGGAAAACTTTACGATGGAGGGAATGAAATTTATGTTGCTATTGTAGTCTTGGTGATATGAGTTTTAATTGTTATCGATAATACGTAGTCAAATCGAATCTTATTGATTATTAAAATGAAAGTGGTGATTTTGAGATACTTGTTCACATGCATATTTGATGTGTTGAAGTTTTTGAGCTATAACTAGGAACATCCATGAGATTATAAATTTGATGTCCTGTGTGATTAAAAAGTTTATTCTAAAATATTTTGTCTTTGTGGTTGCCTAAGTGGCTGGTGATGAGTGTTTTAAATATTGTTATTTTTGTGGTTGCATAAGTGGCTGGTGACTTGTGTTTTAAATATTGTTATCTTTGTGGTTGCCTAGGTGGCTGGTAATTTGTGTTTTAAAAATTGTTATCCTTGTTGATGCTAAGTGGCGGGTGATTTGTGTTTTAAATATTGTTATCTTTGTGGTTGCCTAAGTGACTGATGATTTGTGATTGTTTAAGTGAGTGGTGTCATGTACTTTTTGAGCATCATTATCATTTCATAACATATCATATGCATCTTTGTGGACGCCTGTGTGGCGGGTTTAATTTTTCCCCATTGGTATGAGTGACTTCTGTGTGGACGCCTGTGTGGCTGGTTATATCCGGATCATATATGTTTAGGAGCATGCATAACTTATATACATTTTATTGTTATTTTTATTTTGATTTAACTATTTGCTATACGGTTGTTACTTATTTAGATACATTTTATGACTTTTGATATATCTTTGATAATTATTAAATAATCAATTTCTTTAAATCTTTTATTACAAAAGGATTTTTATATTCATATTTTATGGTTGTTATTTTATTATTTGGTTTAATTTTGTTGTGGGATGAACTGACCTCTTACACCAACATTTAGGTACTAATGATCTCAAAGAGTTGAGTTGCATGAATTGATGATCGGTGCACGCGCGTGGGAAAATGGGACTTTTATTTAAAAATAATGTTTTATATTACTAAAAATTTTGTGGTACATTGTAAAGTTATTTACTCGTCATCATTAACTTTTAATAAAAATGTGGAACTGAGATTTTAATCCAATTGAATGACCTTAATTTCAGTCAACATTATTTCTTTTGAATTTCACTTAAAGATAATTTATTTTATTTTGGAGCATAAATAAATATTGATCTAACAATTGAAATATTAATTTTGCAAATAAATGAATGCATAATATTTTAGCAAATTACATTATGTTCTTTTGCAAAAAAAAAAAAATACATCAAGTCATTTTCTAACGCATCTTCAAATTTTCACAAGATCAATTATTCATAAAAAGAAATTATAGTTGTTTATAAAAGAAAATATATATTTTCAAGTAATTTTTAGATCAAAACATTTGGGTCGTTACACCTACTTGGACCATGTGTCAAGCTTGGCCTAGGCGAGGAAACATGGCCCAGTTTTTTAAGGCATCTAGGTTTTTTTTTTCTTTCTAAAACCTAATAAGATAATGCCCAATTTATTTTCTTTATTTTTTAAGTTTATTATTGGTGTCAGAGGTATATCCAAATTAACTTTTAAAAATATCGAATTATTGTTTTAATTTCAAACTAGGGTTTTTATATCGTTAACAATGTCTTGTTAAGACTAAGTTTGGATGACATGGTTATACCCTAATAAATTTAATAGGGTGATGTCTTAGTGGTTATAATTCCCTAGGGTTATCCTAAAGTATATTTTAAAATATTATCGAACTCATGAAGAATTACTAATAAATACAATATAAACTATTGAAAAGAATAATAAAAGATGGATAAGGTAGGGCAGAGGGTTAGAGTGGCCATGACTTGAGTGGTCATATAGACTTGCATTGCATGAAGATTGTTAATTCATTTGCCACATATGTGGGGGCATGAGGTCAATTTGTTAGGGATCTTTGTTATCACATGTGAGGTAAGATTGACATCTTGGCATATTTTCTTGAAGGCAATCGACTTATAACACTTGAAATCCACAAGAAGTCAGGTGATGTTTGACCTTTATTTAGGGGATGTTGGTGGCATGTGGTCACGTGATACATGATTGTTATTTAAGAGGTATCCAGGACAACACTTAATGGTTTGAGTCAATGAAAGCATTTCATCAAGTGTATTGAATCATTGCAAGTAATAATAAAATGGTAGTACTGAGTGTCGAACACAAGAATTGCGTTTTACTATCGAGTTGTATTTAATTACAAAAATTGAACAAAATGTTTCTGAATAGATTGAAATAATATTCAAAACTAACAATGGTATTAAAATTGATCTTTTATTATAAGAAAAATATCAGGGATGAGTTTCACTTCAAATTCAACTTTGATGTCTAATTTGATCCTAGTTACAGAATTTATTTATTGAATTATTACCGAATTCTCTTTATTATTCTTGCCCTAAGGTCTTAGTGACATAACCTTTAATTCCAAAGTAACCCTTAATTCTTTAGTGGATTTAAGATTAGAATTAAGTCTTACTGTACATGAATTATCTTGTTAAACTACTACATTTGCAACAAATTTAATTATCTATCCCTAGACTACAATATCATGAATTTCTCATCTCTAGCATTCGTAAGGTCCAGTTCCGTTTCAAAATACGAATCGTAGACCATTTTATAGTTAATCAAGTAATAAAAAGCATTAAGGATAGAGATGAGAAAAATAATTCAATAAGCTCATTCATATAACTAGAAATCAAATTAGAAAAATAAGGGTTTCATCTTGTTACACTCATCCTTAACAAATAAGGTTTAGTTACTCATGACAGAGAAAGAAAAGATAGAGATTAAAGAAGGATTACAAGAAAGATTCATGTACGATTCTTGATAAAACTACTCCAATGGTGTTAGAAACGTCTGTCTTTGAGTTTCTCTGTTAGGGCACAAGTCTCCCCACTTCCCAATAGTAAAAAAGATCCCTAAAAAATGATAAAAATGTGTTTTAATGAGTTTTGATGTGCACCGTGCACCCCAAACATGGGATTTACACTTCAAGCGCGAATTGACAGATTCAGTAGTGCAGAAGTGCGCCTCTGGCGCAATTGTTGTGTTTCTGGCGCAAATTGAGAGTTTCACCAGTGCAAAAATGCGACCCATGCGCAGCTGTTGCGCTCCAGGTGTACAACTTCTTCTGTTTGACATTTTCAACATTGTTCGCCTATTTTCATTTTGAATTAGGTTCTGGTGTTTTTGGGAAAGTTATAGCAATGTATATTAGCTTTAATTTGCACGTGGTTTGACTCCAATTGGACATTTGCAACTCCAGATATGGATGAAATACACCATAGAGATCATGTTGATTTTTCACCAAAATTCAGCACTTCATTAAAACAAGGAAACAACGCAAAACTACGAAAAATCTCTACATAATCAAGGAAATAAGAACATAAAAATTTCATTAAATACAAGAACTAAAATCAACAAAGTGTATCAAATAACTCCTTAAATTAACTAATGATTAAAGATAAATAAGACTAAAAACAATGAAAAATATGCATATGATAAAGAGTTATTAGTCAACATATAGCTCATGATGGCATTGAAATAGTTAAAACTGAAGTAACAATGTTGATTTACAAGGAATGGGGGTTTGAATTGTAAATGTACCTATTTAAAAATTCCTGAAGAAACCTCAAGATTTAACTCAAGAACGATCTTGGTTAGGAAAACAGAAAACGGATAACGTTCTTGGTTTTTACTAGAAAACGGAGAACGTTCTTGGTTAGCTTAAAAAACAGAAATCTAGTTTATGTTTTTATCTCAGTTAATCAGTTAAGCTTAATAAATAAAGAGATAAGAGAAGGGATACCACACACAGATATATCCTGGTTCACCCAACTCGTGTTACGTCCAGTCCTCACAACTGTGAGATTTTTCACTAAGTGTTCAAAACAAAAAACCTTCTTGGGTTTACAACCTAGCTTAGATCAACCTTGATCTTGTTACAAGCTCTATTTCTTTCAATCCAGAAAGTAAATTAATCACCTATCGATCATGATAGGATTCGTTACAATCTATTCAAACTATACTTAAACTTTTATAGTTTGAGTTTTACAATAATGATGAGATTGTTTTGATAGAATCTGAGATGTCTCAACTCTTGTTTGAGATTTGATTCCTTACAAAGAATTTAGTAGTAATAACACAATAAGATAGAAAAGTTCAGAACTGATTCTTCTTTGTGAAAATGAGAATTTCAAGTATGTGAATATGAATGATTTATGAGACTTTGATAGCACTTGAACTTCTACTTTTTTTTCTAGACATTGGCCTTTCTTTTATAGGTGATTGGAGCATTTAATAATGGTCAAAAGAGCTGTTGGTAGTGCTCTGTCCAGTTTGACCAAAACTAATACATATGATTAAAAATAATCCAGCCTTTGAATATTTTGAATCTGTTTTGACTGATGTTGTTACAGTCTTTGTTAATTTGTTTGCCTTTGAGTTTAAAGGGATTTGAAGTTTCTCATTTAATCACTAATGATACAGTTTCGATATGGAGCCTTGAATCTTTCCAAAACAGCTTGATGACTAATTATAAACCTCTGTAGATGTAAGAGGATCACTGTTGAAATTCTACAGAAACGAATATTGATTATCAATTTGGTTCTGGCAGTTTGAACTTTCTGGAAATTGATGATCAATCTGGAGATTTTGTGTGATTGTTCTGCATGTCTTTTGTACAGATCAAGATTGATTAAACTTTCTTGACAGTTTGGCTGAAGGTGTTCTAAACTATTTCAACTATCTATCTTTTATCTTAATGATTCGAAAGCCTTCTTTGACTGAGATGATACCTATTTGTTCCTTGCCATGTACTGATGAACTTAGTATAAAATTTAGAGGCAAAAGATTCGTTAAAACAATGGAGATTGATTGGTCAAGATACTGTGACAGCCAATCTTGAATCTGGAGATTATTCTTCATTTTATCCATAATGTTCTTGTTTCTTTGTCTGTTCAGTTTTCAATTGTTTTCTTTGATTTGCTTGATTCCTATATTTGAATTAACACACTCAAAAGCACAAGTTAAATTAACATAACATTTTAGAATCATAATTAACATTCTTAATTAAACTTTGTATGTTTTCATCAAAACTTTAATTTGAAAGTTTGTTTTAACAAAAGCCTGATCTAAAAGATTATCTTGAATATGGTGTGATTATGTGAATACTTGTGTATGATATATATTCCTATTTTACACCAAATTCCTACTTTTATACTTGTACATAAATCTTAGCCCTATTTTCTTGTGTATGTGGGATATTTTATTCTAATGTAGATGGTGAACATCATTCCTCCACACTTCCTTAGGGCATCAAGTCATTCCCAGTGGACCGATTTTGGAGCTTCAACACCGAGGACAACATGGCGACGTACACCATTCACGCGACCTACACCTTTAGGATCCTTGGACGTACAAACGTGACATTCGATCGACACATTTGCGTCACTCAAGCACTAATGTTTCATCATATATGAGATTAGGAAGAGATTAACGCTCTTTCTACGAGGATCACATGCTTGATAACTTAGGCAGAAGACGGGTGTGCAACACTAACCGTGCAACCTATGAATTCTTTGGCCAAGTATATTAGAGGTGAGGCTGAGGCCATGCATGGAAGTGGACTTCGAGGATTCAACAAGTTATGGCTCAAACTTATGTGTTTAGGATTTATTCATTTTATCTTGCTACCCATTAGGGTTTATCCCATATAAATATGTAATGGTGGCGTGACAGACATGATATGTATATAATCTCATGTTTTTTTTTGTTTTGTTGTATAGGTCCAATAAACCACGTGGCAACAAGCCACAACACACTTATGATTTGATATATATATATATATATATATATATATATATATATATATATATATATATATATATATATATATTACTCTTCGGTCGGGGGAGTAGTGTACTTGCATATACTCTGCCAATCAAGTAGTTTTGTGTCTTGGAGTGAATGGTTTTCAAGTTAGAATATTGTGTTTATGTTCTTATGCTCTAGTTTGAGAATGTTCTGCATTTATGAGTAGGTTGGGTCGAGTTGATTTGAATCTGACTCAGAACAAGAGGTCAAAAGTTCGATCATCATCAATAGCGAAGCTTGGTCGGGACATAGGGTGACCACGACTACCCTAATGTCCCTACCAAATTTTTTCAAATAAAAATAACCTATAATATATATTTATTAAAAAAAAATGCATTAGATTTTTTAACTTAAAAATTTCAATTGTATGTGTTTTGAATTTCATTTAAAGATATAAAAATTAAATCAATGGTCTGATAAACTCAAGATAAAATCGAAATCAATTAATTAATTTTTTTATGTGTTCGAGTTCAATATTAAATGAATCAAATAAACTAAATTTCTGTTGATTTGAGTATGATTTAAATTCATTTAAAATTGACCAATGATATTTGAATAAATTCATTAAACTATATCAATAGTGTTATCTCAAATATGTGTTGTATTTAAATTAATCATTTACATATTATTTTTCTCATTGTAGTTTAAAAAGTATTTACGTAATTATTTTAGTAGTATACTAAATCTAACGTTTTAAAAAATTATATTTTTCAAATAAATATGTTAATTTTTATTAATGTTAACCTTATTGAACTGAACCAAATCAACATATTATTTATCAATTTGAGTTTAATTTTGTGAAAAAAATTATAAAACTCAATCAAAATAATTATCTTGTTGATTTAGATTTTTTTCTTCTTCAAACATAGGGACCAAAGAAATATATTATACCCATAACACAATCTCTTCAAAACAAGTACAATTTTTCAATCTAATTCGTCACATTTTTACAATTGTGCTTATAAACTTTTATGAGTATTTACATCACAAATCTAAAATTTTAATATATAATAAAATGTTATATTTAATTTGTCAATTAAAATTTTAAATATTCTACATTTTAAAAATATTTATTCAAACTCTACCATTGATCATCACTCTTAATATATTAATAACATTAACTATTAAAATAAATAAATTCAATAGATGTATGGGCTAAAGTAGCAAATGTTACAGTTGGTTGCTTAAAAAGTAGCTTTCTTTTGGCAACTAGGCAGAATTGAAATCCCTATTGGAACCAGTTTTTGTCGTTTACTAATTAAGCTCACATCAAACATATTTCAAGTCTTGTACTCTATAGACAATTTCATTTTCAATCACCATTTGTTGTCTCTTAACTCTATATTTTTTATCCATACATTTTCTTAGAAACGGTTCCCTAATAACTCCCATTGCAACATGAGAGTTGGTTCTAATGGACAAATTTAAGAAAACTTTGATTCATTAGTCTATTTTGATCTAGACAAAAATGTTTTATCATAAAACTGAACAGTCATTTTTGAAGCAACCTATAGTGTGACCAATTATGCTATGGGTTTCTCTTTTCATATTACTCTTTAGGTGAGAATGTATTATGACAAGTTCTATTTTTTGTTCCTTTTACAGCTGTATTCCCTTTGATATAACTTAAAATCAAAATCTCGTTTGTTTTTTTCCTCACATTCCTTACCCTTTGCACATTAGGTGTCTAGTATTTCACACACTCTCCTCAATTATGCAATTCCCCACCACGCACACCCTACAACAACCTGTAACAATGTCTCCTAATACTTGTGTAACACTGTCACACACTAATGCTCAATAGTACATATTCACATTTGTGTAGATGATGTGACCACTCTGCGCACATGCTACCTATGCAGGATGAAAGAAGTAAAGTGTTGAGAGCATGTATAATATAATTTATAAATAGAGAAACTTTAACAAAGACATTTACTACGATTTAAATATAAAAATATAGCATTGAAGATGTATGAGAACTTTTGTATTTAATTTTTAAAAATAACTTTTTTTTTTAATAGAATTTTTTCTTTTTAATTTATTAAAAATATCTTTAGAGTATTTGTTAATTAGACTTAAATAAATATACTCTATACTATTTCTTCCGGTTTGGAATATAAAAAAAAAAATAGTTTTTCATAATTAAAAAATAAGAAACTTTCGATGATTTTTATTATATTAAATATTATTTTTCCTATTATATTTTTAATTCAAATTTTTCTACTCCTATTTTCAATATCATGATTAATACATTTATGTTTATAAAATATTCTAAAAATAATTTTATAAGTTGATTTATTTATTTTTCAATACCAATAAAAATTAATTGATTCTTTAATATGTGTATCTATCTATATCTACATGTATATTTATCTACCTATGTTGGCCCGATTCGCCTGCACTCTTTAGATGAGTTGATAACAAGGCAACTCAAAATTGGACGAATTCTTTTATGAACTCTACACTATATAATGATAAATTAAATATCCAAATTAAATCTTTAAAATAGTAAGATTATACCAACTTAGTCAAATAAATTTTCAATATTTTAAAATAATATATAAAATTGCAAAATATTAGTTAAGTTTATCACTCTATAAAAAATGGTTTTTAAATGCATCTCTAACATTATACATTTATTTTCAAATTTATCATTGATATTAACAACTTTATATCATTCTAATCCTTACAAATATCGACAAAAAAAAAAATTGATTCAGCTTTTACAATTTTAATAATTATTTTAAAATATCAATAACATAAAAAGATTAAATAAAAACATTCCTACAATTTTAAAAGGTCAAATTGAGTAATTATACAACAAGTGGATATTTGTTTATTTATTTTCATTTATATCGCCATGGTATAATATGATCGAATTGAATCGAATGGATCCATAAAGATTAAAAAACTGTGTAAAACATTTTTCATTCACAATATTCTTTTCCAAATTCTTTTTTAGGAGTAACCAAACTCTATACCATTTAGACTAGAAGTTAATCAATTAGTTAGTATTCGCAAGTTATATTCTGACCCCAAATAAGAAAATTCACAAGCACATATAAATGAAGACTTGTTTGTTTGCTACATTTGCTATCACTACTCAATTCTCTAAATATAGGACCTTCTTCATAATTACATTTTTTTGTATTTTTTATCAAGACTCCTTTTAAACATAAACTAAATTTCTCTTCTAAAAGATAAATTTGTAAAATGATTCATATTTTTAATAAATATAACACTGCCCCCAATTTTCTTACTTTCCATAATATAATCAAGAGATATTATATATAGAGACCAATGTATTATCAGATTTCAATGAAGGATAGTAGTGTCATTTCATACCCAACACACACATGAACATGCCTACTACAGTTGGAAAAAAAGAGAGAAAATAATAATGAAAAGGACCCATCAAACCAAAGAGGAATTTCTCATTATTTAACTATTTGTTTATCATTTGGAGCAGTTCTTGCACTTTTAGACCAACATTTTGAATAGTGAGAAAAACTCATGATCATGAATAATTTGAGAGTGATTCAAAAAATATGAGTTACATTTGCACCTACATAAATATTTGTGAACATTTTTTCACTGATGATATTCATCATAAGTTCCACATTCCTTATATTATAAAGAATGTTTTCTGGTTTCAAGGCTATTAATTCCCTCAGAATTTAATCACTTATAAACGGTGCATCTTGTCCTTATTTAACCAAACTTTTGAAAAATAAATGAGTAAGTTATTAACTTTGAATCTCATTCCAAATCTGCAAAATATTCCTCATCGTTTTTTCCAACTATCTTGGCTTCTGTGCATTTATGTATAATTTATTTATTTACACTGAAATCAAGGTTCTGATCTGATTCATGTATATATTTATTTGGTCTTTTCTTTGACTACTTATGCAAAATAAGAATCACATTTTATGACAAGTTCAACAAGTTGTTTCAAAAGTCTAATGTTTGAGTTGTACAAATAACATTAGTTAAATAAATGATTCAATGCTTAGTAAACAACCACATGTACGTTTCACACACTTCTAATGTGAGATATTTAGATTTACTAGATAGCAAAAAACCATGTTATGTTTTTTATAAGTGTATATAGTACTATATGCTTATGGTTCAATATTTCAGTTCACAGAAATTGAAGTTCACCCTTTTGGTGTTTGTTAAATGGCCAAAAAGAAGAGCTGGTTTAATCTTGTGAAGAAAATTTTCATATGGGACACACATTCCACACAAGAGAAGAAGGTAATTCACTTTTTTTTGCTCTTTTAAAATTTTATTATTGTGTTAGATTTTGTTTTTCTTACTGTTAATAATTAATATTGTTAGTCTTTTGCTGATGGTGGAGATCAAACCTGCGACTTCCTTATTGTGTTGAATTTTTTTAATTCTAATGTGAAAGAAAATCATTTTTTTTTTCAGAAGGAGAAAAGAAGGAAATGGGTATTTGGAAGACTAAAGAGCAAGAAGTTACATTCAATTAAAGCTCCACCAAAGTCACAAAATGAAGCAGAGGAGGGACAAAGTAAGCATGGTTTGACAGTAGCTATTGCTTCAGCTTCTGCTGATGAAGTTGTTATGCTTCAATATGAAGAAAACTCAGAAGAATCTCAACCTGTTAAAAATACGAATCGTGTTCATCAATTAATATATGAGTGCCAGAGGGAGATTCAAGAATTTGCAGCCATCAAAATTCAAACTGCCTTTAGGGGTTACCTTGTGAGTTTTTTAAAACTATTTTCTTCAGTCTAAATTCTATTTCATAATCTTCACTGTTAAAATTCTCACTTATGGATTTCATTTAGATTAGTTTGTTAAAAATTGTATGTAACTTTACTATATGAACTTAGTCATTGTGTTCTCTTATGACATTACAGGCAAGGATTGCTTTGAGAGCATTGAAGGGAATTGTGAAACTTCAAGCTATCATTCGTGGGAGAGCTGTGAGACGCCAAGCTATGAATACTCTCAAGAGCTTGCAGTCCATTGTAAATATACAATCAAAGGTATGTGCAAGGAGACTCCAAATGGTTGAAGGAAGATGGGATTGTGTTGAAGATGAAGAGATGCAATTTTCTAAAGATAAGATAATTAAGGTAAGCAATATATATAACATGTTACTTATACTATTAATTGTAAAGACTTGTTCTTCTTTTTATTATGGAACCTTATTAATTGTTTTGTACAACTTATAATAATTTGAAACATAAATTTTCAGATGGACTCAAACAGTGAAAGAAAGTGGGATGACAGCACTTTATTGAAGGAAGAGGTAGATGCATTTTGCATGATCAAGAAAGAAGCAATTCTTAAGAGAGAAAGAATAAAAGAATACACCTTTAACCATAGAGTAAGCTCCTAACTCTTTCATATATTTTTACTTGTTTTATTATGAAATTCTTCTTTCTCTTAATGAGTTAAAGGTTAATTTTTAAGAATAACATTAACAATCTAGAAGATGATTATTTGGTCTTAATATTTTGATAATTTGTCTTGGTATTTTGGTCATTTATTTCATTTTTGTATAAGATCAAAGTTAGCAACAAAACAAAAAAATTCAATTTTTTTTTATAATTGACTCGATGAGCCAACCCGAACCATCACCAATCTTTATTTTTGACATGATAAACAAGACACACTGGCTTCAGTAGTCGAGTTCTAAAATCAACTCTGACTTCAGTAGTCAAGTTCAAAAATCAACTCGACCCCCTCTAAAATAACATATTATATAGATCGATTTGGCAGACTCGATCTTTTACCACCCTAGTTTTTACCTTAATTGTGGTTTTAAATTACATCATACAAGTGAAATTACAATTGCAATATAACAATTTTAGAGGTATTTGTCACTATCGCAATTTTAGAGGTATTTGTCACAATCGCAATTATGACCGCATTTTACATTTAAAACCATGTTTTAAGGGCCCTCAAACTAACTTTCACAAAACCCACAGAGGTCAGCAGAGTCAGAAAGAAGTAAAGTGAATGGAAGATGGAGATACTGGCTAGAGCAATGGGTAGACACACAACTTTCAAAAAGCAAAGAACTTGAAGATCTAGACTCAGTTTTCAGCTCAAATTCAAGAGCTGATGAACAATTTGGAATAAGACAACTTAAACCAAGAGCTACTCAAAGACCATATTCACTTGAAGGATTGGATTCTCCAGTAACAAAATACTCTCCTCACAGGAGACAGTGTTCAATAGGAGAAGACAGATCATTTTCAAGCTCTCCTGTTACTCCAGCATACATGGCTGCAACTGAATCAGCAAGAGCAAAAGCAAGATCAACAAGCTCACCAAAAGCAAGGACTTGGAATTATGACATGAATTCTGATACCTATTCACCTTGCAAGAAAAAGTTATCATTTGTGTCATCTGTTAACAGTGAAGTGCTTAATATTGGTGGTAGAATGGGTAAGCTTAGTTCTGGTGGTGGTAATTACCAACAAAGATCTCCAAGTTTTAAGGGTATTTCAGTTCCTGTAAAATCAAGTAGGAGTATTAAGGATCTTAGTATTAATTCAGATTGTTCACTCCCTAATTGGGATGGACAAAGTTCCTTCAAATGAAAAGATAATGATGCTCATAAGTTTATACGGCTTTTATAACATAATTCATTGAGCTATGAGAGGGATTGAAATACAAAAAGTGTTTATAACTATGTATTTATCTTGGTTGAGAATTGAAATTAGTTTGGCAGAAAATAGTTGATTTGTTCATTGATTAGGTGATTAGTTGTATGCTTTATGCCATATTAATAATTTTCAAACAGTCTTACTTTTTTTTTCTTCTTATGGTTCTCAATTTCTACAAATAAATTTATGTACTGTTTTATTTGTTTATAACTATCATGAAATTTTGAACCACCGCAAGATGTATAGCTAATGTAATCTGTAAGACTTTAAGAGTCGGTCTGACCAGTCGGTTAGACATGAACAGCGTTACACAACCTCTTGGCTGGTTTTTTCCACAAGGAAAAAACTTAAATAAGTTTTGTTTTTATAATAAACTTTCAAAAAATTATGAATTTTCTTAAGAACCACAAAAAATCACTTAAAAAAATGCCTTTAAGATTTGTTTTTCGATTAAATTATTTATTAGTTTCATCCATGTAACGGTTCTCTCATTACCTTATAGATAATTACAAGATTTAGATAGTAATTAAATTATTATAATTTGTTTTGCGTTCAAGTGTCAAAAGAAGGAAACGTCATTTATGGGTACACAAAAATCATTATGACTCTCACAATCATCTAAAGTACTCTTCTTTCAATTCGACCTCGTGCAGCAGAGGTAGAAACGTTGAGAGCTAAAATACTCGACAACTTCCACAACCCAACTCGATTCTAAAGGAAATTCTCCTTGTCAAGAGTGCGAGTTCTTTTCCTAGAATATTTTTCACAATTTCATGTGAATTTCAGGGGTCTATTTTAAATTCATTTACTATTAGAAATTCGTTTTTTGGGTTTGAAACAATGGGACCTATAAAACTGAGAGTGAGAAAAACTGTGAGGTTTGGCATGTAGGAACCGTTGAAACTTGCACTTTGCTCTTCAAATTTATCCATTCTGCATATGTGTGTAGACATTTATAATGTGTTAAGGATTGAATGAATGAGAGTGAGATGTTAGTGGCTAACTGGTGTATCATTCGTGTTAAAATATCCTCTGAACCTTCCTTCCCTCTGGATGTTCTATGTATCTTTTGAAATTCCGTCCGAATGTAGTCTTCCTATGGTCCAATTCTCCCTCTAACCGGGCTACTTCCTTCCTCTTATAAAGCCTTTCCTTTTATCAAACTCCTCTGATCAGGGTGCTTCTGAGTCATTCCTTCCTCTGATCAGACTGCCTCTAATTCATTCCTTCCTCTGATCCAATTCTTCCTCTAATTAGGCTTCGTCTTATCTAGTTCTTTTTTTGATCAAGCTGCCTCTGATTCATTTCTTCCTATGATCAGACTGTCTTTGATCCAATTTTTCCTGGTATCCATTTCTTCCTCTAATTATGAATCCCCACTAATTTGGACTTCCACTTACTAGTATATCCACTAATTTGGACTTCCACTTACTAGTATATCCTTCTACTTGTAATTTCCCTCTGAAGATTGACATGAGACTAATTTATACTTCATGTTTTACATATCTATGATGTTGAAGTTAGTTAATTACTTGCAATTGATGTCACAATGAAGTATGCATTACATATATATTATCATGGGACGTCAATTGAGGTCACGACCAGACCAACTATATCAAGAGGCTCTCAATTATCTTGGTGACCCCCAATTTTGTTTAATTTGTAATTTATTTGATATTTTGGTACGTCAAAGGATGTTTGTAGACTAAGTATTATAATTTATGATGATCGAATTTAATGAGATATTTATGTGTCTTTTTTGAAACATTTGAGTGGATTGTTATAATCCATGTATGGAATATTTCTTCTATCGATGTACAAAAATTTAAAAAAAAATATTTTAATATTAAATTTGTCAATAATGTATGAGTACATTTTTAAAAAAATTATCCTTTAATTATTTAGAGAGATGAGTAATTGGTTTTTTAATTTGTTACATTTAATTAAAAGTATTTTTTGTAAAAAAGAAAAACTAACGGATTCTTCTAATGTTTTTTTAGAGAGTCTTATATATTAAATAAATCTTTTTGAAGAATTATGCAAAGGAATAAATTGTTTTTACAATTGAAGTCTTATACGTAAAAATTGAGGTAGTACTTTTTATATGCCATAAATTACGTCATACCAAAGTAAATCCATGTTACTCATAAGTTGATTCTTATAAATATTGTATGGTGAATTTTACGACTTAAAATATTTTTGTACATATATACAATTTGGAATTTGTTAGAAATGGTCCAACCATGGACATAGTATAGTACAAAACTTAAAACAAGTTCTAACATATACATGGAGCTCTACCTGCGACTAGAATAGCATAACAAAATTCCAAACTAATAAAATGCACCCAAATTAATATCTCTCAAACACCCAAAACAATGATATTAAAATATATATATATATATATATATGTATATGCATATATGTATATGCATATGAGAAAACATGATTTATTTTATGTTTATATATTTGAACTAATGAAAATAGATTTTATCGTATATTTTGAGAAAAACAAGGTTGAGTCATTTTTTTTAAATAATATAATAATTCATCTTTTACAATTAGATACATAAAAGAACGAAAGTATGAACACGAGTAACACAATATCCAATCTAACTAAAATATTAATGATTTGATCCTACCTAGTCAATGAAAGTCGTTGACAATTTATCCACTGAACTAAAATCGATATTGGTCTAAGGTCGTGATTTTTCTCAAACCCAACTCATTTTTGACACAAATGTTTTCATGACATTGAAAACTAAAATAATTATTTCTTCCTAACATTGGAAAACGAAGTTATTTCTTCGTAACATATTTTGGTCAACTATACACTACGTGAAAAATAGTATTTTATAGTATTTTTTAAGCTATTTACAGCGCTTTTTCAAACAATTAAGCGTTGTAATATCTAGCGCTGTAAAAAAATACAACGGTGCTCTTTAAAATAAAAAAGCGCTGTAAATCTCTTCTAAAAACGTGCTGCTTGTTGTACTAGTTTTACAACATTTTTTCAAAAAAAACGTTGTAATAGGAGCATTCCTTTATTTCAGTTAGATCTCTTTCAGAGTTGTTGGACTGGAATTGTCAAAGTACTGTGCGATATAAAATTTGAATATAAATAGGTTAAAATCAAATATATACGTAGTTTATATATGAAAATCAAAATATAATGAACCGTATCGTTTATGGGATTATAGTTTGATTCATATTAACAATCTCCTTCATTAATTGCAATATATAGTACCCGCAGTCTATATTGTTAGTTTGACGAGGACACTTTAAAATAAAACATATAAGTCAATAAATATTTGTGCATTGATTATTAATGAAATTTTAAAGGTATATATTTCAAACCTTTATTGGAATCCATGTGATTTATTTGACTTTTGCTTCGACATTGTAGCACCTCTTTGAGCTCGAAAAACTTATAAAGCACTATCAAATAAATGTGATTATTAGCATTAAGAAGGAACAACGAGAATGCGCAGAAATACGAACAGTTCGTAGGACATAGTATGGTTTGCAATGAGAAGAGTAAGTAATACTGTTCTTAGGGACAGTAACAAAGATGGAGATGGTTAACAATATGGTTCGTAGGGACAGTAGAGTTGCAATGAGAAGGATAATGAAGAGGAGGAGGACACTCAAGCGTAGTGAAGTTTACATAATGAAGAGGAAACTGAAGCGATTTACTGTTATATATAAAACCATATTACAACGCTTTTTTGAAAGAGCGCTGTAAAAATACCTCCTTATTTTATTTTTTAAAAGCCTATTATAGCGCTTTTTTAGAAGCCTTTTAAAGCGCTTGTCCAAAAGCGTTGTAAAAGACCTCTTTATTTTACTTTAAAAGTCTATTACAATGCTTTTTTAGAAGCCTTTTAAAGCACTCGTCCAAAAGCACTGAACAGACCTCCTTATTTTACTTTTTAAAAGCCTATTACAACATTTTTTTTTAGAATTCTTTTAAAGTGCTTGTCCAAAAGCATTGTAAAAGACCTCCTTATTTTATTTTTTAAAAGTCTTTTACAGCGATTTTCTAAAAAACGCTCTAATAGGTCCTTTAATTATGTGAAAGCGCAAGTCTTTTACAGCTTTTGTATAAAAAAGCGCTCTAATATTTCATTTGATTATGTGAAAGCGTAAGTCTTTTATAGCGCTTGTCAAAAATGCGCTTTAAAAGCTATGTAACATAAGGTGGGAGCGTTATATTTTACAGCACTTGTGTTTAAAGCGCTACAAAAGCACTGTAAAACATTATGTGAGGGCACTTTTGAAAAAGCGTTGTAAAAGCCTTGTAAACATTATGTGCAAACTTTATGCGACCCTATATGACCCTACAATAGCATTTTTTCCACAACGCTTGTCAAAAAAGCGCTGTTGTATCCTCTGTTATTTTTAAAATTTTATACAACAACGCTTGTATTTAATAAGCGCTATAAAATGTCATTTTTGGCGTAGTGTATAATAAGATTAAGGATAATGTTCATTTCACACCTTGTTTATGCTAAACAAATAGTTTTAGTGGTTAATCGAGAATGGTAAACAACCAAATTTAGGATAAGTCAAGGTATAAGCAATTGAGGCCCTCGTAGGTAAATGGAGAACTAGCCGAGGAAAACAAAGTCGAGTTTTTCTTCATTGCATTACGTCCTTTAAGATAATTTCAAGTAAAATTTAATCCAATATAGTGTTGATTGGTAATTCGATATTCTAGAACTCATTTCTAGACAGTTTTGAACTAAATAAAGTGAGAAGCAATGAGTTAAGCACGACGGGTCTATTTTTTAAAAGCTAAAATGAGGGGAGAAATAGTACATATGAATGCTATGTGAGTAGTAGAAGACCACAATCTCATAAATGATCACGTGAACAAGCCAAGTATGATAGTTAGGGCACAATCAATCTTTAGTTGGCCATGACAAATAGGATTTAGGCTTTAGCATTTAACTTATAAATACCCATTGTTGATATGGTTGAAATACACATCGATCAATAAAAATTAATTTTACTCGTAATTTATCTTTTCTTTCAATGAAGTTTTATTTAGGTTTGTGACTTTCAAAATTTTAACATCATCTGACCTAATACTCGTTGGAGTTGTTACCGAAAATGTCATATGGACTCTAAAAAGGGGGTTGATGTAACACCCCGTTTTTCAAAGCGAGGGTGTATTTTTTTTTTCAAAAGAAATTAAAATAAAACAGAGAAATAAATAAGGTAACACCTTTGGATAAATAATTAAGTCATTATAATTTACAAGCAGCGGAAAAAGTTCTCAAAATATGAATTCAAAATATTTACATAACAAAGGTGGTACAATCTTCCAGTTTAAAAATAAAAGCAACCCAAAAGAAAGACATCTGTTCCCTTTGTGTCAACCTAGTCTGATCATTTTACAAAACAACTAAACACCCTGAATGATCTCCACGCGCCCCGTGAGATCCTCCTAACGTAGCTCCAATCAAGCACTCCCATCCACATCCCGTTCGGAGGGTACGAACCGGTGGGATCATCCTGACTCTCATTTGACGGCAAAGCCCAGATTTCCACAATAATTGTAAAGGGTCACCAACCGAAATTAACAATTAACACATAACATTTAAGTTTTTAAATGCACAAAATACCTTTTCAACTTAGCATGCACCTTAAAAGGATTTTCCATATGCTAAAAGTTCATACAATGCTTGCCAAATGTAAATGAAATCAAATAGAGTTCTCAATCCATCAAGTAATACACAACTGAACAAACATTGATAAATTAATTGAGCAATCGATTATCTAACTCAAAATAAGAATTTCCACTAATCCAATCGATTGGGAAATCGATTAAATGGATAATTGAGCCCCTGTATTAAAGCCAATCGATTTCCAAATCGATTTCCTGAAGGTTCTTAGTGAAATTTGAACTCTGGGCTTAATTCAATCGATTGGGCAATTGATTGGGCAATCGATTGACAGCATAGCTGAGCTACTGACTTAATGCCAATCGATTGGAAAATCGATTTCCCTGCATATTCTTCCAAAAATACATAAACTAACTCAATCACATTCATACACAACTCCAAATCTTAACACTTAGCAATTCCCACACATTCACCACGACATCATGAACTTCGAAATAGTTTTGCAATCAAACTTGCTATCACACAATTCCAAAACATAATACTTAGCACTTATAACACAATCACTACAACATCATGAGTTTCGAAATGGTATTGCAATCAACATGTTATCACCAAATTCTAAAACAAAACACTTAACATAATCAACACAATCACAATGACATCTCAAGTTTCAAAACACTCAATCATAAACTTGAATCAACACACTTACACATAATTTCAAAACATACCGCTTAACGGTTACAACGCAATACCCACACAGACAAAATGAACCAACAATTCACAATTTAACAGGGTGTAGTCTCTCACGGACAAACACCTGTGTAGTCTCTCACGGACAAACATAATTCACCAAGAAACGTAAGTCGTAAATGTACCACCTATCACGGGTCAGTACTGTTTACCGAGGTGCACCTATCACGGGTCAGCACAACTTACCAAACGTAAATCGTAAACGTACCACCTATCACGGGTCATTACTGTTTACCGAGGTGCCACCTATCACGGGTCAGCACGATTTACCAAAAGAAAAAGCGTAAGTCGTAAGGGTACCACCTATCACGGGTCAGTACTGCTTACCGAGGTACCACCTATCACGGGTCAGCACAACTTACCAAGCGTAAATCGTAAACGTACCACCTATCACGGGTCAGTACTGTTTACCGAGGTGCCACCTATCACGGGTCAGCACGATTTACCATAACAAACAATAAGTAACCAAGACATTAAGAGATTCCCCATTCTTAATGCCTAGTTAACTTAAACAATTTTCAAAACAACATTAAGTAAATAAGTCTTTAAGAGATTCCCCATTCTTAATACTTATTTAACTTAAACGATTTTCAAAATAAATATTAAGTAAACGAGACATTAAGAGATTCCCCATTCTTAATTCTCATTTAACTTAAACGATTTTCCAAAAACAAACATTAAGTGAACGAGACATTAAGAGAGATTCCCCGTTCTTAACGCCCAGTTAACTTAAACGATTTTCAAAACAACATTAAGTAACCGAGACATTAAGAGATTCCCCATTCTTAATGCCCAGTTAACTTAAACGATTTTCAAACAAACAAACACACATTAAGTAAACAAGACACTAAGAGATTCCTCATTCTTAATACTTATTTACCTTAATGGTTTTCAAATCCCACACAGAACAAACTCAAACATATTCACGAATTTAATACACAATTCACGCCAAAACACAACAATTCATTTCCCCACAAAATCATTTTTACGATGACATTAAGTAAACGCAGATATTAAGAGATTCCCCATTCTTAATATACTTTTGACTTAAACGATTTCCACCACAAAATATTCAGTAAACAAGTCATTAAGAGATTCCCCATTCTTAATACTCATTTCACTGAAACCATTTTCAAAAACAAACATTAAGTAACCAAGACATTAAGAGATTCCCCATTCTTAACGCTCAGTTAACTTAAACGATTTTCAAACAGCATTAAGTAACTAAGACATTAAGAGATTCCTCATTCTTAACGCCCAGTTAACTTAAACGATTTTCACAAACTCACATTAAGTAAACAAGACATTAAGAGATTCCCCATTCTTAATACTCGTTTAACTTAATGGTTTTCAAATTCCAAACAAAACAAACTCAAACATACTTTCACATTCAATCCATAATTCACACCAAAACACATCAATCAACAAACATCAAGTATGAACACGCCGAATACGACGACACAAATTAACACAATCCATCACTCAAACACAACAACTTTCATATACTCGAAATCATACATAAATGGGTTTAAAATTCATTCTCCACAAAACATTACTTTAACCCTAACCAAATTCTTTTCCACACAACCACAAGTAAGTCCCTAAATGCAAACTAAAAGTTTTGAAGGAGCCCTTACCTTCACGTTAGATGTAACGTGCGATTACAGTACCGCGAGCAAATTCGGTAAAATCTCCGCTCGCAACGCCGCTTCCAAAGTTGGTCCCTAATGACTCTTCATCATATGCATAATTTCTATTGATTTTAGTCTTATTTATCTTTAATCATTAGTTAATTTAATGAGTTATTTGATATATTTTGTTGATTTTAGTTATTTGATTTAATGAAATGTTTTTGTTATTATTTGCTTAATTAAGTGGAGATTTTTCGTAGTTTTGCGTTGTTACTTTATTTTAGTGCAGTGCTGAATTTTGGTGAGAAATCAACATGACCTATATGGAGTATTTCAGCTATATCTGGAGTTCTAGATGTCCAATTGGAGTCAATCCAAGTGCTAAAGAAAGCTAAGATCCATATCTACAACTTTCATGAAGACACTGGGACCAAATTCAGACTGGAAAGATGAGAAAAATGCAAAATACGTCAGACAGCAGATGCTGTGCGCCTGGAGCGCGCCCTGCGCGCCTGGAGCACATTTCCTGCTGTTTAGTACTGCCAACGCGCGCTTGGGACGCGCCCTGCGCGCCTGGAGCGCATAACGCGCATCAGCAATCATAAAAACCCAATTTTTTACTGTTTAGGGATCTTTTTGACTCTGGGGAACTTGAGAGACTTGTGCCCTAGCATAGAAACTCAAAGACGGCCGTTTCTAACGCCATTGAAGCAGTTTTATCAAGAATCATCCATGAATCATTCTTGTAATTCTTCTTTAATCCCTATCTTTTGTATCTCTGTCATGAGTAACTAAACCCTATTTGTTAGGGATGAGTGTAACAAGATGAAACCCTTATTTTTCTGATTTGATTTCTAGTTATATGAATGAGTTTATTGAATTATTTTTCTCATCTCTGTGCTTAATGCTTTTTATTGCTTGATCAACATTAAAATGTTCTACGATTTGTATTTTGAAACGGAAGTGGACTTTACGAATGCTTGAGATGAGAAATTCATGAATTTGTAGTCTAGGGATAGATGCAGGTCGTGAAACCAATTAAATTAGTTGCAAAGCAATAATTTACAAGAGAATTTCTATACGGTAATGCTTAATTCTAATCTTAAATCTACTAAGGAATTAGGGGTTACTTTGGAATTAAAGGTTCTGTCACTAAGACATTAGGGCAAGAATAATAAAGAGAATTCGGTAATAATTCAATAAAGGAATTCAGTTACTAGGATCAAATTAGACACCAAGGTTGGATTCGAAGTGAAACTCATCCCTGACATTTTTCTCATTATAAAAGATCAATTTTATTACTGTTGTTAAATTTAAATATTATTTCAATCAATTTGGGAACCTTTTTGTTCAATTTTAGTAATTAAATATAATTCAATAGTAAAACGCAATCCTTGAGTTCGACACTCGGTACTACCGTTTTATTATTACTTGCAACGATTCAGTACACTTGCTGAAACGCTATCAGTCCCCTAGCACCGTAGCGTGGTAGTGAGCAACTTTCCCTTCTATCACTTCTTGAAAGGAGGCTTAGATCTAGATGAAACGGGGAGGTTTGTGTTTGACGGTTTTGAAATCCCTAACACCGTTTTTCCTCGTTTTCGAAACAACAAGGAAGTATGAAGCTGAGAAATCCTTGCTATCTTACCCACTAAGCCTTGGGTTTCTATTTTGGAAGAAATGGAAGCAAAGAAAAATGAAGAAGGAGGAAGGACGAGCATGGTTTCGTGAGGCAAGGAGGAAACGTTTTGGTTTTCCTCTGTTTCTGTTTCTTTTCTTCTTTTCCTTTCTTACCACATATATATATATATATATAACTTGTATTAATATATATATATATACTTATAATAATATATATATATATACATATATATATATATATACATTTATATTATATTTAAAATCAAACTCAAACGAATATCTACCAACTCTTACACACCTCACTTCATTCATCTAATTTAATAAAATCTCGATTCTCGTCGCAACTCAATTGTCAAATACAATTTTCAGCAACCTGAGATATTTTGAACAAAACCTCCTAGAATTAAATTCTTCGAAACTTAAATAAATTATTCTTCGACAAATAATTTTAATCCAATTTCCAAAAATATATTTTCGGCCTTTAACTCACTAAATACCGAAAACTGGGTTAAATGCCTAAGCAATTTAACACAAAATACCCTAAAATTATATAACTTAGGATTTAAAATTACGGGTCTTACAGTTGAATAGAGTCTTCCTTCTTAAAATTTAATCGATTACACAATGGAAAATGGTTTTAAATATATTCAAAACATATTTTAAACCTATATGGTATTGCAATCAATTAACACAAACGAACAATAATAATTTTACACAAGAAATAATATTTGATTGAATGGTTTGAAAATACTTTTTATTTAATTTGTTTGTGAAAAATACTAGAACACTTCATTATTACACAACTATTGAAACACAAAATAACATAAACTTCCTTTAAGAATTATTTCGGAATTGTTGAAAATGATGCAAAATGGATTTTTACTTCAACAATTCAAAACATGAAATTGATTCTTAACATAATTTTCAATGTTATTAATCTTTCTATCACAAAAAGTAGAAAATTAAAATTTCACCTCCAAATTCCAATATACAAAATTGATAAAGATACAAAATTGTAGAATTTAAATGAGTTAAAGGAAAGAGAAAAACACACAACAATTTATATTGGTACCTCTACTTCGTCTTCGCATGTAGAGTACATTCAGACCTCATTTGAAGAATGAGAGTTTCTTCCTTGTATTTCAATTCGAACGTTTATAAGATCTGTCAATGATTGTTACAACATATACACAAATTCCTTGTTCCCTAAACACTTTTTAAACTAGAAATCTTGGAACAATCCTCAACAAAATTCTGAACTTATATCTTGCAGGATAGAATCCTAGAGAAAATCCCTCTTTAGCAAAACTAAACATATCCCCTCTTCAGCCTTTCAACACAACATTAATAGATATCTCCTCGATGATTTGTTTCTGTAATAATCACTCTAACACATATACCCTCTCCTTGTTGTTTCTCACACAAGACTTTGATCACAATTCCGACTTGAATCAAAAAGAGTGTTCAATATAAGATTATGATCTTGAACTCTTGAAGTTTTTGGAATGGTTGAAAGTATTCGTTAATGCTACAAATGGTCTAGAAAAGTATTTAAATGATACATGAAAATATTAGCCACAATATAATGATTCATAAGAGAAATAAAAACTTTGCCTCACACATGTAGTACCACGAAGATACCTCAAAATCCATTTTACAACATTTGAATGCTCTCTACCTGGATTTGACAAAAATATACTGAATGTGCAACAACATGTGCAATATCTGGTCTTGTACACACCATTTCATACATCAAACTACCCACAACAGAAGCATAAGGAACTCGTTTCATATCTCTTTTATCATCTTCACTAGAAGGACTTTGTTTAGAACTCAACTTAAAGTGAGCAGCAAGAGGAGTACTTACAACCTTAAAATTTTCCATTTGAAACCTTTGCAACACTTTCTCAATATAGTGTTCTTGTGACATCCAAAGTTTCTTCTCCTTTCTATCGCACATGATTCTTATGTCATGAATTTGTTTAGTTGTTCCCATGTCTTTCATTGCAAAGGACTCGCCCAACTGCTTCTTTAACTTGTCAATCTTGGAAACCTTTCACCACTAATCTAGCTTTATACCTTGGAAACCTTGAGTTACTCTCAATTTTCACTCTATAGATCCACCTATTTTCCAAAGCTCTTTTGCCCATTGGCAATTTCACAAAATCATAAATGTGATTATCATGCAAGGATTTCATCTCATCATGCATTGCATCCAACCACTTTTGACTTTCTTCGCTCTTCATGGCCTCTTGAAAACACTCAGGTTCCCTTTCACGAGTCAAATTCACATACTTGTCATAACCATACCTTGTAGATGGTTGTCTTTGCCTCTTAGACCTCTTGAGTTGGGTTAAAGATGATTCAAAAGCGTCACTTAGATTTTCATCGTGTGACAACTCATGATCTTCACTAGTTGGAATGTTTACCTCATCTCTAAGTCGATGATCATAAACACAATAATGTGGTTCATCATTCTCAACAATACCATCAGTAGTATCCAAATTATGAACAAGTGACTAAATTGGATCACCATCAGGTAAGACACTATTTCTCTCAAGTGTAGTCTTCTTCTCCACCTTATCAATGTCTTCAATAGTTTGGCCTTCCATGAACAATACATCACGAATTCTAATAACCTTTTTGTTTATAGGATCATACAACTTGTAGCCAAACTCATCTTCACCATAACAAATGAAGATACACTGCTTTTACTTTGCATCCAACTTGGATTCATTCATCCTACGAAACATGCACAAAAGCCTTGCAACCAAAGACTCTCAAATGATCATACTTGACATTCTTGCCCAACCATACCTTTTTTGGTACCTCACTATTCAAAATGACAGTAGGAGTGAGATTAATAAAATGCATTGCCGTGTACAGTGCCTCGCCCCAATAATGTTTAGGCAACTTAACTTTAGAGAGCATACACCTCCCTCTCTTAACAAGTGTTATATTCATCATCTCTGCTATACCATTCAACTGAGGAGTTTTAGGAGGAGTCTTTTCATGTGATATACCCTACTGTTTGCAATAGACATCAAAGGATCCACAATGCTCACCACTATTGTTAGTACGAACAGGTTTCAACTTCTTGCATTCTCTGCCTCTCAACCAAAGGATAAAATTGCTTGAATTTCTCCAACACTTGGTCTTTTGTCTTTAGAACATAAACCCATAGTTTTTTGGAACAATCATCAATAAAAGTAACAAAATAAAGTGCACCACTAAAAGATTTTACCTTTAAAAGGCCATATACATCATAATGCACCAACTGAAGCAACTCTGAATTTCTAGAGGGATGAAGCCTTTTGAAGGATACTCTAGTCTATTTACCAATCATACATGAGAACATTTCTCCAAATCTACATTCTTCAATCCTGGAAGCAAATCCTTTCTAACTAAGCAATTTAACCCCTTTTCACTAATAATATGACTAAACCTTCGGTGCCACAAAGATGATTCCATATCTACGACATTCACATTATCTTTTGCAACCAAAGCTTTTGCCCAATACAATATACTAATTTTCTCTCCTCTAGCCACAACCAAGTTACATTTACTGAGTTTCTACTTTCCAGAAGTAAAATGATTATCAAAACCACTTTCATCAAGCATATGCATATAGATCAAATTGAAGCGAACATATGGAGCATGTTTGACTCCTTTAAGGAACAAGTGCATTCCCATGTTGGTTTGCAAGCATACATCACCAACACTAATTACCTTAGATACACCACCATTACCCATCTTCAAAACTCCAAAGTCACCTGAAGTATAAAATGTGAAGAACTCATTTCTCAGTGTAACATGCAGTGTAGCACCACTATCAATTATCCACATGCTCTCATCAGATACAAGATTAATTGACTCATAGTCACAGAAAATAACAAGATCATCACTAGTAGCAGTAGTAACACGATCATCATCACTATCATTTTCCCGACCCATTTGTTTATGTTTACCCTTCTTGCCTTTGTTCTCGTTTTTCCACATAAAACAAATCTCCACATTTTTGTATCTAGACTTGGACTTGCTTCTACTATTTTCTCTACCACCCTTTGATTCTTTTTTTCTAACTTATCCCCTATTTTCAGTGACAAGCACTTCACATTAAGATGAAGAACCTTGTGCCTTCCTTCTCATCTCCTCATTCAAAACACCACCCTTAGCTGTTTCCAAAGAAACAACACCATTAGGAGATGAACTCATTATAGAAACCCTAAATGTCTCCCAAGACTCTTGTAAATATAATAGTAAAATAGTCTCAATAGCTCATCATCAAATTTGATACCCATTCCAGACATTTGATCAAAGAGCCCTTGAAATTCACTCAAGTGGTCTGAAATAGATGTTCCTTCCTTATACTTCAAACTTATAAAACTATTTAGTAAGAATAATTTATTATTCTCTAATTTAGAGGCAAACAAAGTCTCTATCTTATCCCATATAATTTTTGCATTTGTTTCATTAGCAATATGATTATAAACATTATCTTCTACATATTGCCTAACAAAACCACATACCTGTTGAAGTTCAAAATCTCATTCTTCCATAGATTTATCAACCGACTTTTTAGAAAAAAAAAGGAAGATGTATTTTCTTCACAAATAAAAAATCTTTCATCTTACCCTTCCACTAATGGTAATTAGTACCATTCAAGCATACCATCTTTATATTCATATTTGCCTCCATCCTTCAAGCAAGTCAAATAGGCCTTCAACCAAAATCTCTGATACCACTCTCATGGAGAATAAATACAAAAAACAAGTAATACACAACGAATATAAAATTCCACCAACTTACAAGAACTCATGAGGAGTAACAACAAATATATGGCAGCAGATTAATAAAAATAAAAAAGTGCGTAATGAACACCAAACTTTTAACGTGGAAAACCTTTCAATGCAAGGGTAAAAACCACGGGTCGCCCAGATCAAAAAAATAGCTCCACTATAATCAAATAATGGTACAAGAGAGTCTCAAAATGATGCACATAGTGTGCCTACAACCAACCAAAACAACAAAGCAATAAAGCCTACAAATGAAAACAAGAAGAAAAAAACACTCAAAAACCTGCTGCTATACGAGTATGATTTCTCCCCCTCTAGACGTCGTTTTGCCGATCCGGCCGTTGAAAACGAAGAACTTAATGTTGGGAACCTACTATTCAAAAATCAGCTCGATCCAACGATTGACGATTGCACAATTAATGGTTTTCTGAGACTGATTTCACAAAATTGAGAATAGGGTTACTCTTCTCTTTTCTCTTTTGGTGGTTATATTTCCTATCAAAATAGTCTATCTCTTCTAACCCTAATTAGACCACTCTCCACTTAAATAAGTGAGATAAGTGGACTACAATATTTGGGCATTTCTCCACATAGGAAGGGAGCCCAATACCCAACAAAAAATATAGTATAACAAATACTTCAAATAGTGTTCGCTGGAGTGAAAAATCCTACGCTTGGGCACATTTATGTAGTTTTCAACTATTAGTTTTTAACCCATGCGTGCTCTTGGCATTCATTGGAGCACATGATGCACTGTTGAATGCATAAAAGTGCAATTTTATCACATTTGAAATCTTTTTGGTTATATTTAAGTGTGGAGACTTATACCTTTGCAAACAAACTCAGATGAGTTTGGTTCTAATACCATTGAATGAGTTTTATTAAGGATCATTCATAAATAATTTTTGTAATTTTTCTTTAATCTTTATGTTTTAGTTCTTTTGTTATGAGTTACTAAACCCTCTTTGTTAGGAATGAGTAGAACTTGATGAAACCCTTGAATATGTGATTTGATTCCTGATTATTTGAATAAGTTTATTGAATTATTTTTCTCATCTATGTGCTAAATGTTTTTTGTTGCTTGATCACCTTGAAATTTTTTTATGGATCGTATTTTGAAGCGGAAGTAGACTTTACAAATGCTTGAAATGAGAAATTAATGTCTTTGAAATCTAGGAATAGATGCAAAAGCATAAAACTAATTGAGATATTTGCAAAGGAAATAGATCAATGTGAGAATTCTTGGTCATTTAAGCTTCATTCTAGTATTAAAATCACTAAGGTATTATAGTTTACTATGGAATTAAATGTTTTGTTACTAAGAAAATAGAGCAAGAATAGTCAAAACAATTCGGTAATAATTCAATAAAGGAATTCAATAATTATGATCAAATTAGAAACCAAGACTGGATTCAAATTGAAACTCATCCTTTACATTTTTTTCATTATAAAAGTTCATTATTATTACTCTTGTTAGTTTGACAATTATTCAATCAACTATGAAATTTTTATTCGATTTTAATAATAAAATATAATTCGGCAATATAATGTAGTACTTTAGTTCAACACTCAATCTTACCGTTTTAATATTACTTGCAACTACTAAGGACACTTGTTGAACCGCTAACAGTTATCCTATAGTACTTTAAGTTGAAAAATGTTGGGAGTAGACATAGTGGAATGGAGGAGAAGAGAATAATTTTGACAAACATTTGATAACATCCTTATGATTTATATTCAATAATGAGATTTTTAAGTTATTGTCTCTAATTTCTCAATAATGAGATTTCTAAGTCATTCCTCAAAATATCATAGAAAATTCATTAAATAGTAAAAACAATAAACATTTTGAAAAATAAGATTTTAAACACAAATGTTGTTCTTGTGAACTAAAAAATTGTGAAGTAGAATATTTGCTCGCACAAATATTTACTTTTATAATTTATATCAATAAAAAATTATTTTTGATCATTCCTTATTTTGACCATAAAAGAATTTGAAATAAAAGTTAAAGATAGGAACGAAGTGACAACACAATATATACCAACCCAACTATCGATATTTTCTAATAGTCAAGAACTTTTACTCTCGAATATTATAGTGCTCAATCATAAGAAATCAAACTCTAATATCAATTGAAGGTACTGAAAAACATATGAAAGAAGGATTTGAGTTGTGTGGATATTTTCAAAATCTTATTTGTTAGTTTAAAACGGGTTCTTTATCAATTTGTAGTGGACATGAATGAAAAAAGACACTTTTCTCTAGGTACCGAGTTCAATTCTCACAAATGGCAAAAATTCGCTAATTTCCAACGAGAGAAAGAAAGCGAGAAGATCGTGAATAATAGTGTTAGTCAGAGGGGCTGAGATGTTGCAATTGTTATTGGGAGAATTGAATTTTTAACTTGAAAGTTAACCGATATATTCAACTAAAATCTCTAAAAAATGATTCTCTTTTCTTCATGCAATTATGCTAATGGAGGAATTATGTTCTTCAGTCGTGGAATCCTTAAATACTCTTGTAATATAAGGTTCTCTTGTATTTGAGATTAGACATATTGTTTTGATTGATATTTTTGAAACTAGGTTTGTGTAGATTAGTTGGTGTGTATGTATAGGATGATTCTCATTTATCAATCGCTTGCAAAACCAATTTCAATCAGATAAAGTGCATAAAAAACCATTTTTTAGCACGCATAAACTTTATTGCATGTTCATATTAGGTTAACATACTTTGAAATACATTAAAAACCATTTGTAAGTCATTTTTTAATTTTGTAAATCAACTCACACATTTTAAAAATCAACTTATGGAAGTCCATAACTTATTTTTGATGTTTTAGACACTTTGAATCAACTTGCATGTCTTATGAATTGAATCGCAATAAAACAAGAGGTTTTGTGAACTAATTCATACTTTGAAATGCATTAAAAACCATTTGTAAGTCGATTCACTACCTCTATGAATCAACTTACAACACTTGGCATGTTAATTTATGACAATTACTTTGTTTTGGAGGTGATAAGCCAACTTTTTGGTCTTGTACAAACCATTACATATATAAGGCTACCCACAAACGAAGCATAGGGTATCTTGCTCATTTCATATTTTTCTTCTTTGATCTTTGGGCGTTGTAACTTTCTTAGTTTGAAATGCGTAGCAAATGGAACATACACAAATTTGACATTATACATGTTAAACCGTTCAAGAACTTTCTTGAGATAATCTTCTTGGAATATCCACAACATTCATCTAGAATGATCTCTAGTGATCATCATTCCAATGATCCTTTTCAGTACACCTAGGTCTTTGATGGCAAAAGATTTACTCAATGCCTTCTTGAGAGTAGCTATTTTCGTCTTATCTTTCTCCACCTAGGTCTTTGCGACAATGGAACTAAGTTCACTTGCATGAAACCATACTTTTGTGGTCGTGACATTATACATGAAACTTCATGCATTAGAACAACACAACAAAATGGAAGAGCATAGCCTAAGCATCGACACATTCTCAATGTTGCACTAGCTTTGCATTTTCAGGCTCAATTTCAATTCAATTTTGGGGAAATGTGTTATTGTCACTTGTTACTTGATCAACCAAACTCCTACAAGGACCCTAGATGGAAAACTCCCATATGAACTATTGTCTGGTAACACACTTTGTCGTGAACACTTTCAAATTGTTTGGTGTTGGCTTATCAAGAGATGTTGTCTTTTGTGAAAATGAGATCCCATTTGGCACTGATGCTACCTCTCTTCAAGCTTCAACTCATTTTTAGAATTTATCTTATCCTACATTCAATCATAATATGGAAGAATATCTTTTTCAACAAGCAGGTACACACTATCCCTTAACTTATAATACATGAATTATGCTATTTTTTCTACAAAGCATAGACATTTTTTTGCCACTATTTCTACAGCCACCGAAACACATGCCTTTGTTGAAGCTATTAAGGATGTCTGATGGCGAGATGCCATGTAGCTAGAAATTGAAGCACTTGAAAATAATGGCACTTGGACAGTGACAAAAGTTGAAGGCTATCAAGAGCAAATGGGTGTACCACCAGTATCACTCAGATGGAACCATTGAACATTATATGGCAAGGCTTGTTATTTTGGGGAACAACCAAGTTGAAGGGTTGGTCTATTATGAAACTTTCGCTCCAATTGTGAAAATGGTAACAATGAGAAATCGTCGTTGCTGCCAAACATTAGAAATTTCATCAAATGGATGTCCACAATACTGTTTTACATGGTGAGCTTGATAAAAAAGTCTATGTGAAACTACTTCTGGATTTCTGATCCTTTACACCAAAACAAGTTTACCGTTTGTGTAAATCTTTATATGGCGTGAAACAAGTACCTCGATGTTGGTTCACAATGGCTCTTTTACAACATGGTTTTACAAATCCTACTTTGATTACTCTTTCTTCACTTTACATTGTGATTGTTGTAGCGTTTTATGTGTTAGTTTATGTCGATGATCCCATTTTCTCTAAGAACAACAACATTGCAATCTTGTTTTTAAATCCTACTTGAGCATATGTTTTCATATGAAATATCATAATTTGCATACACCAACTCCTGGGAGGGTATTAGGTTGATATAAGCATAAAGATTAATAATGATTCATTATACGCACAATTGTATATAGCTTAATTGTAGGGATTCTTAGCATAAGTATTGGAGTAAATACCATAAACTTAGGCTATTATATTTGGAATGTTGGGCATAGAGTGTTTTGATTCTCATTGTATATATATATATATATGTGATCCATATTCAATAAACATCCTCACATTCCATCATACGTATGTCAATTCACTTCTAGAAATGGAATTCCATTTTCATTTGATCCTTCGCCCATTTAATCAACTACTACTTTTTTATTTATTTAATCACATATGTGACTAATTTTTCAAAATATTGTTGAAAATATTTTTTCAATTTTCTAGTTGAAAATCATCCACTACTTTTGTTCAATCACAAACTTGACTAATCTTTCAAAATATTATTGAAACTAATTTTTTCAATTTTGATAACTAAAAAAATATCATACTTTAAACAATCCTACATGAATATTTTAATATTAAATTTTAAATTCTCTAAAAACTATATCACAAATTATCTTCATAAAAATTAATAAAGAAAAGCTATTCTTTGAGCAATTTTTAAGAATTATATCATAAATAATTTTCATAAAAATTGTTAAGAAATATTACTCTTTACGCAAATTTTCACATATGTTTGATTATTAAATTGTTGGTTCCTCAGGGACCATATTACAAAATATCATTAATGATAAACTAAAAAGTCACACTTTTGTAATCGTTTAAAAATATTTTAATGGTAAATTCTTTTGAAATTTAATAAAGATAAACAAAGAAAAATGTGATAATTATACAAAGAAATTTCTCAATAAACTTTATATACAAAATAAAATATTAAATAAAATAAAAAAAGAAAAATATTTTTTGTTACAAATGCTGTAATTATGAAAGAAACAAATAACACTAACATAATAGTGTATTCCGCCCAAATAAACTTTTTTTCTTTTAATATAAAAATAATAATTGTGATAATCATGTATTGAGTTTTGTTGTTCAGTGTTGTATTAAAATACTTTCTCTGTTGATTTATCGCTACGACTCGTTTTATTTTATTTTTCGTCGTCAAATAGGCGGTCGGGAAGCTTTATGGACCTTAAGTTTAGCAAAGTGATGAAATCCGAATTTGAATTCATATATGTTGATCTTTATTTATCAATATCCTTATAGTTATCAATTAAATTATATTTAACAAAATTCTATAAAAAATTAAAGTAAATAAATAAAAGAATATTAATTAACAATATGAAAATATTCAGTTAAAAATTTATATTACGGGGTTTATTTATCTTGTTTGGTTTTTTAATTGAATTTTCCCTTTATACTAAAAAGAAATTGTATTTTCAATTCTATAAAAATTATTTTTTTATTTTTTTTTTAAGAAAAGACTTAAGTTGTCTTTAGAAAACAAAAATTCTAAAAAACATGTTAGTGAGTAGACATGTATAATTATATATCATTTTAATTGATTGTTAATAACTTACTTATATTAATATTTCAAAAGAAACTTAGAGTATACCATTTTTTAATATAAAATATTATTTTTTATTCTTTTATTTAAAACAAAAGAATATGAATATTTAAAATAAAAGTTT